>VZTN01016830.1:37071-117864 GCA_013400515.1 Erpornis zantholeuca
ACTCCGAACACGGGCGAGGGGAGCACGGCTCCGTAGGGACACAGGGGCAGCACGCAGGGCGGCACCGCGCCCGCCAGCCCCGGCACCGGCGCGGCTCCAGCAGCTAATCCCGCGGGCACGGGGCAAGCCGCCGGCACCGAGCACTTGCTCCCCAGTCCTGTCCTTACCGAATTTACCTACAAAAAGAGAAATACAACAAGTGTCGCTACAGGGCACTGCTCTCCCCACGCCGGGCCCCGGGCGGCTGGGGGCACGGGGTGCCGCGGTGGCCTCGGGGCTTTCTTTTGGGTTTTTCGTTTCTTTTTTCCTTTTCTACTTTTGTTGGTGGTTAGGGGTTTTTTTGTTTTGTTTTTTGGGTTTTTTTTAAAGACAGATTATTTTGAAATTAATAGAAAAGGTTGATATGAGGCAGAGGGGAAAGTCACCTCAATGTAACCTCGTTCTGTAAGAAAGCAGGAAGCATCATTAAACAGGTGAAAATGAACACTCTCACACGTCCAAAGGAACTCAAGTATCTATTACTTGAGGATAAAAGTAAACAAACTTCACTAAATGCAGAATTAACCCAAGTCCCATGCTCTTACAGCCAGCCTCAGAAGAGGTTTAAAAATTCTATCCCTTATTTCAGTCCAAAATTGTTTCACCTGCCCCAGGGAATGGAGGGTGGCAGGACACCTCTCGTGGTGGCTCTGCCCAGTGGTGGCTGTGCCCAGGTGAGGCAAAGCCAGTAAGGACACAGCAGGGCTGTGTGGGCTGCCAGGACCAGTCCCAGATGGTTTTCTAAAATTCTATTAACATACACTTCAATTATTCCTCTTTTGCATGTGAGGGGCAGAGAAAGAGCTCTCTTCACTCAATATGGGATGGTGGAGCTTCCCAAATTACACACTCTGTCCTACATAATGCCATGGGAACTGCTGCTACCCCCAACGTTTGCAGCATTTCATTACAGTTTTCATGTCACAGAATTTACAGCTCCCTGCCAGGGTTCCCACCAGGCCATCACCTATTGGTGGCACAAGGGAAAAAAGGTGTTATTTAATTCTGGGCACCTCCAATCAATGTGATATCTCACGTTCAATTGATGAAATTGGTATGAAGGTGAAATTCCAGCAGAAAAAATGAATGTATATATATAGCTGTGTGGGATGCTTACTCCATGTTTCTGATTTTAATATCTCAATTGACAATAAAAGTAGCAATGTCCCCATGATGTCCTACTTTGGGGCATTAACCTCTGTTCCATGGGCAATTTTAGAAAAATACAGAACTTTTTGATACCCTCATTCACTTCCCTGTCTCCCATTCTCACCTGAAACCTGAATCTGATGGTGAACATCAAAGTGAAAGAGATGCTTCAGTATCATGAATTTAACGCCAGTAATGTAAAAAACCCCACCAAAATTAACACAAACCAAAGAACAAGAAACACAGGAACCAAGGATATATTTTAAAGACCTGCAGACTTCTGTAAGCTGTCATTAGATTCTCGTTTTAACATCCCCAAAATGATGGTTTCCACCAAACCAAGCAGCTGTGAGGAGTGCCAAGAGATGTTTGTGAAAACATCACATTTTGGACAAGGCTCTCAGGCACGTTGGGACTGCTGGGGTGCCCTGGGCAGGGCCAGGGGTTGGACTCCGTGATCCTCCTGGGTCCCTTTCAACTCAGGACATTCTGTGGTTCTGTGACACACCCCAAATCTGTTCTTTGGACTTGTTTTAATTTTTCCTGAGCTTTACCAGGCAAACTTCAAAGTGCCATCCCAGTGATACTCACAGCTCCAGTACTGTCAGGTGACAGGATTTAGATGATTTTTCTTTTGCTGGCTACCCCATTAGTATGAGTGTTTTCCTTCTGTATGGACCAGCTACCACTGAAATGAAACTGAGTGGCAGGGCAGAGTCAGAGCTGGCTGCCAACACGAGCGGGCAAGGATGATAACCCATCTCTTTTATCACTTCTGCCCAGTTTGCTAAAACCCCAAAGCTATTAGGCAGTCCTGAAGATTCATGTGGGTGCTTTCCCAATCCCCTGGAAAACCATTCTGCCATTCAGACCAAGGCAGTGTTGAACAGTTTCAAACAGACTCATTATTTTCATTTTCCCAACCCAGCAGGGAGGGGAGGCACAGCGAAGCTGCTGTGGCTTGGTTTTGGCATCGTGGCCGTGCCCAGCACGGCTGCTCCCGGCAGCCCCCGAGTCAGGAGATGCCAGCAGAGGCTCAGACACCCCCGAGGGTGCCCCCATCACCACAGACCCCTGAGCTCTCAGAAACAACCTCGCTCTGCACTGCGAACGTGTTGAAGCTTTTTTGGGGTAATGGTTTTTTCTTTAAAACCTGTGGAGCTAACACAGCAGTTAGAAACTAGAAAACACTTTTGGCAAGCCCCTCATTCTCAGACACCTCCAAATAGTGTTTTTAAGTAGACAGTATTCAGTATTCTTTGCACAGAAGGCAGCTCACATTCCTAAGCTTATTCCTTGAGTAATGCTAACCAAAATTACCTGTAAAAAATTATTTCATCATATCTTCACAAAGATCAGAGAAAAATCACTCAGGCAGTTTGACCTCAGTTCTTTCTAATATTTCCGACTCCATTTCAAACTACTGCTGATGAGAATCTACCTACATTTCCATGCTTCATTAAACCATTTCAAAAAGAACATTTCAGTGCTCCTGTGACACAATTGGATGAAGGTTCCTCCCCCTTTGAAAGGTCCAAATGTCTAATATGATCAAGCAGGATTTGCAGCCAAATGGACTGGAACTTCCACAGAAACAAAGCAGAATATAAAGTTTTCCTTTGCATCTCAGTCACATTACTGCTGTCTACACTTCTAAAGACAGAGGATGAAAACAAAACCACTCACTTTTGTTAAACACACTCCCAGTTTCTCTTCTATTTCCAGCCTTAAAGAGTAGCCTTCACTTAGTTAAAAAATGATGCATTGTATTCAGAGCAAACAATTTGCTGCTGGTGGTAGAAGGAATCTCGAGTGAAAAAGAGATAACTCAGGAAAGTGTCCTCTGGTTCCGGGGGGAAAGAGAAGATTTCAAGTCAGCCCTGCTGACTGCCCTGCATATTCCTAACAGTGAGTGAACAGTAAGAGAAAAAAGTAAAGTAAAAAAATGTATTTTTCTATTTAAATGTATAGTTGATTTTTTTTTTAATGGTTTAATGTGTTTTTCATCGTGGGACAACTCTCTTCACTCCTACTCCTGTATGAAAACCCTTTAGGGAGGCATTTCTCTTTACAACAACCCCCAGAGATAATGCAGAACCGAAGGTACAAACCCTGCCACCCCCAGCCCCTCATTTCTGACCATCACACAGGACCAACAACAGCTTTTCCCAAAACTGAGCCCGTGTGAGACACCCCACCCTAACAGCTCCGGACTAGTTTGTTCCAGTTAAAGAAAACCACAGAAGGCATAAGAATCACCTTGTTTCCTACTTATCCAGCCTTTATTTCCAACACAAAACAGTATTATAGCCTTCTCTGATGGGCTGGAAATGTGCTTAATGCTCCCTATTCTTTCCTTGCAGAGGCATTTTTAATCAAGGGGCGACAAAGGACGGTGTTACCTGATGAACTGAAGAAGTACAGTCTGAGCATCAGATTCTCCCTCTTGGAAAGCTATTTTTTCCATCCTTTATGTGATTTCCCAAGTTCTTTTTGTCTTTGCAGTTGACTCAGTGACTCAGGACAGGGTGATCTCCCCATGGAGCTCATCCCTCCAACACTGGCACACAGGTCACTTGTCCAGCTGTCCACACCAGGAGTGCTCTCACGCTGTTCCCTTCCTCCTCCTCTGGCCATTTCTCTCTCAACACCATGCAACCCTCTTCTCCCTCAGCTTCAATTTCCCCTTCAGGGTGAATTTCAAAGGGTACAAACAGCAGAACAATGCTTAACTCCCAAACCAGCCCTCATCAAGCTCCTCTATACCACACCTGCTGCCCTGTTTTCTGCCACTTGCAGCATCCTGTGCCATCTTCATGGCCAAAACACTCAACAAAAACTACACCAGCAATGTTTGCCATCTGCCCTGTCCCTTCTGCTGCAGCCACCACAGTCCTTATGAGGACTTCACACCCCAAACCACCCCAGGTCTCACCCACCCCAGGGCTCCACCTGATGCCACTCCTCCACGCAACAAGCAATGATGGGAATCGAAGAGCAGGGAATCCCAACCTCTCCATGCTCTTGGTGAATCACCTCCAAAACCTTCAGTCAGCTCTGCTGATTCCCTGGAACAACTGCCATGCTTGAGAAAGACACAAACCCTCCAAGATCAGTGTGCTGGGACAGGGACATTCCTGCTGCTCGCACAGTGGTACTCTGCCTTCTCCACAGCCCTTAGACAGAGACACCAAGACTGCAGGAGGCAAAATCAACCCTAAATTGATATTAACTGGTGATTAAAATAAGTAAAATAACCTCTTGTTTCTCCAGAGGTACAGGTGGGCAAAACATCAAATACTTCAAACTTCTGCAGGGGTCTCAGGGAAGAGACACCAAAATGCTGCAAAAAGCACATCAGAACAAAGTAGAAGTGGCTTAACAAAATCTGTGCCCTCCCCAGCACTTTCTGGAAATCTTAATTTTGGGTTTACTAGCACCAACTTTGACTTATTTTATGAGAACTATTAGGGTCTTAAGAAGACATTGCTTACTCCAGAGCTGGTTAAACCATTACTGTATATAAGGAATATTTACTCACTCAGGAAGCAGCAGGTACCAAAGCAGAGGCACTGGTGAGGTTCCTGCTTTGGTAGACCTCACCTCACCAACAACTACAGAGCTACTACTGCTACAAGATTTTTTCCTTCTACATGCCAAGAAGGCAATGGTTTGCTATCCAGATCTAGTTTTCTTGCTCTTAAGGGATTGAAAACAGCTCCTCACTGTTATTCTCCTTTATTTTGACCCAATTTGCAGTCTTCCAGGAAAATGAACCAAGCAAAAATTACTAGTCAGAGAATCTCCAACTGTGAGAAGGAAGAGGCCTGGAAGTGCAGCCCAGGGAGGGACAGAAGGGTGAGCTGGGACCCTGGATGTGTGCTCGTTCCTTGGTGCAGCAGCCCCCAGCGCAGACACAGACCTTGCCAGGGCTCTGAGAACAGGAGGGGATCAGTGGGGCCTTTCCAACTCCCTGTTTGCTGTAGGGTATTTGATGGCATTCCGAGGGTTGCCAGGGTGCCCAGTGACACACACACACCCCAGCTGTCCCCTCTCCCAGCACGGGGCCCTCTCACAGCCACGGAGCCACAGCCCCTGCTCTGAGGAAGGTCAGTATCAAAAAAACACTTCAGTAATAGTTGGAACTGAAGTTGAGCAACAGATGGTAAGGATATGAGTATTGCTGTGTATCGCTGTTAATAAGCGGCTTGGAATTTAAAAATATATATTTTCATATATATTGCTGCCCATATATCCCTTAAGATTATTCCAAAGGACAATTTAAAAAAAAATTGATTTAGTACTGAATGAAAAGAGCTGGACATTTATAGAAAGCATTTATCTGGAGTAATTTTAGTCTATGTCCTCCTCCACATCTGAGTTCTGCAAAGGCTGTCAGACACATAGCAAAAGGTATGTCCTTCAAGGAGGGCCACTTACTCCACATGTCTCATTCTGCGTTTGCATGGGGTTAGCCTTTGGCTCCATGTCTTGCCTTTTTTGGTTCTGCTTCAGTTGGTTTAAAGAAGGTTTTGTCTGTGCAGCTCCAACAGTTTTGCTCGTCCACTGGTCCACCAGCTTGTGCAGGTCGTCTGTGAACGTCCCTTTCTTGTTGTTGCTGTTGTTGGCCTGAACCTGCAGCGTCGACTGCGGGAGGGGCTCAGGACATGTCACCAGGCTGTTGGTCGAGGATCCTGGAAAACCACACACAGAGAGTTGGGATGGTGCCTGTGCCCCACGCTGCAGCTCCAACCCCTCCTCACCTACTGCCGCTCCCACGGCGGCTGCTCCGACTCCCAGCCCTCCCTCTCCTGCCTGCAGAACACCTTTGCTTAAAGAAATGGTCCAAGTCCAATGGGTTTGAGTTTTCTATCACATCATGGTACCCTGGCCACTAACTTGTCCTGGGTGAGTTAAGGACAGGGAGTGAAGCCAGGAATGCAGCCCTGTAATGCTGACCTCCCAGGGCATGCAACGTCTCCTCAGAGACCACCATGAGGAAGGTGGGATGTACTGCTGACACTGCAAGCATTTATAAAATGAATTTACCATTTATTTTACTGGCTTAAGTTTATCGTCCTCCTGGAAAATTGTCATTGTCACGGGGGTTACAGGCAGGGCTGGCTCCTGTGCCTCAGAGGCTCTGGGAGCCCACCACCTCTCTCCATGGCTCCAGGACCATTCACATGGCTATTTGCGTATTTTTGGGGAAAAAAACCCATCCGGACCATGAAAGTATGGAAGAGAGAGGAGAGAGCATGTAGTGGGCAAGGTGACTGTTTGAGATAAAGATAGAGAACTTTTGGTATAGGTAAAAGCATTCAGGAAGAGTATTGATAGAGATTTAATTTTATATGTTCACTTCTTTCTAGAAAAACTTTTGTTAGTAAAACAAAATTTTCTGTCCTTTTTTCTGCTTAGTGACTACAAGTCTGACACAGCAAGGTCAGCAGGGTACTGCAGCTGAAGGAGCCTGAATCTGACCTAAGCAGGAAATGTAAGGTAACTTCTCAGCTAACATGTTTGAGATAGCTAAAGATTGGAAATAAAGACCATCTCTCCAAGCAAAAAGTTCATAGAACTGTAGTAAAATTATTATATAAGCAAACATGAACATTTAATGTTTTCTCTGTTAATCAGTTACCAGCCAATGAAACCGAGTACACTAATTAGTCCTACAGTTATATAAAATACATTAATAACCTTTAAATGATCATGCATTCAACCTGCAACATCACTTCTAAGTGAATACTGCTCAATTCCTTTTCCTTTACTTGGGGTAAAAGTGAGAAAAGTAAGGATTTTGAGAGGAAAGTTCTTCAATTGGTGTTTAACATTTCATGCAGCTCAAGGGGGCTGGGATGGTTTTAAGCTCTCAATTCCTCCAGCAGAGAACTGCAGTCATATAAAGGTGTGTATTTTGGAGACAGACACTGGACCCAGTTTCCTGGCCGCATGCGTGCACAGTCTCACACACAGAACACCACGACTCCCTTGCAGCATGCGAGGTTCCCAAGACACCACAGCACATGCACTACTCTCAATGCACCACCATTTATACACTCTGGTTTCATATAAGTGCATCAGCTCTAGTTATTAAACAACTAGCTTTTAGTAAAAAATAATAATAATTAAAAAAAAGCAAAGAACATCCCATGCCATGAAGGAAATACTGAGAAACAAAAATGGGATAGTTACTACTACTGTGATCTTTGCCTAGACATAGTCGTTTCAAGGTGGACCCTACAAGGTAAAACAATACAAGACACACAGAATTAGGTAAGACTAAACACAACAAATCGGATGGACAAGCTTCTGTACTTTTAAGCAATCAAAAAGTAGTTATTATGCAAGAAAGGACAGACAAAGTCAGCAGTTCAGGTGAGTAAAGGAAGCCTAAATAACTGGACAGCTCAAACCTTTCTTAATGTGCAGCCATTCAAAAGCTTTGGAAAGTACCACAGCATGCCAAAAGCAAGGGCTCGTGACTTAAAGATGCATTTTTTTGGGTTTTTTTTTTTGGTGCTTGGTTTTTAAATTTTTTTTTTGTTGATTTTCTTTCTTTTCCTTTTTTTTTTCTTTTTTTCCAAATTGCCTTGGTTTCCTAATAGAAGGTTTTGGTTTGTTTTCTATTAATGCAGGAAATGATGTCAATTTAGTTTGTGATTGGAGGCCAAAAATGCTTTCAGGAACAAGTCAAGCTAGTCTGGCTGCAAAGACAAACCATAAAACAACCCTAAAAATCCTGTTTTACGAGTCCAAAAAGATACATTGTTCTGCAGGTCTGAGGCCAATTGTTTCCAAATAGTTTATTTGTAGGATTTGTGTCTAAATGTGAGACTCTGAACTTCAATTGAACAGAACTGTGAATGAGTTTCCCTTATGCCTTGTCCAAGTGCAGAAAAATAGCCCATCAGGGTAGCAGAGTTTTAATTTAACTGAACTACGTGGTTTTTTTGGTTATTGTCTCATTCCATCCTTCATCATGATTTCACAGTCAGTTGATAGACAGCAGAGTGCCAGAAGTGTGCTGAGACCACGACCTGACTGTCAGATCTTGCCAGACATCGGCACCTTTGCTATTGGGGTGCCAAATTTCCTGAAAGGTATTTTGGACTTGATAAGAAGAATATTGTTATGGTATGGGGGGAGATGGGTGTCTGACATGGGCTATGGCGAGTTCATTGGGAAGAAGCACTTGAAACCATGAGCAAACTCAGACTGGGGCAAAAAAGTAAGATAGAGGATGGATGTGCTTTTTCTCTAGAGTAAACAGTGGTGTAACATTTTATGTTACTGTGCCAGAAATGCAGCTTTAAACTCAGAGATTGCAGGTCCAGGCTGACACAGGCCCTGAATGAGCCTTCAGAGGAGAAGGAAGCAATTTCAGTCAGAGACTGAGGAAGAGAAAGTAAAGAAAGGAGGGAGGGAGGAAGTAAGGGAGATGTTTGTGCTTAGATATGGGTGGCATGAGGAACAGAGGACTGCTTTGAAAGAATTCCTTATTATTTCATATAGTTCATATAGGTTTCTACCCTGGGAAAATCAGAAGGACATGACTACAAAAATGCAAGCATGATCAAGTTTAGTTCTCAACTCAAAGCCCAGGTAACGAACACAGTCACATTCACAACTCAAACATCTGTGTCTTGTTCTTAAATCTTCCACCTTCTTTCCCCTTAGGTGTACCTTACCTTGCCTATCCCAAAGTTAGCTACCAGTTCCCATGATGGAAACAACTCCCTGTGAAGGCAGGGGCCACGGCAGCAATCCTAGAGAGCCATTTCCTGCAGCACAGGCACTTCTCAGCACAATATGAATGCAAATGGAAAGCACCTGCCTGTGAGAAATAAAAGCAGGCAGCTGACCGCAGTACGTGCTCAAATGTGTGTAAAACCACCTTAATCACCGAGCCCTCCTTCCTGCACACCCTGCCACAGGTTTCCTCACCCCAAACACCCGGGGAGGGTTTGAGGGAAGCAGCACAGAGAGCTCCTCCCCAGCGGCATCGCTGCGGCGTGGGAGACGGGAAACGTTCCCTAAGCAGAGAGAGTGCCTGAAGCAGGGACTGACAGCCATCGGCCACGGCTGGTTAGGAATTCAAATTCAATTAAAAATTCACTTTGTAGGTCTAACTCACCAGATCAATCGTATTACTGCTAAAATTAACGTGTTTAAGAACTTTAAAGTTAAGGAGATGAATCGTAATTAAAATTTAATGTAAGTCTGTGAAAGTTCAGCAGAGCATTTTACCTCCAATTCCAGATCTCTTATCTGAGGAATTAAATAGCTATTATATCATACATAACAGAAAAAATCCACTGTCCCATATTTGCACTCAACAGCTGCCAAAAAGCTGGAAAGCTACAAAAAAAATGGAAATGGCAATAAACTGCTAGACCATTTCCATAACTGCATATGCACATCCAGTACATGAATTGCTACAGACCTGGCAAAAATTGCATTACACAAGATTCCAGGCATGAGCCAAATGGAGCTTTGAAAATTCCACTCACGATCAGCGGAAACTCTTCCCTAGGGCACCCTTGCAGTTTAACCCAGGAAAGGAACTCGGGATAAAATTATGCCAAAGCCCATCAAAAATACTTTATTTCATGAAACACACAAAGGTGAAGTCAATATTGGATGTGGGAACAGATCACGAAGTCCTGGAGAACACTGTGAAAGTGTTTGAGCCTGATGGCTCTTGTAACCAGAGCAAGATCCTTGTGATACTGTCTTTAATCCATCAGAACATTTATTTTTAAAGTTGTTGCCAACTTTTCTGCCAGCACAGCAAGTCTCCTGCTGGCATATCCCACGTCACCAAAGGGCTGGTTTTCCTGAACCACACATACAGATTCAGAGCATTTCTGAAAATGCAGCACAACGTTTCCCAAAAGCTCTCAAATAGAAAAATACCAGGGAGACCTTGACTTAGGGAACAGATGCAGGACTCTGAACAGCCTGGCAAGCTGCCAGACAGCCCTGTGAACTGCACAGGGGATGGAGTCCTACCTGCAGTGGTTTGGCTTGGAAGGGACTTTAAAGCCCATCCAGTGCCACCCCCTGCCATGGGCAGGGACACTTTCTGCTGTCCCAGGTTGCTCCAAGCCCGTCCAGCCTGGCCTTGGGCAGGGATGCAAGCATGCCTAGCAACTAATCCTTGCTTGGAAAGCTAGCTTGGCTTTGCCTGCCTGCTGGGTCACCCAACGCCCCTTCCAGAGGGGAAGGAACACAAGCCAGCTGCTGCTGCCATCATCATCCCCTTCAAACAACAGAATCAAAGCACAGTTTATGTTGGAAGACACCTTAAAACCCTGTCTTGTTCCAATGCCCTGCCATGGGCAGGGACACCTTCCACCAGACCAGGCTGCTCCAAGCTCCACATCCAACCTGACCTTCCTCAAGCACTGTTTTTCCAGAGGCTCCAGCCACAGCTGCTCTGGATGCCACAGAACATCCTGTGCTGTCCGCCCTGCCTGCCACAGTCCCAGCCCAGCCCTCAGCAAGGACAGGACTGCACAGACAGTATCCTATATATATGTACATATCCTGTATACAGCCCCAGCCCCTCACTCACACACACAACCCACCTGCTGGGCTCACCAGGAGATGGAATGAGCTCCTGTCCCACCAAACCTGGCCAGAACTCGGCCGTGGGGGCTCACCAGGAGATGGAATGAGCTCCTGTCCCACCAAACCTGGCCAGAACTTGGCTGTGGGGAGCTGCCTGGCACCCAGGGCAGGAGCAGCCCTGAAGCCAGGCTATGCTCTCAGGACTGGCACCCTCGGGGTGACTCAGGATCACAGTGCCACTGGAGTGCCTGAACTGCCACCCATCTCCTGCTGTGACTCAGGGACGGGGGAGGCCAAACCTCCTCCAGCACTCGCCCAGAAGAACCTGAGAGAGCACATGGGCTGAGAACAGAAAGCAATTAGTCATGCTGAGTTATTCAAGTGTCAGGAAACTTCACGATTCAAAGGATTTACATATTCCCTTGGTTTCATTCACAATATCCACACACCCAAACATTTTTAATACATTGGTTTTTAAGTGCCATCTCCCAGACTTTTTGCATCCTACTGAACAGTAATTCCATGGAAGATTAATGAAACTACTTCTGGGAATTACATGTGCAGAGGAAGAAATTACTGTGGTGACTCTAACACCAAACAGGAACATTTGGGAGCTGAGAATTCCCCCCAGGTTCTCAGAAAAAAATCTCTAAATGCAAAATTGTCTCATGACTTCTCCAGTTGTTAAAAGCTTACATGACAATAAATTCTGTAAACTTCAGTCACCTGACTGTTTGGGCTTTCAGGGAGCTCAAACAAAAAAACTGAGATTATTTTTTAAAATACTGTTTATTCATAAAATTAGGAGGAGTGTATTGGAGTGGTCTTGTGCCTTTGACCTGAGCCACTTGGATAGAAATGAGCAATGCAGAACTCCAAGGGGAGATCTGATACTACTGTAACCCCACAGTTATTTAACCAAACACTTTGTCAAGAACGTTATCAGCCCTTCTAAGGTTGTATGTAAGTGGCCTATAGTACCTGTTCAGCACAACATATCTTTATTGTACAAGCAAAATCTGTTTGCCTAAAAAGCAGCATCTACAATTGGGTAAAAAAATCTTAATTTTTTCATTAAATAGCTTGATATCGTTTGGTGGAATTGCCAATTACTTCAGAAGTCAGACAAATAGGGTACAAATAGAAGGTGCACAGTTATTTGAGACAAAACTCCTGGATCCTAGCAATCCATTTCCAAGTATCATCTGAAAATCTGATATTGCTTTTTACTTATTTATGCTTTGATGAACTGCTAATTGACTTCATCTCTGAGGTCACATAAGGTCATAAGAAAATAAACTGAGTCAAGTGCTTCAGCCAGATCAGCTTACACAAAAAGTTGATGGGACTCTCCCTTGGAGTAACCAGATCTTCCTGCTGCTTATGAGTACATCAAAAAATTGCTCACCTAAACTAATTAAAGTGACTGCATGGGGAAAAGCCCACCTAGGACAGAGATTTGGAAAGAACTAGCTGGAGCACTGTTGTCTCAGCATTTCCACATGCAAAGAGCGGGGAAAAAATTAAAGAAAATAGAGTGGATATAAACAGTACTGTATATCGTGTTAATACAGCCCTTGTATGGAAGTTATACCCTCCAGTGACCTTCTAGAATTGTATCAGCTTGCTACATGCATGTCTTCAGAGTCCAAACATGTGTGAAAGAGACCATTCGTCTACAGAAGGATGGATTTCGTTTTGTTGTCGCTGGAACCGGGACAGCAGACATGTATATTTGCCACATTGCAAATAAAATTACTTCAACAGAAATCACATAGAGTACAAAAGCTTTGATAAGTCCAGGGTAAAATTTACCATCAGGCTATATATAATAAATGATGAGATCTTCCACACATGCTTTTGGTGCCCAGGCACGAGCCAAAAGCAGTGCAAAAAAAGCTTTCATATGAAAAATTAATATAAATAAGGTGTGTTCATGATGATTACTTAAAAGAAAGAGAAAAAGAAAGAAAAGATGGTTCAGAAAAAGGGGCATCCTGCCAAACATATTAGAGATATAAACCATGGAATTGGATAAAGGGGGTAAAAGAAAGATGGACTGTGATAAAATACAAAAGAACAAATACAAACAGATGGACAAAGACACAGGTCCACTGAGGAATCTGGTACGAGGTTTGCTACTAGATTTATAGGTCACTCTCTCAGACGTTTGGTGGAAAACCGTCCAGCCTGTAAATGAATATAAAGGGAAGAAAACAAAGACACTTATAAAGTACAAGTAGCTGTGATCAGATGTCCTAAACCATCAGTCAAATCAGCTTTGTTAGTTAAACCTCCACATCTCCCCCTTAACTTTGCCAAAGAGGAGCAAGTTCACTGACCATACACAAAGGATGCAGTAACAGCAGAAGAGGACAGATAGATATTTTGTAGATTAGTTTGGCAGGATGTGCAATGAGAGGAAGGTATTTTAATCATCATTGGAACTTCCCATATGCATGGCAACGAGGTCAGTCAAAGCCTGCAGTGGGGGCAGTACACAGAGGTCTCAGAGCTGGGGTCTCAGGAGCGCAGCCAGAGTACAGCCCTGCGGCTGGGACTCCACAATTATGCACAAAGTGAACCCCTTACAGAAAGGAAACGTAACTTGGCCCCCTGGGTTTGGTTTTCTTTTAATTTCATTTTTATTTGCTCTCATGCCCAAGATGGTTTGATAATTTTTAATGAGGAACTTGGGGTCTACCAGAATCAAGGGGCTAAAAAAACCCAAATGAAACAATCTCCTAGCCTTCTGCATCTTTTTTGTTTTCCTTTTCATTTTTTCTCAGGAATCTGTAAGGCAGACTACAGAGAAGGTAATAGGATAAAGCCACTGCTGGCAAAACTGAACGGTATTTCTTTCCTAAAAATTAGGGATGTCTTGGGCATGCCTTCTCGAGTGCTGGTAACACTCAGTAACACACTTAAATTTTGCTCTTCTGACAATACTGCAATGATCTTTTTAAAGACAAGCCAGTAATTTGGATTGCCAAAGATCCACGTTCCTCTATCACTCCTAAAAAGTTCAAGCCTAAGGGAAGGGAACTAATTTTAGCATGTGCTGGAGGAGACGCGAAACAGCCGGCAGGAAAAATCACCTTGGCCAGAGCTTGCGTTGGCGTCGGCTCCGTCGGGGCCCAGGCCGGAGCAGATGTCGGAGGACAGAGAGGCTTTGACAGAGCAGGGCTGCTGGGTCTGCACAGCCTTGCCCGGGGCGGGAGGCACCGCGGCCGCCTCGGGGGAGCCCGGCTGCGAGCTGCTCCCTTCTCTGTGGGGCGAGTCTTTAGAGTCTGAGAGGTTACCTGAAAGAGCAAACAGAACACGTGCAGTGGCAAAAGCTAGGAAACCTCTGAGTAAAAAATCCCTGCCTAAAAATAATCCGTAGCTTGACCCCAAGAGGAACAGCCGTTCTGATGTACTGGGCGGAGCAGAGACTGTGGGGACAGCCTGCACCAGAAAGCAATCCACACCTCCTATCGCTGATCCTGCTGCTCCAAGAGGCTCCTGGAGTAGGTTTGAATTTTACAGTTTCTCCTCTGCGTTTTCAGGAGCCTCAGAAGGAGCACTGCTGGAATAAAGAGAGAGCTGCTGGGGTGCTGAGGAGGAGGCCAAATGCCCAGAATGACAAAGCAGAACACAGAGGTTTGCTCTCCAACACCCAAGGTGAAATTAAGCAAATGGAGAACAATAAAGAGTTGCAGTAAAGACACAAGGAACTTTTTATTCATAGCTATTTGAGTATAATTGTCATTGCCACTCTTGGATACTTCTGCTGATAAATTCACATAACACATGACTGCAAAGGTATTTTGGTTTTTAAGCCTCTTTACCTGAGGTATTTGTGTAGAGAGAAGAATAGGTAGAGACACTTATCTAGACATCTACAGATAAATAACAATATATAAATACCTAGACAGATGTAGAAGTACAGACAGTATCAAACACTGCTTCAGTCCCTGTGGGCAAGACCACTCAGCCTCAAGATGGGCCACAGAACTTACTCCTTCTGAATATATTTGTTTTTCCCAACCCAGCTAAAACCCTTAGCTAAAAGCAAAAACCTCCTTAACACCCTGTCTATAAAGAGTGATGCAAGGAAACTCAAAGGGGACCTATGATGCAGTTAATACTGAAAACAAGAGCCACCAGGTTTGAAATAAAGGGTGACTGCTGGAAATGCTGCTGCTCCCCCAAATCACAGCATGAACTAAGCTAAAGAAAAAATATTCGTACTCGATTCTACATTTTAGAAATAGGTACTGGGGTTTATCAATATTTCTCAGGTAAATGATATTTTTGTACTTTTCCAAGAAATAACTACTCAAGACTGTAGTGCTGTGTGAAAATCTCACACTTCTTCAGTTGGCCAAAGCATCCATCATGGTTTTATAACTGCTTTTACCTCCCATCCTTTTGGGGAGGAAATGCAATCCCATCTTTTTTTATACAACATCTTGGAGGAAAAAGTAAACAACAATAAGATACAGCACCTAATCAATAGAGCACAACAGCACAGAAAAAGTGAATACAAACATCAGTAAATTGCATTTGGAGAAAGGAGGAGATGTAACCAGGCTGTTTTCCAAATTGAAGTGGAATGTTATTCCTTTGCCAAGCACTGTAGCCAGTGCAGAGCAGGCGGGTAGGGGTCACCACTGGGAGCTGGGATGAGCCTGTCCAAAAGCATGCCAGTCCAAAACCAATAAAAACTCCGTCCTTTCCTGCAGTCCCAGCCATCACACAGCAGCGCCACAACTGACACAAGCAAAGGAGAGGGGCAGCACCCAGTGTACCTACTTGTGCTTGATGTTCCACTCCTGAGCTGCTGGACCAGAGGGTTTAAGAGTTTTCCAGCTTTCAATTTGTTTTTGCTGGTTCTTCGGCGACGGCCGCTCGGTGGGGCGGAGTGGAGGAAGCCCAGGTTGGGAGGAAGGGGTTTCCCCAGCCGAATGTACAGTGCCTCTATCTCATTCTTCTGCTGCGTCTGGAGCTCAGCAATCTCCTTCATATGCCTAAAAAATAAAATAATTCTGCTAGCAATGCACTTGATAAACCACCACATCCTGACAGTGTCATTAATTGTAAAAGAAGAAACAAAACAGTTGTTGGTTATAAAACAATCTGCTGCTCCTGCCCAAGTACACAAAGCTACAACAATCTATCTGTGGTGACTCCCCATCCCTGGAAGTGTCCAAAGCCAGGCTGGGCAGAGCTTGGAGCAGCCTGGGACAGTAGAAGGGGTCCCTGCCCATGGCAGGGGTGGGAATGAGATGGTCTTTAAGGTCCTTTCCAACCAAAACCATTCTTAGATTCTGTGAGTTATTCTTCTAAATGGAACTGGCAGATAAGGCAGTGCACAGCAGGATGCACTGTGGGGGAAGGTCCTGGCAATGCCTAATTTACCCAGAACCAGTTTACTCCTTACAGCTCTGCTCATCCCAAGCTGAGCTGCTGCCAAGGTGCAGTAACACAAGCTTCCCTCGCATTTCTTGCAACCCAACATACTTTTCTCTCAGGTTCTGCAATTCTTTCTTCATATCAGCATCTTCAAACTCGGAGTCATTGTCGCTGCTCATGTAGGACGACTGCGAGTGGAAGGAGGTTACGTTGATGGTGGGAATCTTGGCGCCCTGCCCGTTGGGCGACTCGGGGCCGGGCGAGCCGCCTTTGCCAGACCTCTGCAGAAACGCAGCTGCTTTTTTAATTAAGTCCGTGGCCGTGCTGCTGCTGGGGGGGGAGAGCTGGGCGGCCGCAGCAGCGGCCGGGGCCCGAGGGAAGGGCTCGTCGGCCGAGTCGCTGGAGGCCTGGTCGCAGAGGACGTCGACGGAAGAGGCAGTCTGGACCCTGCGCACGGCGGCCTTCATGTCCGGGCTGGAGGGCAGCTCGTCCAGGTACACGTCCGGGGGCGCCGAGAACCTCAGGCAGTGCGGCGCCGCTAAAGTCAACTCGTCCTGCGTGCTGATGACCGAAAACCTGCCGATGGTTTTGGCTGGCGTGCCGCCCTCCTGAGCCTCAGCCTGCTTTGCCGAGGAGCCAGAGCCTGGAGAGCCGTCCCCGTGGGTGTCACTCGCGGCCCGGTCTGCCATCGCTCGCCGCGTTACGCTCCCCACGCGCGCGGGCGACGCTGTCCTCTCTGCCTCCTCGCTCCTCTGGGACGTCTCCGACTGTGGGGCTGTGCCTGATGGTGTGGGTGCAACCTGGAGACAATAAGAGAGCTTAACCAAAGTGACTGTAACAATGGAGCAGAAAACCACTCCCAGTTCTGGTTACCTGAAGGAGGCCTTTCGCTGGAGCAGCAGGAGCTGAGGCGATGCTTGCGGCGGGACCTGTTTTGAGGTTGGGAAAAAAATATTTATGTCTGGAATGCCTTAATATAATAAAAGCCAATGTTTCTATTGTGATAAAATGAAGTGTACCGCTGAGGAATAATCTTCATAATAGAGGATCTGAAATGCAGGAGGCAATAGCAATGGCAATATAAAATATCTGCAGGTAGGCAGATCTAGTGATTTGGAGAATTCAAATAATAATAGGAGTGTGGAATTTGATTAGCCAGTTGAAAATTTTTAAGGAGAAAAACAGAAGAAGAGTGGAACTTGCGTGATACATTGGGCCTGAACTATTGTGGTGTTATTGGTGTCTCAGGGACACACAGGGCTGCTGAGCACGGACAGGCTGCTGCCCCACCCCAGCCAGCGACTCGTGCTGACACCAGCACCGCAAGGGGCCTGAAATGGAGCTAAATGCATGCTGCTCTAAGTGGAAATTGTAAGCCCAAAACAGGGCCATACACCAGAAGCACAGTATTAATGACAGGAGCTGAGATCATTTCACCCCCTGGATGCAGGTTTTGAGTCAGACCAATACACCCAAGCTTTGGAGAACGCTGCATTCACACTGCAGCTTGCACAGAGCAAGGACACGGCCAGACCTGCAGCTCTGAAATGGTAACAAACATCACTGCTTTCTAAGATACACTGATTTTACTACGCAGTGATACATTCCACTTGTAAACTCTCTTCTCTGCCTGGAGGGAGACAGGCAGGTGTCAGCTATCCAAATCCCTCTCACACTGCCCTAAAAGCAGGGGACAATCAGCATCCACCAGGAAGAGATGGCCTGTGTTGTCACACAGACAGACCTGGCAGCCAGATCTGCCACAACAACCTCAAAAAAATAGGTATATTAGCAGCCCTCCCCAGTCCCACCCATGAAAGCAGGAGCACTGTGGCACTCCTCAGCCTGTAAAACTTCCCATGCCTGTCAAGAAAGGTAAATGGAGGTGAATTAATTGGTAATGCAGGCAAATAAACAGGTGAATGGAGGTAAACAAATATGTGAACAGGTAGATAAATACCTTTCTTTCTGTGGCTTCTATTATGTTACTACAGGAAGGATCATTTAACTGCTAGTACTCTTTACTGGACCTCCCCTAAGAACCTGCCAGGCTTCCTCCAGAGATGCAACCATTGCATCATATTACTTTTGTCAATAGGTTTTTATGAAATCTAGGAATTCAGAGGGGCTTTTTAAGGGAAACCAATCATTGGAAATGCAGCCTTCCACGTGAACACCCCACCCTACACCACAGACAGGAACTGCACGAATGTCTTAACTGCACTGTTAAAAGACATCTGCCCCAGAGGCAGCTCCTGGGACAGAGGAGATGTTCAGCACGGGTTGTATCGAAAGCAGGACCCGCACAGCAGCGCAGGGCAGGGCTGGCAGGGAGGGGACACCGGGCAGGACGGCCCAGGAGCATTACCTGTTCTGCTTGCCGACCCACCTCGTGCCTCCGAGGGATGAGCACCCACAGCAGTGACCTCCGACTTGTCAAACTTTCAGTAAAAGGAAAAAAGAAACACAATTTCAGTCTCACTCACAAAGCAGAATGTGTTCTCCTTCCCTCGCTTCCCCTTGCTGCCCTGGCACTACCAGGGAATACTGAATTATTTTACAGTGCCTGTGGAGATGACCTTCAAGTTTTGCCTCCAACTTCCCCTTTCTTTTTTCTCCTTCCTTAGAAGAAATAAAGCAGTGGCAGCATCACAGGTGGAACTGCAGCCCAAGCTACTGAAAACCATTGTATTATACACACACATGCTCGGGGTTTTGTTCTGGTTTGCTTTTCCAGCCACAATGTACATTCCTCATCCATATGTCTGTCTTCAGAAGTTCTATGTCTCCTTCCTTATTGGCACAGATTTTAATAGGACAAATTCCAATTACTGGAGAGACATAACACCTTTCACAGAGAGTGGATTTTGTTTGCTGTATAAAGTCATTTATCATTAGAAAACAACATGGTCTGAAGAGTCACTCGAGTGCAGCTGCTTTCCTGTACCACACAGCATCTCTCGAGCAGCTGAGAGGGCCCCTGCAGCTGATGCCACACACAACAGGCTCAGCCTCGCTGGTGGGGATGGAGTTATCTCCAGAAATGCTATTTTGAAGTAAGACATAGAATCACAGAATGGCTTGGGTTGAAAAGGACTTCAAAGCTCATCCCATTCCACCCCTGTCATGGGCAGGGACACCTTCCACTGTCCCAGGGTGCTCCAAGTCCTGTCCAACCTGGCCTTGGACACTGACAGGGAAGAGGTATTCACCTGGAACAGACACTGATCTAGCACAATGTGCTGCAAACCTGATGATTTCATAAACTCGGGATTTTATCTGAAAAAACTTAACATGGGGGCTCAACTGAGATACACATTAACAACTGCCCCAGCCTGCCTGATATCTCTTTCCTTAAAGGCTTCCATGGCAGTCCTGCTCTACCAAGCTCAAGAGAAGACAAAAGAAACCATGACAGGAAACAGAAGAAACTCCTGACAATGGAATGTCTGCCTTTGGCTTCAGCATGTGGACAAGGCAAAGACACTTGAAGCGTTTGCTTTATCCAGGCTGACTTGGAAGGCAGCAATTGTAACCACTGCCATTTATTTATACTTAAAATTGAAGCAAAATCGTCTTCATTAGAACTACAATGACTATACCACTCATGTGTTTTATGTTCTCAAACTACAAAGAAAGGGACACATTGCTGGATGCTTTGGACACGAGAAGAGGTGAATTACGGTATTTTACCACTTCTAAATCCAAAGGGAAAACAAACATTTCTAAAAATGAGTTGGGATGCATCTGACAAGAAAAATTTAAGCGAGCTTTCACACTGGAAAGCAGTCAGCAGGCAAAGGTAACATACCCTGGGGCAGAGATATGAAATGTTTAGGGAAGCGAGAGATGGACACGTGTCCCCCCGCAGGAGAGCGGGCGCTGAGCTCTGCCCTGGCGCTGGCCCTACAGGCTGGCCCTGAGGGGCTGAAGGGCAGAGCCGCGGGGGGACTGACCAGCGGTGGGCAGGGCAAGACTGCTGAGGGCACGAGGGGCACGAGTGGCTGGGCAGCAGCTTTCACCTCCTGGCCTGTGTCCGGGATGCTGTAGCCTGGTTCTCTCCCATCCAGCGCCAGGGCAGGAGCTTGCTCTTCGGGAAAGGGTGCCAAGGTGAATTCACTGTCGCCCTGCTCGGGCGGCACAGAGGTGTCTGGCGTCCCTGCCGATGCCGAGGAAGTCGGAACGTACTCCTGGTACAGCAAATTGCGCAGTTTCTCGTCAAGGCTCTTGATCGTGTTGTCCACGAAGTCCACCCTGGGGGGTCCCTCGCCGTCGGACTCGGCGGTGCCGGGGGGGTTCTGCTGCTGGAGCAGGCTGACCCCCGCCCCGGGGCCGGCCATGGNGGCTGTCGCTGACCCCCGCGTGCAGGGGACGCTGCTGGCCAGCCCCGACCCCGGGCGCCTCCGTCGCTGCGGAGCTCACCGGCTGGTCATCCGACTGCTCCGGGTCTGGAGAGAACACAAACAAAAGGGGGACCTTTAAAGGAAAGGAAATCACTGCCAAGGCCCCGTGTCAGCTGCAGGGACAACCCACTAGTGATTCCCACCAGAAAATAGCTGTTATGCACATCAACTGAGAATTTTCAGATTATGCAAAAAAACATTTCACTGAAAAGACATTATGGGGATGAGAATTTCGGCCACCCCGCAGCGTGAGGTATAGCTAAAATACTGACACTTGACAGAAACTCAGATAAAGATTCCCAGTTTGGTTCAAGACCAGGAGTACACTGTATATGGACAACTTAACAAAATCCATCATTTTCTTCCTCTGACTAAATCAAGCAAAACCATCACAGCTGAGTGAGGCGCAAACAGAAGAGAGACAACACAGCAGCTCCGGAAAAGACTTTCTGTAAAGTTTGGAGATACCTGGCCCTTCCACCTGCTGGGCACTGAGAGGAACCGGGGGAGAAAACTCAGGGGCATCCGTAGTAGGGTTTTCCACCACTGGACATATAATAAACCACCTTTTTCCAGTATGCAAAACTAGGGATGAAAAGAAAATAACAAGCAAACACATGAGTTTCCATTGTCTCCAGATAATGACTTAGTCTTAATTTCAAAGGATGGTTTGGGTTGGAGAAGACCTTGAAGGCCATCTAGTTCCAGCTCCCTGCTATGAGCAGGGACACTTCCACTAGAAATTCGAAGTACACTTACCATTTTGCTGATACACAGGTGTCTTCATTTGAGACTGACGCTTCTCCTGTTAAAGAAACAACAGGAGAAATAGCTGGATCAGTGCAAGAGGAGCATCATCCCACTCATATTAACACAGCAAAAGCATGATTCTTCTAGTTAAGAAACCTCTTTTTTTTTTTTAAACACAAGATGCAAAACTAATTTACGCATCTGGCTGTTAAGGAAAAGGAATCAAACTAGCAATTTTATTTAGCATTTACCTCGCTCATTTCCAGCCTATCAGCATCTTGTTGGGGACTTATTCCCTGGTCAGAACTTCGCTCTCCTTCTGTATCCTCACTGAGCATATCCTCTGCTTTATCAATGATATCCTTCATTTGCTCAATAAAAGTCTCTTTTTCACTTTGCAAGATGAATTCATTCTCTACCTAGAAGGCCACATCAAAATAAAGGGGAAAACAGTCATTTTTAAATAAATGCCTCATTCCAGAGCAGCCAGACAGCTCAGACAGGCGCACACGAGGAGCTGCCTGAACGAGTGGGTGCACTGAGAGCCCGTGGGCAGCCACATCTCACCATGTAAGTAGCAATTTCCTCCGGCGCGTCGCCATCCAAGTCAAACTTGAACGTCACCATTTTGTGGTTATGGGTTTCAAGCTGGCACTCCACCATCTTATCCCCTGTGTTACACACCTGCATGAGGAGATTAACACCCCTTATTCTTGGCAAAGCCCAAGGAACCCGAAAGTCACCCTCCAACAGGTTGTACTTGCATTTAATATGGTCAGTTTGGGCCTGTTGGACTTCTCCTGGCGTGAACGAGCACGTGTGGATTTCTTATGCTTCTTCGAAGACTTTCCTTCTTGCTTTCCACTTCCTGTTGCTCCTTCAAAGCTGTCACTCATCTCTTTACCAGAAGCAACATCCGGACTCATGTAGCTTCACATGGGAAAGGAAGAACAACCCCAACATAAAGCCAGAGTCACATGCAACAGAGTCATGCAGCACATGTAAGCTACACAACAGAGGCTGTGAAAAAGGGCATATTTGCACTTTTTTTGGCCCAAACTGAGTCAAGTGGAAGATGCCCAGTGAGTGAAGGGCACTACTCCACATCAGGCACATACTCTGGCTACAACATCTACCAAGAAATGATCTATTAATGTTTCTGGCAGTAACACAGCAGAAGTCCCATGTCTCTGAATATCTCCCTACGTACCCCAGTCCTGTCACTTCAGGGGTCCTGTCAGCCCCTCTCTGCACTGCACAAGTTCCTACTTTTCCACAGTCCTGCCTTTCTGCCCTCCCAGCAGAAGGGCACACAGGTTAGGTTTGCTGGAGAGGGAGGAAGAGAGAAGTTCCATACAGCTGTACATACACCAAGGCTGGGATGCTACACCCAAACTAAGGCATTAAAAGAGCTGGTGGTGCCAGAATGAGCACACTGCACACAGAACACTGTCAGCCTCTCCCTGGACATGCTCCCATCCATCTCCTTCTGCTCAGGTCAGAACAAACAGCCTCCAAAAAGCAAGCATTTATTGTGCCAAAGAGGTGACAACAATACCTTTCACAACTCTGGGACAGAGCTTGGAGTTTGTCCTGTATTGCCTGCTCCTAAAATGCAAGAAAAAGTTATTAAAGCAAACACATTACACTGGCAAATGAAAAACACCTTTAAGAAAGGTTTTGCTATTGAGACCAGTAACTCTAAAACTGTTCTGTTTGACCAGTTCTTGGAACCTGGAAATAAAATAAATATCCTATTTTACCCTTGCAACATCACTTCTGCGCAAGGCACAAACCATGTTTTCAGACAGAGCCACTAACCTGCCAGTCCCTTCTGCCTACAGCAGACAAGATGGTGAAAGGAATAAAACAGTTCTCACCACCACGGCAAACCTGACTGAGGGACAATTCTACATCAGCACCCATTGTCTTTTATTTTTGAATGTATCTGCTAATTTGCTTCATTGCTCTATACGGTTTGCTGAGATACGCTCACTATTCTCATTCTGTTTGGCTTAGCAGGAAAATTTCTGAGGAACTTACAAACAAAAAGATGAAAATCTGCCATTTAAGAACACCACCCTTGCATCATGTCCTCTACACAGATTTCCCCTAAAAGCTTCCCCCTTCACTGGCTGCAGCTCTGGGACAGATGTCATAGCATGATTTTTGCGCTGGGCAGACCCAGTCCCACAGAATTTGTGACAGTGCTATGGCCCTGCTGTAACAAACTCACCACGTTTGTACACAGACACACACACCCCTGCATGTAACTGTGCACATGCACACGTCAGACATGGCCATAAATATATATCACTCTATATATATATTTATAAACATACGTCTATACAATCCTTCTATAGACACAAACAGGCTCTCGGCTGCCACGGCTGCTACACTTGGCACTCAAGCAGTGCTGGGCTGGGGTTAAGAGCTCAGGGGTGAACCAGTCAGCTCCACTGGCTCTCTGCAGGTATCAGCCAGCCCCACTGGCTCTCTGCAGGTATCAGCCAGCCCCACTGGCTCTCTGCTCTTAACCAGTCAGCCCCACTCCTTGGCTGTTACACCACACATAAGCCATGCCAAGCTTCAATGCAGTTTCAATAAAACTGCAAAATCAATGAACAGTGAGAACACAGATGTGATGTACCTACATTTTGGTAATGCACTTAACCAAGTGCCTTACAAAACCTCTTTTGCCCAAGCAGTTTGGGTTGGTTTGGAGGCGAGTGCTGCCTGAACGCAACAGAAGAGATAAAAACGCCATGGCAGAGCAGCAACAAAATGCAGGGTTTTGATTATACAGACAAGTATGAAACTTCTCTTACACCCAAGAAAACTTTTGCAATGTATGTCAGAAAACCAGCATGGAGAGCATGTGGATTATTGGTGCTTGCTTCATTTCTTAAACCGAGTGAGAGAAGGGGGTTAACTTACACATGAATGTGAGAATGAAGTTAGCAAACCAGTGGTTAAACATTCCGAGGGGCGTGGGATGTGAAGGACAGACATGTGCCTCAGTGGCCATGGGTTTCTCAGGACAACTTGTATCCCCCTTATCACACTGCACAACAAAATGAGGTTTGTTTGTATTTCCAGAATCTCTAATGGAATGGACCCCGCACTGAAGGTGCCAGCATTGACCCTGCCACGAGCTGTGCCTTCAGAAAAAAGACAGCTGGAGAAGGAATACCTGGAGTGATGGATATGCCTGACCCAGCCAAGCTTTTCTGGGGACTCTGCAGGGGAAGAACTATGGTCAGGCTCTACCATTCCTGCTACAACCTACAACAGGAAACAGACATTCACCAGGACACATCCCACATCACAGCAGGAACGCTGATTCAGTGAGAATTAATCTGCCACTGATGGAAAGGAAAAATGAGGAACTAGAATCCATTTCTAGTGTTAGCACAGCCCTTCTGAAGCATCTTCTGGAGGCAGCACTGAGCTCTGCCTCCGATGGAATTTCAGGCTGCATTGGAGTCAAGGCATGTGAGAAGCCATGGAAACATGGGCAAAAACAAGAGATTCATGTTGAAAAGGTGAAATACATCCTTTGGGAGGAAAGGTAACTCAGAACAGAGACTCAAGAGAAACAACTCTGAACATAGAATCACAGAGGGACATATCCATCCAGGAGTGGAGAACAAATCAGACTTATTCCCTGAAATCAGGTAGAAATGCCAAAGCTTTTGTTTTGCTTTGTTAACAGGGAGCTGAAGAGGAGGAAATGTTCTGTGATGTTCTGGCAAGACCGAAGATTAAACAATTATGGGAATGGAAAGAAAAGTCAAAATAGCAGACAGGAGGAGATGACAGTTCTAGAAGGAAACAATAAAAAGTGTCCTGCTTCTACAACCACAGAGAATTGGAAATGCCTATGGGTATCTGAAGAAACAAAAATCCCAGGGCTACAGTAGACTTCAGGCAATACAGGAGGATACAATGCTAAATGGAATGGGAATAGGCTCAAGCTGAGGAGCATGAAGAGTTTTCACATTACAAAGATGCAGGTTGTGGAGCAGTTCCTTAAGGCAAATGATGGTTGGCTGAACAAGTGCTTGAGACATTTAAAACAACACTGGACAGACATGGGTGAAACTATGTGGAACATCTTCTAACTCACCCACAGTGAGAATTTCTTGATTTCTATCTCTGTGCTTGTGCTCAGCTATGGACAAGGCAGCGCTTAGTCCTGCTGCCTCATGAATTCAGTGACACATTTCCTGAGGTACAACATGAGGTTCCATTTGGAACAGCCAATTATTTGCTGACCCAGAGCTGCTGGCATCGAGGAGCAGCGACTCGACACAACGAGGGAATGAGCTCCCTTGTGCAACGAGCCCACTGTCCAACACAGCAGTGACTACAAAGACTAAGGCTGAGGCCGGCGAGTTACTTCAGACAAAGGGCTCTACCTCTTGAGATGTCTCTGCGCCTGCCGAGGCAGCCAAGCAGGGAGCTGGGAGCTGCTGGCCCAGCGGCTGGGAAAGATCAGGCTGGAGCTGCAGCAGAGCAGAGGGCTGGAGAGGCAGGCCAGGGTCTATGGGGACAGGCGGGGCAGCGGCGGCGAGGCTGCCGTGCAGCGGGGCAACGCCGTCGGCAGCGACGCAGGGCGGCACCAGCTCGGGCTGCAGCTGCAGCGGCGGTGACACCACCAGGGAGGGCTGCACCGGCAGCACGGGCACCTGCGCTCCAGCTTCCAGGGAAAACTGAGTGTGTCCGGGCAAGGGCTGCAACACAATGAGAGCTGTTAGCACACACCTCTGCTCCAAGGGCTCGGGATGAACGTGACAAGGCAGCAAAACCACCCCTGTTCGTAAAGGACTCAAACTCTGCAGTGCAGCTGGGCTCCGGTGCTCTCAGTAAGTACAACAGAGATTAAACTTCCTCTGAAATAAGCAAGTTAAAGCTAAGGATTCCTTTTGTATGATTATGACAACGTGTGTCGCTCAGGTACTAGTTTATTAGTAGTAAAATACTAAAGTAGTAGTTTATTAGTAGGAAATAAGCTGGATTTTGCTAAGAAAAAACACAGAATTCCAGAATGGTTTGTGTTGCAAGGAACTTCAAAGGCCATCCCATCCCACCCCTGCCATGGCAGGGACACCTCCCACTGTCCCAGGCTGCTCCCAGCCCCAGTGTCCAGCCTGGCCTTGGGCACTGCCAGGGATCCAGGGGCAGCCACAGCTGCTCTGGGCACTCTGTGCCAGGGCCTGCCCTCCCTCACAGGGAACAATTCCTTCCCAATCTCCCATCCAGCCCTGCCCTCTGGCACTGGGAAGCCATTCCCTGTGTCCTGTCCCTCCATCCCTTGTCCCCAGTGCCTCTCCAGCTCTCCTGGAGCCTCTTTAGGCACTGCAAGGGGCGCTGAGCTCTCTCTGGAGCCTTCTCCTCCTCTCTGGGTGAGCACACCCAGCTCTCCCAGCCTGGCCCCAGAGGGGCTCCAGCCCTGGGAGCAGCTCTGTGGATTCCTCTGGACTTGCTTCAAGATCTTAGGCAATGAATTCATTCTCCTGAATACTTTGCTCTGCTTCCAACAAGCCCACGCTGTCCACGCAGAGAAAAGCACACTGTACCCATAACCCAGCTTAGGACGTTTTAAGGAATCTGCCATTTATGTACAACCAGGACCTGGTACAAATGACACAGTTAACTCTTTCTCACCGAACACATACCAGTGTCCTGCTCCAGTTTAGTGCAGGTCACACACCAAAGTCGCAGCTTAACCCTTGGTGTGCCAAGCCCCAAGGCCCCAACCCTGCCAACACTTCCATGTGGATGGAGGGAGTTTCATTTATCTCAGTGGATTTCTCCAGGGCATTAAAATAACTCGAGTGCGTAAGCGCTTGGTGGGAACCAGACCGAGGCAACAGGATGCCAGCTACCTTAGAGACCGGGTTGTTATTCTGCATAACAGTCCTTCTGAGTTGTACATTTAAAAACAGAACATTCTCCTTTTAGGTACATCGTGTATTTTTCCAGGGGGACTGAGCTTGTGGGAAGAAGAAGAAGGAGAGAAAGGAGCATATGGAAGAAAAAAGACTTTTAGTACTAGGTAAAAGTGTGCCCAATTTTTCCTTTTTTTTGAAGTACCATCACAGAGAGATTTTAGGCTATTGGAAAATACATTAAAAAAAAGTAAGACTCAGATGAGAACTAGGCCACATGATTTCATTGCTGCATGCTCTCTGCAGGTTCTGGGTACGAGCCGAAACTATTATTCCAGGTTTTAATGTGGATAAAAATAAAGACAGGATGTGCTTCACAACACCTCAGAGTTTCATGGCTGCCCAAGAGGGGGTTGTTAGACTGACAATTGTGGTACAATGCCACAGAAGGGTGGTTCTATTTTAAATCTGATTTAACTAGAATAATTCACAAAATATTTCAATATCAAATCACAGAATATTCTATCTTGCAAGGGACCCACAAGGACCATCAAGTCCAGCTCTTCAGCGAATGGCCCATTCCAGGCAAAACAAAACTCAGAGGTGCTAAACATCAACTGTGAAAACAGCATGGCCTTATACACAGAAATACCTCTCCATTAGAAGTCTTCAAATCAGAACAATGTGTTTTAAAATATTCCTTGGCACATTGTAATAGCTATTTTTTATTCTAAATTCTTATATATGCAACTCTTCCACACATATTTGCTGGCTAATGACTGAGTCAGGATGGTTTGGGGATATCAGCTCTCCAGTTCTGGTATTTGCCATGTTCACTGTGCCTAATGTGCTTGATTCCATTCCCTCTAAAGCCACAGGAAACACTGAGTAACATTCCCAGGCTCCATGCTCCCGACATTCTCAACAACAGTAACTCTGTACCAAATATATGGCTGAAGAGAGAAATTTAAAAACGATGTGCTGCTCTGAAGATGCCATGACATGGCAGGTTGGGAAGAATGCTACGAATTATTTTAATCAGCGTGTGATGGTGAAGGGATGTGGCAGAATACAGATTTTCCAAATGCTGCTATTAACAGACTGAGTGCCCTCTCCTGCTTTGGTCAGACTGTGTTTCACGTTGACATCCCACAGATGTGGCGAGAGAAGTATTTACAGACTCTCTCAATTTACAGTCCTGAGGCAGTTTCCGTGTAAATACTGCTAATACTTGAGCTCCATTTATGTTCCATTTATTTCAAGGGGGAAAAGGTCTGCACTAGAATCCATCCCTGCCTGCAGGTCTGACAGTGCTCCTCCACGCAGTGTTCCAGAGTCACTACCAGACACCACTTCCCTTCGCTGTTCTGGACATCAGAACAACTTCACTGCTCTCCCCTATTCGCTCTGTGCACCCGGCAGGCCCTGCAGCCCGCGTGGAGCAGGGCACAGGCGCTGGCAAGGCTTGGCATGCCCTCCTGACCCGGGACAGGCGCAGCTCACGCTTCCCCAGCTTTGAGATGGAGAAGGAAGAGGGAATTCAGAAAGTGCTGTGCTCGTTCGCTGTCCAAAGCCTGTTGGGCTACGCCCCACACCCCCGATGAGCCCTGTCCCTGGGCGAGGGCAGCACCCGCTGCCCCACGGCTCACCGCTCCGGCCACCGCCTCCAGAACCGAGCTCGAGGGTCAGTGTTGGCGAGGAGCAGAGCCCCAGGAGCGGCCTGGGGAGCGGCAGGGAGCGCCCGCGGAACGCGGCCCCGCGCCTGGCGGATTTACCTGGTGAGCCGCCCCGGCAGCGGCCAGAGCCGGCTCGGGAGGGTGGATTACGCCGGGCTGCAGCGCCGGAGGAGGAGGAGGCGNTGGTGGCCGCCGGCATGCTTGGCACTATGGGCTGGCAGGGCAGCACCAGGGACGCCACGGTGGTGTGAGGCAGGTTGACGGCCTGCATGGGCAGGGCCGGGGAGTTGGGCGCCATGGGCAGCGCGGGGTTCATGGGCAGGCTGGGCAGGATCACGGCCGGAGCAAAGTACTGGGAGGGAGCCGGGATGGGGGGCACGTTTGCAGCAGGTATGTCTGAGAGGTTTGGAGGGAGGCTGTCAAGCCCTGCCAGAGGAGTAATTGCGGGAATGACGGGAAACTGAGGAATCTGAAAGAAATATAATATCGCATAAATTGCCCGTGCTTTCACTGACGGTATAAAGCAGTTTCATTTGCCACACGGTCCCTAAAAACCACCTGTGCCGTGAGGATAATTATGTCTGTTTGTTAATCAATTCCATTCATTCCCCGAGGTTCGCAAACAGTGATAAAAACTGATTTAAGCTTAAATCATTAGTAAAAGCAAAAAAAATTCATTTGGGGGGGACATTTTTATACCTTAGAAGCTTAAAATATACTTCTAACACCAGCTTGAAGCCTTCAAGCAACATCCTAATTAAAAGCTGCTTTCATTTTAACAGAAATTAAAAGGAATTGGGCCAGACCTAACGCAAAATTCTTTCACGCAAAATTAAGTGAGGCAATTTAAACCCTTGTTTTCAAACAAGCTGCAACTCAGGCAGCATGGAAGAGCCCAGAAAAAGGGTTTTTACAATCAAAACCTCCCAGTGATGGAGCAGACACTGGCATCTCAGCAGCAGCTTGCTCCTGCCCTTTGGCACAAGCTGCTTTACATTATGGTGCCTGTCACTACGAAAGGCAGTGACAGCACCATCCACCCTCCTGGGCCACGGGAAGGGTTTGTCCCTGCTCCAGAGAACAGAACCAGAGCAGAATGACACGGACAGGGACAGCACGTGGTGGGGGAAGTGGTGAAGTCAGGAGGTCAGAAAACAGGAGAAAAATGGGCAACTGCTCGTGCTGTCAAGCCTGGGATGGGGAAGAGATTGTGCCAAAGACCAAACCAAAACTACCCCCCAAAAACTATTGCCATTTTGGAGCTGCCATTAACTGCATGGCACAGGGTTGGGCACAAAGGAGATTTTTGATTCAGCACACAAATAAAGAAAATATACGCGAATTAGGAAAAAGCAGTAACATTCTTATCACCTAATTAAACTGGCATGCAGTCAAAACAGCCACACAAAACCTGCAAATCACGTTAATTATTAGCTGGAAAGCTCTCCTCCCGCGGATGTGCTTACCTGGGAGGGGCCCACGGGCGGGAGCTGCGGCACGGTGGAGATCTGCAGGGGCTTCAGGGGGCTACTGCTGGCCGCCACCTGCGAGCCCTGCCCCGGGAACTGCGGCAGCAGGTGGGGTGCCGGCGGCATCGGGCACACGGGCTGAGAGATGGGCTGAGAGATGGGCTGGGAGATGGGCTGGGAGATGGGCTGAGAGATGGGCTGAGAGATGGGCTGAGAGATGGGCTGTGACATCGGCTGTGATATCGGCTGTGACATGGGCTGTGACATCGGCTGTGATATCGGCTGTGACATGGGCTGTGACATCGGTTGTGATATCGGCTGTGATATCGGCTGTGACATCGGCTGTGACATGGGCTGCAACACAAAGGAAAAANGTGATATCGGCTGTGACATCGGCTGTGATATTGGCTGCGACATCGGCTGCGACATGGGCTGTGATATCGGCTGCGACATGGGCTGCAACACAAAGGAAAAATGGTTATTAGAGCTGTTGTACTGCAAAAGAACCAGAGGCTGGCCACGCTCCCCGCTTCTCTCCAGCTCACTGTCAGGACAGACCCGGCACTTGCAGTGCAGAATCACAGGCTCATTAAGGTTGGAAAACACCTCTAAGATCACCCAGTCCAACCACTTACTCAGCACTGCAAGGTGCACCCCTAAACCGTGTCCCCATGTGCCACATCCAGAGGTTTTCTTGAACACTCCAGGGGATGGTGACTCCCCCACTCCCTGGGTAGCCTATTCCAATGCTTAACCACTCTTTCAGTGAAGGAAATATCCCTAACATCCAACCTAAACCTTCCCTGGCACAGCTTGATCATTTTTACCTATTTTTGTAAAAAAAAATACTGTAAAAGGCCAGTCCCTTATTAGGCTTTCTGGAAAGATTAGAAAGCAAAGACAGACCAGTTATTAAATCCTTTCACTGTCAGGGATAGAACTACTCCAAGAGACAGAAATGCTGTGAGAAAAGGGCATGTGAAAGAAATTAAGTTGGGCAAATATCCTATACCAAACCAGAATTTATTCATGGCGGAAAATAAACAACAGATTTGGAACTGTCAGCATAAAGATCCAGAGGCCAACAGTGAGACCTGTGCAAATGGTGAGGTCCTAAATCTGCCTGAATGTAAAATTTTTTGGCTGAGAGAACTATGAGAATATCCCCACCCATTAGAAGAAAACCTGTTACATGACAAAACCTCACATAAAGGGCATGTTTTTCAAGGAGACCAAATGACATTTCTCCATTATTGGTGCCTTGAGAAGAATAAGGGCAAGTTAGAAAAAAACCTAAAGGCAACCTGTGAGATAAATTTTGATAAGACATTTGGAGAGGTATGATTCATACCAACCACAAAGTATAAACACTCCCTGGCCCCTGCAACAGTTTCTACTGGAAGAAGAATTACCAAGTTTTTGGTAACTTCACCAAAATGAGCCATGAATTGCCACATCATACCAAACTGTGGCTGCATCCCTCTCAAGAGCATCCCCTCCACTGCTGGGGAGAGCTGCTTTGGAAACACCTTTAAGGAATGCAGGGTTTGGGGCGGGATTTGATAATTCAAGATGCACAAGAGTTAGTGTTTGGAGACAACTGGGAGGGAGCCAGACTCTGCTGCTGGAGATGGAGCTCCTGGCTGGGTGCCTGCACTGAACTGTGTTAATGCAGTGTCTGCACAGCTCATCCAGCAGCACTGCTGAGCACTCACAGACAATGGTTACCAGGCTGAGAGTCTCAGCGTTTAGAAAGGAGGTCACGAATAATGAAACAAAATTATTAATAAAATATTCAATTTCTACGCATCAAGACAGCACATTGATACCAATGCAAGGCTTCAGGCTGATGCTGGGAGGCCACAATGGAAGACAAGACTCAAACTCTACCAAGACGTACCAGGGTGTAGTCACAACTGTTCTCAAGCCTGTTACTCATCCCTTAAGCCAAACACTCATTTCCCCATCCCTAAGTTCCTCAAATGCAATTGAGCAGTTCCGAACACCTCACACTCACTACAGGTACCACAGAATCACAGGATGGCTGGGTCAAAAGCCATCTTAAAACCTCATCCAGTGCCACCCCTGCCATGGCAGGGACACCTCCCACTGTCCCAGGCTGCTCCCAGCCCCAATGTCCAGCCTGGCCTTGGGCACTGCCAGGGATCCAGGGGCAGCCACAGCTGCTCTGGGAGCCTGTGTGAGCCGGAGCAGACCCAGGGCAGGGGCGGGATGGGCACGGCTCTGGGGCAGGGAACAGCTCTCACCTGCTGGCCGGCCAGCACCGGCGGCGGCTGCCCCAGCGGGAGGGAGGTGACAGTGGTGGGGACGCCGGGGAAGGGCAGGGCTGGCTCCGGGTAGTGCTGGGGCACCACGGGCGGCACCGCGGGCAGGACGGGCTGCAGAGGGACAGACAGACAGCGGCGTTAGGGAGGGAGCCACCAGCAATGGGGCCCAGACAGCATGAGCAAAATGAAACAGCTTTCAACTGCAGCCATGAGATTAAACACGGAACTGAGGAATTCCAGAATGGGTTGGGTTGGAAGAGACCTTAAAGATTCATCTCATTACAACACCCTGGCATGGCAGGGACACCTCCCACTGTCCCAGGCTGCTCCCAGCCCCAATGTCCAGCCTGGCCTTGGGCACTGCCAGGGATCCAGGGGCAGCCACAGCTGCTCTGGGAAACCTCTTCCAGGCTCTCACCACCCTCACAGGGAAGAATCTTTTCCTCCCCAATCTTCCACCCATCCCTGCCCTCTGGCACTGGGAAGCCATTCCCTGCCTCCTGTCCCTCCATCCCTTGTCCCCAGTCCCTCTCCAGCTCTCCTGGAGCCTCTTTAGGCACTGCAAGGAGCTCTGAGCTCTCCCAGGAGCCTTCTCCTCTCTGGGTGAGCACCCCCAGCTCTCCCAGCCTGGCCCAGACCAGAGGGGCTCCAGTCCTGGAGCAGCTCCGGGGCCTCCTCTGGACCCTGCAGCTCCAGGTCCTTCTTGTGCTTCACTGCAAAGCCACTAAAGCAGTTCAGTGCCAATGGGCTGAAAAGGAAAAGAGCAGCCCACCATCCACAGAGGTGAGCGAGGAATACACATAAAGAGACCCCCGGAATCCAAGTCCTCTGGGAACAAGAGTACAAACGATAGTACAAAATATGACCCAGGATACAGAGTTATGTGAGAAAGCCCTGGACTCACTGCTGAGGGCTGCTGGTAGTGTCCGAGCTGGGGGAGGCTGTGTGGGCCGGGCTGAGCCTCGCTCAGGGGGGGGCTGTAGACCCTCTGGATGCCCGCGGGCACGGCGTCGGGCACGGACGAGTAGATGACACTCTGCTGGCTGCTCTGCGAGTCCGAGTACACCGTGGAGCCCTGGCCGCTGTCAAACGTGCTGTCAGCTGCAACAACAGCCACTTTCATTAAAAGCTCAACAACTCCAAACCTTCCAGTGATGACTTTAGAGCAAGGTCGCCGTGGTTTATGTAATTAGCGTTTTTACCACTCTAGCCCTTTCGTTATATAAATAAATTATACAACACCGATGTTATTCTCCACAAAAGGCACACGCTGCTTCTCTCAAGCCAAAACCCATCCCCATGGATTTCTGTGCACACTGATATTTTAGGCACATTAATATTTCCTTTAAAGGGCATAAGGTTGACATTAAGAATTGCAGATGTTTATAGATTTTGTAGGATGAAAGGAGAGGAAACCCCAGCTGTCCTGTTCAGAGCAGATCACAGGGTCTTTTAGAGTTCAATCTTCCCGGGATGCACTGACTTTAACACTGCTTTTATTAGCAGCACTGAAAATTTAAAAATTCTTTACGATTTTAGTCCAGCAAGTCATGCCCTGCTTGAGTGTAGGGTGACTGAAGGTCAGACACAAACCCATGTGCAGGTTCCAGGGAGTCTGGCACACTCAGAGCTCTGGGGGAGCTTTTCGGGGAGCACTTGCCCAGTTAACCTCTGGAACCACACAGCCACGGGCACTGGGCAAGCACTGGGTCCTTTGTCAACTGGAAAAATTGATATTTCTGATTTAAAAATGTCTTTTCATAACTTTTAAAGTGGAAAAATGCAATTGTTCAGCTCTCTCTGAGCCTAAGTTACTGCTTTCTTCACTTGAGAAGGAAAGTGAGACAACCAGCCTGCAACTGGACATATCCCAAGGACAAATAGCTTCTAACAGGGATTTAAAACTCAAAAATGAAAGAAAACTGCACCACAGTTCAAAAAACCATCTCAAGCTACAGCTAAACTTAAACACTATTTCTTTTTCCAACACTTTCCACTGTCTCTTTTTTTCCATATTCTAAATAAAGTTTTGCTTATTTGGTTTTAAATGACAAATTATTTTTTAATAGCACCAGAGATGACATTTCTCTTCACTACTCCCAAACTATTCTCCCAACTGTTTTTTATCTTTGCCAAAATTAAACTCCCCTCTCTATTTATCCAGTTCATTTCTGAAGGGCCAACACAGCCCTATTCTCATTATGGGATTTCTGCTGCATACAAAATTCCATTTTATTACAAACAATTATTCAGGACCTCAAAGGAAAGAAAAAAGAGTCTAATGGTAGAGTGCTAAAGTAAAAGCTGTGAGTCAGTCCCAGGTTTTTATAGAATTAACATTGCACACATTAAGTTATTAGTTTCCACTTTTACATTTGACCTCAAATTATATGAACGAGTGCCATCCTAATTTACAGAGGTCCTATGCTAAAAAAATGTTCAAATAGTCTGATAGCAAATTGTCAAATAATACCAAGTACTGGTTAAAAGTTGAGGAGGAGTAGGAAATAAATGCGGGGATTATATTTAGTATAAAATTTTGCCAACTCATGTCCAGCAGAGCCATGGGAAGCACAAGTCACTTCACTGCAGCACTAGAAACAAAAAGAATCATAATTGCAGTGTTCCTCAAAGGAATTAGCATGAAATAAGTGTATGATCCAAAAAAAATGAAGTGAGCTCATTTTAGCTTCAGACAAAAAGCTTTGTGAATATGGCAATATTGTGAGTGTTATGCAAATGTGGCTACTTCTCATATAATGTAAAGGGATTTTTCCTGTGCAGGCACACATGGATATTTCAGTATTCAGAGCAGACCTCAGTGTAGCTCTTTATACAATGCCTGAATTGAAGCAGCAGCTGTGTCTTGCTAAAGGTAATGCATCTTTAACTTAAATGTGCTTACATACAAGCCCAGAACAGTAAAAGAGAAATTCTGTGATAACTGTTTAGCAGCAAAATATGCACATCAGATTTTATCAGAAAAGCTGCCTAGGAAAAAACAAAAGAACTCTCATAAAATTTCAAGACTTCCAAGCTGGAAGGGCCTCAAAGCTCATCTCATCCCACCCCTGACCTGGGCAGGGACACCTTCCACCGACCAGGCTGCTCCAGCCTGGCCCTGAGCATTTCCACAGTTGGGGATGAAGTGTCTGCCAGTGTTTCCTTCAGGATGTTTAAAAGTACAAACATTCAAATTTCAGTACCAGAGCTTGAGTCAGTAACAAAGGTGGATTTTTGGGGTCAGGAGCAGGGCAGTGAGGGGCTGGCAGATCAGTGACCCCTAACTCTGACCTGCCAGAGGGAAGATCAAACCCCCATCACCAACAGCCCCTGGACATGAGCCTGGGACACCAGAGAGCCTCTGCCCATGACCCGAGGGCCCCACAGTGATTCCAGTGCCAGCCCACAGGTCTGGCTGGTGCTCCCAGGAGGCCTGACCAAAACTCAGCTGGTGTTCCCCACAAAGCAGGGAAACCTTGCATTACATCATGGAACACCCAGAGATGGATTTTTTTGTTCTGCCACAGACCTTTGCACAGCATCACAAAATCTGCATGTGAGCCATCAAGAGTCACTCCAAAACACAAGTGCCTGCAGTGCCTCAGCTCAGTAAGGTCTGGCTTGCAATCAGCATTTCCACATGGCCAACATCATTTGAAAGGGGCACCAGTCCCTTTGACCAGTTTGGATCACAGACTCAAGAGAATATCCTGAGTTGGAAGGGACCCACAAGGATCACCAACCAGTTTGGTGCCAATTCAACTTCTGCGGGCTCTGAAATCACGTTTTGCACAAACCTAAAGGTGCTGATCCCACTACCTGGCACAGAAAACACACAGGTTTTGTGCCGAGCAGCAGGTCCTGCTTTCCCATTCACAGATATGCCACGGTTTTGGCATTTGTTATGTAGAGATATCTATATAACATTGCCTTCTTGAACCTTCATTGCTCTCAGAATTGTCAGGCATCTGTCCTGGATGTCTGTGGGCTCTGAGCTGCTGTGCAAAGCCACATCCATCAGCTCCTCTGAGCTGGGGCCACCGTGGGTTTGTCCCTGGGACGCTGGGCCCCGCAGAGCCCCCGCGGCACTTACAGGCGACCGAGGTGACGCTGGTGGGCAGGTTCTGCTGGAAGGGATGCTGGTCAGCCTCCGGCTCCTCGGGCTCCGACAGGACGTGCTGGCCCATGTGGGACAGGTAGGTGACCTGCACCTGCTGGGGCTGCGGCGCCTTCAGCTTCTCCGGGCACTCCGAGTCCCGGCGCTCCTCCGCCTGCATCCTGGGCCAGATGCGCTCCCTGCGCCACAGGATCAGCGCCACCCTGTCCCGGATGGACTTGGCCACGATCTTCAGGTCGTTCTCGTGGAAGAATCCCGAGTCAATCTGGGGAGGAGGCACACACTCAGCAAGGTCCCGAGCCCGGGGCTGGGCAGCCATGCGAGCACACACGCGATACTCGAACTCTTCCCAACAACACGAATTTATACAGATTTATTTCTCACAAGAACAGGAACTCAAGAGCTTGACAGGGTGGGGTTCTTTTTCAGTAAAACTTCTAATCCTAATCCATTAAAAAAATGCCAGGATGTAATTTCTAAGGCCTGCATATGTACTGGCTCTAACTGTTCACCACTGAACACCCATTGAGGAGAGCAAATTTAATGGCAGATGGGTTCCCCTCTTTCTTTTTTTTTTTTTCTTTTTAACACTACAAGAATAGACAAAACAGGAAGAAGAATCTCTGAACAATGCACCTGGAGTGAATCAAACTGCTCCTGATTCTGAATTTATTGCCTTAACCTTTCCAGCACACAGAGTTTTCTAAATTTCTCTGCTTGACAGCACAGCAAGCCATGAAGGACAAGATGTTAAGAGAATTATGTCTCAAATTAACTTCTCTTAAGTAGTGAAGTAAGTCAGTATTGATTGACTTCTACAAAGAAAAAGCAAACTGTTCCCACTCAATGGAAAAGGGGCTGAGGCTTCTCAGAACTCAACTGCTCAACAGATAAAATGGAAATTCATCTTTGTGCTATTTGTTTGCATAATCTCCTGCAGTGCAGGGTATGAATTTTCATTTAATAATGACCTACAGAGCTTTGTCTGCTCTCCCTACATTCTTAACATGCATATTCGACAGATTTGAAGGCACTTACATCTGTGGGGGAAATCTAGAGGCTTTCCTGCTTTGCTCTTGCCCAAACATAAGACAGTTTCACAGCTTATATTTTCACTGCTAAAATTAATGGGTGCAAAGCAGCTTAAAACACAGCTTCATTTTAACGAGGCCGAGCCCCTCTGCAGCAGCCACTGGCTGGGAGAGCTAACTTCCCTTCCCAAGCCCACTGGAACATGCCCACATCCTTTGGGCAGGTGGGACTGCCTGACTACCAAAAACCCACCAGTAGTGGCAAATAATTCCCTGCATTCTTCTCTTCCACAGCACATAAAGCACCAAACTGATGAAAGCACATGGCTTTGGTGTTCCACAGTTCATAAGGACTAGGAAAAGACACTGAGGAATAAATATCTCCCTTCTCTGCCCCTGCAACAGCCTCACGTTTGAAAGCTTCTCATGGGCAGTCACTTAGGTAAGTATTAATGTAAAATACAGATTTTAAAATTATTTGGGAATTATCTGGGAAAGGGTACAATGCACAATGAGTGCCTCTTGAGCAGAGGAGTGGTGATGACACCATGAAATGAGATCCCCTGGGATCCAGAGCCTGACAGGAACATTTCTGCAAGCACAGAGCGTTCAGACTGGGCTCAGTGCTCACTGAGCACTCTGTGAGTGCCTCTGTGACATCCCAACACCCAAACTGCTGCAGCAGACACCACTAAAATGTGAGCTCAAGGACAACCTGGTGAAACTGGAACACAGATTCTCTAACCAAAGCCCACAATTATAAAGATGCAGAAGTTCAGCATGTGAAACTTATCTGCTAAAAAACCCAAACCTTACTCCTAACTCAGTGAATCCAGTTTCCTCTCAAAGCTTGGGGGTAGAGGAGCTGACCACAGACCTTTCTCATCTACATTCCTTCTAAGAAGCACCAACAGAAAAGATGGGGAAAAGTGTTTGGGAGAATTCGGTGCAGAATATTTTGTGACTGAACTTCTGAACTCTCCTAAGGTATTTCTAGCTGCTGTCTGGATCTAAACAGATTCCAGACAAATTCCAACAGCCTATAGAAACTGGCAGAAGAGCTTGCAAAATATAAAAGTAGACCAGGCCTCTACAGTCCCTAAGCTATTTAAATTGTGATTTCAGGCATCTATTTTCAAACAATGTTTCAGTTATATGTTCTTCCCTGTTTACCCCTTTCTTGCAGTAGTTATTCCAAAACCAATGCAAAGGGCCTAAACTGGAGAGCTGGAATAGTTCAAGCAGAAGTTACTTCACCCAGCTCATTCCTGTGGTCCCTTGAGATTTATGCACTACTTTCAATTATACATATTTTTGTCAGAAGTGTATTTTACCATTTCTTGTGCAACATCATCAGGAGTTTCCTTCTCCAGATCAAAAGTAAACTCAATGGCTCCATTATCTTTGGGTTTTCCTTTCAGTTTCTTAGGATCTTCTACCCAGAGTCTTAAGGCAATAGAGGATTTCCTACCATGGTCTTCTTCTGCAAGTTCCACTCTTACCCCAGTATCTTCAGCAAAAAAGGCATGGCTTAATAAATCTTTAATTTCATATCTGCAAAGGATATAAAGAAGATTCAAATACTGCAAGTCAACAATTTCAGAAAGGTTTGTAACAAGACACTGCTGTTAAAGATGGAAACGTTCACAGAATGTTTGGTGCTCACCCACAACGAATTTGTGTTCTTTTTGAAAAGACATGGCATTTCCCACAATACTGAAAAGGAAGTGAAACTGAAAAAGTGGCATTTCCCATTTCCCAAAGCTTTAGCAATATTCATCCACCACAGGCACTTAGAGAAATGCAGATTATAGCTTTGTTCAACTTTCCCTAAGTATCTGAGCTTCAAGAGTACCAGAGAAGAGATTCTCTCTAGGCAGCCAGCTGCAGTCCCTAAAAACTGTGTTTGTGCAAGTCAGGAGATACTGAGCACAAAACAAACTGGCAGAGACCAGGAAAACACCAGGTTTTAAAGCCAAAGCTGGAAACAGGCACAACATGTGTCCATATCCAGAGGCCAAGGAAATCTGCTACAGCAGCTTGTGATGAATGCACCACAGCAACCTTCAGTGCCCTCGCTGTCCCACGGAGCCTCCCCAGGGAAGAGTTTCTGCTGCTGAAGCACAAATTGCAACAACACCCCAGCACAGGTCCACGGTGCTGCTGAGAGGCTGAGAGGCACACCAGCACTTCTTGTCCTGGAAATCATTTATAGTTCCATTTCCATGCTGCATTTTCTCCTGCACAGGGGGAACCCACAGACCAGAGCAGAAACCCACAGACAGTTCTAAAATCCCCACACAGACATTATTTAACAGAAAACTCAATCCCGTGAAACAAACCTTTCTTCTTTGTTTTTGCAGATGCACTCCCCAATTATCTCCTTAATTTCAGGATCAGTAACTTTCTCAAAGCTTGCTGGCTTTATACCCTAAAAGCATAGAGAAAAACAATTTAATGTGAAAAATAATTACATTATACCTCTTAATTAAGCACATTTTCTCTGCATTTTAAAGTTAATTCAACTCAGGGAGTAGCAAATGCTTTTAAGATGTTAGTCTTAATGCAAAACTGAGCTGAGGATTTAGGGGTACTATATTTCTGAATACCACTGCACTTAAAAATGATTACACTACTTTGCATGAGCTCAGCCACACACAGGGCAAGTATCCCTTTTTCTTTACTAACCTTTGTGAATTTTACCTTTATATCCTCTGGACTCTGAAGTGAATATTCAAGAAACAGCAACTTTTAAATTTCAAAAATACTCATTTTCTGAAATTATTCCTTTTATGTTTTTGCCTTAACTCCCAAAATACTAAATGAATAAAGACTAAATGAATAAATAATCACAGTTTTCTTCAGATAGCTAGTACTGAAAATTAGTCAAAAATACCTTGGAATATTCCCTATTCCTGTTTCCCACAAACCTCTTGCTTTTCCATGACCCAAACGCTCTCCCTTCTACATAAACACATTCCCTTCTACATAAAAAACTACAGATCAACCCCAAAACCAAGCAGGGAAGCAGGAGAATACACTCAACAGCTCTGCATTGCTCCTGAATTTCCCAGGATATTGTCAGAAACCCCTTGGGTGACAGAGCAGGTGTAACCTATAAATCTATTTAAACCTCTGTCAAATGGCAGCATTTTTGCTGGGAGCAGATCTGGAACAGCAGCCCACGAGCATGGCCTTTCAAGGAGAAAAGCCAACTCCTCCTCACTGCAGGAGACAACCCAGGGAGGCAGAGCAGCATCCCCACGCTGGGAGCTCCCAGAGCTGCCCTGCAGGCACAGCAGGGAGAGTTTGCTTTCCCCTGAGGGCAGGTGGGACTGTGTTGAGAAGATGGAGAGGATTCAGAGGGGACACAGGAACATGCACACCCCTGGCACAGGCACAGGTCAGCTCTCCCCACCTTCTGGTGCTTCAGGACCAAGACCTGAACTCAGCACAATCCCCCCAGGCCTGGATAAGATAACAATTAACACTAACACAACACAAGTGCCTTACCAACACAAGGAGAGGCTGCAGGAGAAGAGCTATGAGAGCCTCAGACCAAATGTTCTGACATCATGGCTCTGTACGAATCATCCAAATACACAAAAAGCACTGATGGGGAGCACCTGGGCAGCCACAGACATGGGGCTGGGTGTTTGCAAAGCCCAGGGTGATCATTCCCTTGGGTTCCAGGCTGGGGACGAGGAGGAAGGGATGTTCCAGCAGGAACAGCCACCATGGCCAGCGAGGCCACCTCAGTGACCTCCTGCCAAAGGATGCTCTCCTCCCCAGCCCCAAGGCTGCACCAGCAGGAGGCTCCTGAGAACCCCCCGGGTTCAGGGTCTGCTACAGACAAGTTCTTCTGCTCTTTTGTGATGTCCAGCTCAAATCACAGAATGAATTGCTTCCCTTTTAAAAAACACATTATTACCTCTGCCGACTAAACCAAGATGTATATGGATGAAAATTTGACAAAATTAATTTGAGAAGAGATGATGCAGTTAGACTTAAGGACTCTAGTACTTCCAATGAAGTCAATAAGCAGAACGAAAAGGAAACACAATTTCCTTTATCTAAAAAACCAGAACGTGATTAAGCACATAACTGAACGGGAATTGGACATTTAGCTCCATCCAAATCCTTTTAAAGTTTCACCCTGAAACAACAGTAAATAATGGCTCATGCAGTCACAGATAAGGAGCCCTGCAGAGTGGACTCTTGGCTCACCCAGTGGATTAAAAAGCAAAAACAAGTCTTTTCAGAGATTGTCTATAAGTAATACACTGAACTAAGTCTTGAATAAATTTTGTGGATGAATTTCAGTGAGGGCTGAAGCCTCTCTGAGAATTTCTGAATATTCCAGCATCAGATTATACTTTTATCCCTTTATGAACATTCTGTTGCTACACAAGCCTCAGATTCAACTTCAAACTTTATTAATTAATAATTTTAGTCAACGACCTCCTATTTGTCTTGAAATTCTAGTGTGAAATATGTAAACCATAAATTTTAAAAAAATTGTGCAATAAAAATACAGAATAGTCACACAAAGAGCAGCAGAAAGCTGCAGAGATCCCAAGAAATCCATTTTTTGTGAGAACAAACCACAGTAATCCGTACATGTGGCTGGCTGGCTGTGACCCACTAAAAAGAATTATTTGCTTAAGCAAACCTAAGTTCTACAGACGAGAGAGGGTTCAAATTTTGTGCCTTAGGAAAATGTGTCAAAAGGCACTGGGGTGCCCAGCCTGCAAAGCCAGGGTGGCTCCAGCGTGCCAGGGCAAGCTCTTAGGAGAGCTCTGATACCTGAATTAGAAATGAAAGGAAACAAAGCACCACCAAAACACATTTTCAGCAGGACTCCTCTGTACCCTAATTCCTCCTTAAGCTACAGGAGCCTCTCAGCTACAGGTGTGCTCTCAGCAAGGAGCAGCTGGATGAAAATGTTGGCAATTCAAAAGAGAAAGAAGAATAAATCTATACATTTCAATACACTGTTGTTTTCTAGGAGAAAACTGATTTCCATATCAGTGTGACACTCACCATGAAGAAAGGGTAATAAGACCTAATAAAGGCTTTAACCTGAAGAGAGGCAGGTTTAGATGAGACAGAAGGAAGACATTCCTCCCTGGGAGGGTGGCAGGCCCTGGCACAGGGTGCCCAGAGCAGCTGTGGCTGCCCCTGGATCCCTGGCAGTGCCCAAGGCCAGGTTGGACACTGGGGCTGGGAGCAGCCTGGGACAGTGGGAGGGGTCCCTGGGACAGTGGGAGCTGTCCCTGCCAGGGCAGGGCTGGCACTGGGTGGGCTCTGAGGCTCCTTCCAACCCAAACCACCAAAAAGCTGAAGCCATGACCATCATGCTATAGATTAATCATGCTACAGATTAATGTTTACTGAAAAATAGCCCACAAACCTTTATCAGTACCTCTTTAACAAGGGGGAAATTGCACACACAAAATCCAAACAACTGAAAAAAACAGTAGAGACAGCTCAGGCCATGCTATCTGCAGAGCTTCCAGCTGCCTAGAGGGATACATTGCTCACATCTCTTTGCACTCAAGGGAACCTGCCAACTGCTTTTTACAACTTTTGTAAGCACTCCATGGGTATCTTAACACGAAATGAACATATGAAAGACACAAATAGCATGAAGCATAACACGGTTTCTTCCAATTTAGTTTTCTTTTACAGAATTCACAAATAATCTTCAGGTACGTGGTTCACCCTTAACTCTGGGATGGAAGAGGGAGGGAGATGTTGGCAATTGGGTTTGGCTGAAAACAGTGCATCTAGCAGAACCCCAAAGACTGATTCCCAATACTGACCTCACAAATTGCTTCCACAAATAAAAAAAGCAACTCTTCCACCAACACTTCATTTTCACCATATTTTGATGGAACACCAGCTCCTCTCCAAACATCCATTGTGTTCATCTGCTGAACAGCTAAGCCATGAATAGATGACTAAAACAAACAAAGCATGGAGAGTGGAGTGCTGAACAGAGCTGCTTTGCCAGTGTTTTCTCCCTGTCCCTCTGCTGTAGGACGCCTTTGTTCCTGCTCTTCATTAAACTCTCCAAGGCCATCTCACCAGGATGCTGCAAACCCTCCCTGTGCCCCTGACAATGAAGGAGGCTTCTATTTGCCAGCAAAGGACTCATCTCATTCACTTAAACAAAAGCCATCTGTCTTCCCTGAGCATTCCCAAGGAAACATGGCACCAAAATTCAAAGTGTATGAGCTAAGAAATTATCCATGACGGCTCAAAAGCTGCACAGCCCCTTGTAAGTTAAAGTAAACTCCATGCCACCATCTGGGAAAGGCAGGGCTCGCTGGGTGGCATAAGGATAATACAAGGTCCTTAAGTGTTAAAATTTATGTACATATATATAAACCACAAGCAGAATGAGAGATCGAATAATTTCCCTTTATGAGAATTTCTCTGTCTCAAGCAGGATGCTTTATTCTGACTCCCTCACCACCACTTATTCCCATCCCCTTCTTTCTGAAGCAATTAGATTTGTGATCCATTGGCAGCTGAACCTACAGCCAGGCACAGACAGACATTAAAGTTGTATCCTTCGTGCTGAGGGAAAAAACGTGCTGCTTGTTTTGCAGGGTCCAAAACCAGCCCCTTGCCATTTTCCATCAGCAGAGCACACTTGGGAAGAGCAGCACGTGATGCTTTGAAGGGACACAGCGAAAGCCACACAGTGGCACATCTGACCCACATCAGTTCATTCTCTGGAGGCTTCCCTGCCCCAGAGGGTCCCTGTCCACCCCAGCCTGCTCTGGGCCACCACCCCACCTTCACATGAAGGTAAGTCTAGGCTCATGTCATTCCCAAAAAAAGGAAAAAACCTACCAAAAAGCTGAAGCCATGTGTCCAACTGAAACTGCCCCTGGCACACACTCCCTGCAGTCACTGCAGTGAAGGTAAAGCTCTGGGTTTCACCAGGATTTTGTTCCACAACATCACTGGGTGCAATTATAAACCCATCTCTGTTTCACCCTGGAATGGTGCTCCATTGTAATGCGAAGCTAAGAGGATTATCTGCAGATCTAAGAAGATCTCCAAGAGCCACAAGAAGTCCATGCAGTGACATTGACTGCATTGTTTGCCTGCTGTCACTGTGCCACCGCAGTTCCTCTGTCTGCCAGTGCCATGTGGCACATGGCCTGTGAAGGCTGAGAAAACCTTCCAGAGCAGATGAAAACAAACAATGTGAAAGCTTTAAATGCAAACCAGAACACCCTAACAGGGTGGCTTGTTCTGAAGCACAGGTTGGGACCACCAAATCCAAGGAAGTCCCTGGAGATGTGGCTGCTCTGCTGTGCACTCTGCAGCACATCCCTGAGCAAACTCTGGGCTGGAGCTGCCTGGGAAGGTCACAATTCCAATGCTTCATCACTATTGCCTACATCAAAATCACTTGGCAGAATGATTAAACACAAAAAAAATCTGAGTAAGAAAAACCATCAAGTTATGCATGAAAAATGCGATTATGGCATCGGAACGAAGGGCACCGCAAATATGCTGACCAGGAAATCACTTCAAAGGGAACTGTGATGAATGTGGCTTGGCCCTGCTGCTTGGGAAAGATGTGTTTTCTATTTACGGTACATATCCATTTTTTTAATGTTTACACTCCATCACTGAGGCTGAAAGGGCAGAGAGAGGTGACAAGCTGGAACAAGCACATCTCATCTGGCAGAGAAATGAGCCCCTCTGCACATTGCCAACCATGACCACCACCTCATCCTGGACAACTGCAAACACAGGCACACGTGTGGACAAACAGGAATGCCAATATTAAAGCAGCAATGAAGCCATGAGAATCCTGTCAGGCAGAACAAAAGGTCACTGAAATAAATTAAGTAAAATAATCTTACACTTGGGGACATGCAGAATGTGACATATGCTGAAATAATAATGTCTTGGAAAGGTAATGTTGATATTTTCTACACCAGTAAGGACTATCAGCATGCGTGACTGGGACAGACAGGACTTGAGGTGTATCTTACATCCTAGCAGCAGGCGAGGGCTTGGTAGAGTGCTAGGACACAGAGAGGAAACCACTGAAGAAGAATTATAGTGGCAAAACCCAAACCCTGCCCTGCCTGCAGAGGGGACCCAACACAAGGCAGGCAGTCTAAGGATTTTGTTGGTTGTTGCTCCTTGATGCAAACTGTAGCCAGCAATCCACCTCCTGAGGATTCTATCAACTCCTCTGGTGGTTGCCACTGCAATGCTGAGCCCAAGGCATGAAAAGAAAGTTATTTTATTTTGTTCTTTTTAAGTAAAGGCATCAGGCAGCTAGACACAGCCAACACATTTTTACAATGCACTGACCCTCTATTTAAAACATTAAAAATAGTATTTATATTTCTGGCACAAAAAAGCCCCAGCTTCATAGAAAAGTAAGTCATTATCTCGCTGAGAAGCTGCAGCGTTCAGGGCTCTGCATCCTCTCCATCCAAGAAGGTCGGAGCCACCTTCTGCTCTAGTGAGAGCCCCAAACCTCATCTAACACTGGAAGAAAAGAGTCTAATTCAGCCTCTTGGGTTCAGCCTACACTGCCTTTCTGATACACTTCAGTCCACACGCCCCAGGGCTCGCACAAGCTGCCGCATCTCCAACCCCAACTCTTCATCCAAGCGATTTCAGAGTTTCTTTGTCGGTGTGCAGTCGCTGCCCAGCCCGGGGCAGACCCCCCTGTGCTGGCTCAGGACCCCAGACCCCAGCTGGCAGGGCTCCTCCTCGGCCGCTGTGTCCCTCAGACCCGCGGGTGACTCACGCTGCTCCCTGCCCGGTCCCTTTCCCGCAGCGCTCCCGCAGATGCAGCTCCCCTGGAGAAGCTGCTGAGCCCACCACAAGGTTCCTCCCGGGACAGAGGATCTCCCCCAGGACAGGAGGCTCCTCCTGCACCCCAGAGGTCCACCCCCTGCTCCTCCTTCCTACCTGACAGTGGTGCTGCTCATGGCATCTGACAGGGCTTTCTCCACTCACCAGGGAGCTGTTAACCCTTTCCCTGGAAAAACAGCAACGCCGATTTTGCCACCTAAGGAATCCAGGTGCCTTTGCTCCCACTGCTACTACCCCAAACTCAGATGAAAACTGCACACCCTCCGTGCTGGTGCCTGATGTTTTTGTCTTCAGCTTTCCCTGCCAGACAGCTCTGCTTCAAAAATACCCCTTACAATGACCTTCCAACAGCCTCTCTGCCACTGCTTGTTCTATGTGACAAACATCATCTCCCACTCTCTGAAGCTGGCAGTATAAAGCCAGTTTTCCAAAATTATAATAATTTCCCACCTAATCCTGAGCCACGTAAAGGTTACTGCCATAGAAAACGAGTTGTCTCAGGCTTCCATTAGTGTTTAAAAAAATGGCTACTTAAGTCTGCAAATTGAAATATAACATCTAATTAGGAATCCTCTGATTAATCATTATTCTTTGCCATCTTGGATATTGCTTTGATAAATGAAGCTCAGGAGCCTTTCAAAGTCTTAATTACCAATATTCCAGATGGTTAAGAGGTGTACACAGAGCTTCTCTGAGTACGTGGAGCAGTGGAGAGCTCCAGGGGCACACTCACATTCCCAGCAACTCCAGCCAACCCTCCCAGGTGGGATTGGGCACCTTGTTGGTCTCACACACACCAGAGGAGCCTACAGAGCCTGAAACCTGAAGAGACTCTTGTAGCCACTCTGTGAAGCTCTGCAGGCCAAGGAGGTGCCCACACTGGGAGCATTTAGGCTGTATCTGAAGGATTACACACCAAAACAACACTCCTTGTGCCAGAGGTAGTGAACACTGTGATTAAAACCACGGAGTAACAGCACGGAGTAACCACGTGGAACCACTGAATGGTTTGGGTTGGAAGGCACTTAAAGATCATCTCATTCCAACCTCCCTGCCGTGGAGGTTGGAATTCCTACCTTCCACTAGACCAGGCTGCTCCAAGCCCTGTCCAACATGGCCTTGAATATCAAGGATAAAGGCAAGGAACTCCCCTGAGCCATCAAACCCATTCCATGTCTCTGAGAGGCACAGTTTTCAGCCAGCCCATGGTGCACAGCAGGGTCAGCAGCCAGCAGATGCATGGCTGCACACACTCACCTCCCTGCCACGCCAAGGGAGCTGCTCCAGCCACAGGATGAACATAACTGCACTGCTGAGCAGTTTCTGAGGCCTTTTGTGGGCTTTAAAGTTATTTCTGAGTGGCTCTGGGCTGAAAGCAACACTCTAAAGGAGAGTTAAACTACACCAAGCAGCAGCCCACTGGGCTGTATTTGTGGCCTTTGGAGATAAAACTGGTGACAAAGATTACTGAAAATATTTGATGTAGCTGCATCCAGTCTAACACACTCCAAGTGCTGAACCAAAAGCTTACACATAAGCCTGGAACAGGTTTGTGTAACCCAGAGCTCAGACACCTCAACCTCTACACCACAGTACACACTCAGCAGCACTGACACCTCACCCAAGTATGCTCTTAAACCCTCAAATGACAAGACCCAATTCCAGTGAAGGACAGGTACTCACACAGGTTACTTTTCGGTAGATTTGAGCAGCATTCTGGCATTCTGAGTAAGGGTATTCTGAGGTAGCCATTTCCAGCATGCACATTCCAAAGGCGTAGACATCCACAGACTCATCGTAGTGTTCCTCATACATTTCCGGGGCCATGAATTCTGGTGTGCCTACAAGGGTGCACAAAGAAAATGCTGGTTTTTTACAGGACTCTGGAAGGCCTTTGCACCTGTAGGAAGTGTGCCCAGCACAAGTGTGTGTAGGTGCAGGCAGCATCATTTCCAAGGAGCTCAAGCATCCCCCAGGGAGGAGACCCAAGGACATCACACACACTTCCATGCTCATGGCCTGCTGGTAATAACCCAAAGGGGGGAAGCAGGGGAGGGGGGAGGGGGAAGAAGAAGAAGAAGAAGAAGAAGAAGAATGAAACATTTCAAAAATGAACAAGAAAATGAGCAATGGCTCATTTCCAGCCCATGGTGGAAGTGGTGGAATGGTTTCTGGCTGGCTGGAGAGAAGGATGTGTACAGGTCTGGGGAGGTGGAAAGGGGAGAAGAACCAAGAACCTTCACTCTTGTTTTTACCAGGGCAAATTTGCACTTTCTTTTTCCTCTAGAGATACAGAGCAACCAGCAGCAGCCAGACAGCACTTTGAAAGCCATAGTACCACAGATCACCTACAGAATCATGCACAAAACATCAAACCTAATTCTGTCACTGGTTTAGTGGAACAAATCAATGAGGCTACTCACAGAATAAGGTCCTGCTCAGTAAGGATTAGGGTGTCAGGAATCTGATGCAACTGGGTAAATACAAAGTGAGGCACTGGGAGCTGCAGCTGGGGAAAAGCAGCAACTTCCAACACCCACAACATTTGCTCAGCAAACTACTCTGAAAAGGGGGGGCTTATAAAGCAAAACAGACAACTATTTACACTTGGGTAATTCATTCCAGGAACTGCACCTCAGACTGTAATTCCTGCTTAGGAGTAACGACTAGTTTATTTGCTTTTCACATGTAGAAAAGATGAAGGAAGAGAGAACAACGCAGTGGTGATTCAAGGGACAGGAGCAGCAAGCTGCTGAGATGCCAAAGAGAGAGTGGCAGGTCTTGGACCATGAGAAAGACCCAGATAAACTCTGCCTGTCCAGCCTCAGCACCCAAACTGCCCCCAGCTCCAGCAGATCCCATCAGTGCTTTGTTCTGGCACCTCTGACCAGCAGCAAAAGCACAACTGCAATTCAAGTAACATATAATCAGAAAAAATAGCTCTGGCATAGAGAATCCCAGGATGGTTTGGATTGGAAGGTACCTTAAAGATCACCTCATTCCCACCCCTGCCATGGCAGGGACACCTCCCACTGTCCCAGGCTGCTCCCAGCCCCAGTGTCCAGCCTGGCCTTGGGCACTGCCAGGGATCCAGGGGCAGCCACAGCTGCTCTGTGCCAGGGCCTCACACCCTCCCAGGGAACAATTCCTTCCTAGTATCTACTCTAACCCTGTCCTCCTTTAAAACTTACACCAGCTTAAGGCCATCCCCCCAGTCCTATCACTGCTTGTTCTCAAAGGAACACAAGCTGCTCCTAGGGATGGAGAGAGAGATCTGTGGATAATGTTCCATCTAAAGAGCCCAGAAAATATTGTTTTGCCATTGTGATACAGGAGGAAGGAGAGGAGGAAATTATGATACCATTACCTACCAATTCCCATTTTTACAGTGGTATAAAGGCAACAATCCAAACCCACCTTAACCTCCACCACCAGCCTGCAACTTCAAAACCACTAATGCAAAATGGGAAAGGAAGGTGTCAAACAGAGAGCCATGGAGCTGCCCGAGGGAAGCCAAGGGGAACAGGAGCATTACCTATCACACTTTTGGCAAATGAAGCTCTTTTGAGTGTTGCCAGACCCAAGTCTCCTATTTTCACAGATCCAGTTGGTCCAGTAATAAAAATATTGTCACATTTCAAGTCTCTGTGAATTATTGGTGGAGTTCTTGTGTGCAAGAAAAGAAGACCCTTCAGGATCTGCCGACACCAACTCCGCAGGACTTTAGGTTTCATCACTTTAAATCTCTTCAGATACCTAGAGCACAACATACACACAAGTGGGTATAAAGAAGTGAAAACATTTTATTAGGGATTTGAGGGGTTTAACAGCTGAAACTCCATTATGAATAAAAGCCCCTTATTAGATGCCACAACAGCAGCACAGAAATATCCCAGAATTGAAAGAAACAGATCTTTTCAAAGCAGGAATTAGAGCATTCAGTTTTAGGGAGGATGATAATAAGCATTTTTGGTGCAAATACAACCAAATATTTGGAAGCCTAATAGTTCAGCAATTCATTTCATGCAGAGAACAGCTTTAGAATATGTTCATTTATTCAAATCAGAAGAGTACTGAAGTTTAATTTTAGCCACAAGACTTTGACTGTTGTACCATGCCCTGGCATTTCTCTCCATTTACCTGAAGCACTGGGAGGGGACATTTGGGGAGGACATAGGGCCTGCCAATGCACTGGCAGAGCAGCACACTGGCTGAGTGCTGCTCCCATTGGGGCTGAAAATCTGTTCCAGAATTCATGCCAACTGCTTTACACCAACCTTAACAGGCCTGTCAGTACCAGAAGCTATTAATTAATGTTGTTTAGGAGACACCCCAGAGCACCTCCAGCTTCTAAGAGGCTCTACCATCCGGGTGCCACTCCCTGTGGAGTCCCTCACAAGCCATGCAAGCACAGGCACCAAGGCAGGCACAGCACACTCCCTGACAAACCCCAGCGCCAGGGGCGGGAGAGGAAACGCCAGGGAGCAGCGTGGAGTTGCATAAGGCAGGCAGGCAGGCAGGGATGGGGGCAGAGCTCTGCCTGGCACAGCTCTGCGGCTCAGGCACGGGGACAAATGACAGGCACCAGAGAACAGCTCCATTTTTTGCTTTTATCTGGAGAGGGCTTTTTTCAGCCTACGAAAGTAGGATTCTGCTATAAATTCCTGCTGCTATTCTGGTCCCCCTTGCCGGGAGCGCAGTACTTACGTCTTCAGCGTTCCCGAGGTCATCAGCTCCGTAACCAGCACGATGCACCTCTTGCCTTTCGCACACGATTCCCAGAAGTCATAAAACCTCACGATGTTTGGGTGCTGGAGACCTTTCAACATTTCTGCTTCCTCTTTAAATCTCTGCCTCTCTACTTTTGTGAGTTTTCTGTCCTATAAGCCAAAATGAGACATTATTATTATTATTAGTGATGGACAAAAATAAAGGCTCTGCATTGCCAGGGTATTCAGAATTTTAGATTTGTTTTATGCTTGTGTCAAGAGCAATTATAAAATCTTTTATGTAAGAGAGCAGCAGCAGTTCAGTGTATGAACTAGGGCACTCGGCCTAAATCCAGCATCAGAAGACAAAGAGATGCCTGTGCTATGCCATGCTCATGACAGCACTAATATTTCAGGCACCATGAACACACCCGTGGCACGATGGATCAACCCTCAGCTATTTCTCCATGTTTGGGTGTTGTGAGGCTCATTATCCAAGGGATTAATACCCAGGGAAAGTCATTTCCAGGTACAAATGTTCTCGGGGCCAGGACGCTGCTCCCGCTCCCTCCTGCTCTGGCACACAGCACCAGCTGAGGTCCCTGCTCACCACCCTGGGCTCTACATCCCATCCTGGCCATATCACCTTCCAAAAAACCCAAACACATCCCTTTTTATGTGTTTGCTGTTCTGCTTCATTTTACACACTTTTCCCTTCTTTTTGGTAGTCTTTCCAGCTGCCCTCCAGTTTCTTCCATAGGCTGCAGATGCCTGGAAATTCTAGATTAGGAATGTGAAGATGATGGGATGTGTTCTGCTGCTCTGGTTTTCCCAGAGGAGTGTTTGTGTTTCCCACGAGCTCCAGACTGTGCCTGACCCTGCCCAGTGCCTGCAGAGCCGCTCTGCCCCTGTCCTGGACCTCACCAGCACGTGGGGACCCCTGGACACTCGCTCCAGCCTCTTGGCATGATGACACAGGGCAGCAGGAGTTCCACCCCAGACTCCAGGGCTCTGCACCAGCTGCCCTTTCTCTAAAGGAAGAAAACAACCAGGCTGTCTAACGAGTCAGGCAGGAAGAGCCACGGAATTGCTCTCAAATCCATCACTTCTTCCCTACTGCTGAGCCTCCTTTAATTTAAAACCTGTAGAATAAATCAGACACACTGCTGTCAGGGAGAGGGAGCCCTGGGCAAGGCAGGAAGAGCAGAGTGGGAGCTGGCAGAGAAAAGGAAAGGTGGCCACGCAGATCCAGCAGCCTTGCAAAAACTTCCCAAGTTAAAAAAAATAAAGGATTACCATATTCCTTGACTCTCATTTCCAGGTTTCTGAGCACTGTGAGAACTTTTCCTCTGCTCTTTATTGGTAAATTTTAAAACTATCCTTCAGCAGACAACTATATTCTGTATAGTCTACATGTTACGAGCAAGAGTCATTTTGGGAACTGCAACAAAGTGATTCTGGAAGACAAATGTGTATTTGTAATTACAGTAGAAAAAAAATCTGGTTTTTTTTTATCATATTGATACCTGAGCATTGTTTTCCAGCTGGAGAGGCGAGGTGAGGGCCAGGGCAGAGTGGCCACTCCACCATGGGAGGGGTCTCTGGTGCCATCAGGGCTCAATCAACCTCCTCTAAATTCCTCCAGGCTGAACCTGACACATGAGTCGCTGGCAAAAACATAAGCTGATTCTAAAAGGGCTTAAGGGTTGAAGTGTTTTGTACTCTGAAGCAGCAGCAACACCTGTTGAACTGCATGACTCACTCAGGGCTTAATCCAAACCCAAGAAACCTTCACTGGGGTCACAGATGCTTATTCCCCATCATAGAATCCACACCAGGCAAAATGTCCTCATTCTGAAGCTGAGGGTATGAGCCTGAAACAGCCTCCAGGCATTATGTTTTAGGATAGAGAACAGGATTGTTTGGAAAGCTCATGACAAAGAAAGGCAATCACAGACTCCTTGCATAGTTTGGGTTGGAAGGGTCCTAAAGAACATCTGGTTCCAACTCCCTCCACGGACAGGGACATCTCCCACTAGACCAGGCTGCTTCAAGCCCCATGCACCCTGGCTTAAATCCACTCAACCCCATCTAAGGCATCCCTGGCAGAACTCAAATTTATCAAAATTTGGAGGAATAAATCGAGTTTCCAGATGCACCTGAGGAGTCACACCCTCTGTGCTCTCTGATGCCACAGGTGTTTACAGGGAGCTGGGGGATGCCAGGTCACACCCAGAGCTCTGCTCCTCCCTGCATAGACAGCAGCACCACACAGGGTGACAAACCTGCTCTGACTGCCACACTGCACCCAGGGCACTGCTGCTCCCTGCCTTCCCCCAGGCATGAGCCCCAAAACCAGAGAACATCCTTGTCAGTGTGACCCAGGTGACAGAGACCTTCACACCTCTTGGCTTCTCCCCTGCATGCTGGGACAGAGTCCAGGCTCCAGAGGCAACATTGCAATTCCATTTCAAAGAGCTGAAAGCTGCTCCAGTCCACCACTCAGCACCAGGGTAAAACAAAATGCAGCCACAGCTGGCCACCCTGTGCCAGGGCCTCCCCACCCTCGCAGGAACACATTTCTCTGAGGGAGGGCAGCCCTGGCACAGAGCAGCTGTGGCTGCCCCTGGATCCCTGGCAGTGCCCAAGGCCAGGCTGGACACTGGGGCTGGGAGCAGCCTGGGACAGTGGGAGGTGTCCCTGCCATGGGACAAGATGGGATTTAAGGTCTCTTCCAACCCAAACCCTTCTGTGATTCCATGAATTTCCAATTAGCACTTTACAGCCTCAATCTCAGTACATCCCACACCCATTCAGACTGGATTAACATGATGTTAATACAAAGAAGTGAATATCCTATCTACAATCAAAGTTCTCCTAACCCAACACATGGATGTTCTCTGTTTCTCTCTACTCATCACAGGCAGGGCAAAAAAATGCCTCTCTCTTAATATTAAATTTATCCCTTCATTAAGTTCCTTGGTGGGGAACAACAGCAAAAACAGGAATTAGTAAGTAAATGTGTTAACAAAAGGAAAAGGAAAACTTACGAATTAAATTTCTGGAATGGCACCCAAATTAACAGCAGTGCTCAGTTAGTCATCCCCAAGCATCATTTCCTCCAGGTTGTAACATATGGGCTCTGACTAAGGATCTGAAAATTATACAAGCAGGAGACTGGCTTTCACCTGAGCCTTCAGAAATGCCCAAGATTAACAAACGAGGTCAAGTTTCTTGCCTAATTCCTTGTGAGTGGCCAACAGATTTGGGAATCCACTCCGTCCCCCCATCATGAAGAAAGGGGTTCTTGCAAGTAAGACTACACAAATTTTTTGCATTCGATGCACAGAACCATGCAGGGTCTGGAGCACAGCTGTTGCCAACTACAAAGTTGTTCTGCTTTGCAGTTTCGCAGAATTTTTTAATTTTAAATTTTAAATTTTCTCCTTTAAAGACTTGAATTTTCACTAGTGTTAGAAAATTTTAAACTACTTTAAACATTTGGATATCTTACCTACCTCCTGGCCTGAGGACCTCTGTGTCTAGCTAGCCTATAAATACTGCTTTCTTGAGAGTTTTGTGTTTTGTTTTTAAATCCTTAAACTGCCATATCTGCATTTACTGATGGTTATTTAATCTGGGCTCATTTTGAAGAGATGGAGGCCTGTCTGCAGTGCCAGCAGGAGCATTAGGTCAGCAGACGAGGGCAGGGCTGAGGGCAGGGCTCACCTCCATCACACAGGAGCTGTAACATCCCTGACCCACACCAGTGATGGAGAAACAAAAAACAGAGGCACTTCTGACCCAGGGACAGAAATCAAATACCCACATCAGCAGATGAACATCTGTTCAGATCATTACATTTTCACACCTGCATTCCAAGCTTTGTTCATGTAGCACAACTACTCCTCTAGGCAGAGATGGCTCGAGTACCAAGTCAGCCTGGGAGCACTGCCAGCTGCTGCAGGGGAGCAGCCTGGGGGTTTCCATGGATTTATGGACAGGAGCTCTGCTCCCATGCACCAGCCCCAAGTCCTGAGCATCATCCTGCCTATGACAAACATTTAACAGCGCCCAGGACCTTCCACTCCCACACCCTGCACGCTCAGCTATGAGCACTTATCACGTAGAGCAATCCTAAAGGATAAAATCCCCTCTCTGTGAACAAACAGCAGATGCCATCAGACAACTTGCAAATCGAGACAAAAAATTTTACAGCTTCATTCCCTATCAGAATCCAGCCAACATTCTTCCTCACTCAGTCACCCTGGGCGAAGTTACAGCCTGCTATTTGTCAGCAGCACTACTGAAACGCAGGGAGGCTTCCCAGGGGAAACTCATTTTCCAAAGGCACAAAAGCAGTCCTTGTCCCCATGGATACTCACAATTCACTGAACAGGAGCTATGGAACAGGCTGAGGAAGATTTGCTTATTTTCCTGAGTCATTGCTAGAAATCTATGGAAAATTAGGAGTTGAATTCAGACCTTTATGGCTAAATTTGGCACGGTAGAAAAGGCTGAGCACGCTTTTTTTGCTGGATGCAATCATAGCTTGCTGCTTTCTGAATTGATTAAGGCACATGTCAAAGCCTTTCAGCAGAGGAATGCTGGGATCCACATCTTCTACTGAACCTCAGAACTTCAGCAGCTCGTCCTGCAAGGGCAGGAGGAAGGGGAGTCAATACCCCAAATCTCCCATCCCAACTCAAGAGCCACAAGAATACCCAAGAAACTCAACACACCAAGGACAGAGCATGTGTTTCACAGGTGAAAACCTCCCAACACCACGGGCAGAGTGTGTTTCACAGGTGAAAACCTCCCAACATAACCACACCATGACAACCAGTGCTTAAACAAAAAAAAGTTCTTGTCACAAGCAATTGAATTAATTTCAGGTGGCACCTCCTTAACTTCCATAATTACCAGTGCTTCACATAAGCTTGTGATTGCAGATGAAATGCCAAAACAGTTCTGACTTGCCCCACAAAACACCTTTTCCAAAGGAAACTCTGAAATCAGTGTGTGAAAAAAGCTGGACAAACTCTGCGACACCAGATCCCCCCTGAAAGGAAAAAGCCATAACCACAAAAAAGCCACTTTGAGCATGGTATGAGAACCTGGTGTTTCAGTAGTTTCTGGGTTCCCTTCTGAGCCCAGCATTCACTGAAGTTTAAGCACCAATGAATTGTGTCTTTAAAAACACAATTTGCTTCACCTACTTCCTGTAACCCATAAACACAGTAACTGGGCAGGTAAATTGCCCTCATTCCAGGGCTGGACTTGTCAGCACAGGAGGGATGCTCCAGTCATCCCTTGGAGGCTCAGTCCTGGGCTGGCTCACAGCAGGAGCAGAGAGAGACATTTCAGTGCTGCTGCCTGAAAAAATCACCTTCAGAGAGGTGGAACAGGGGGAAGAGCCAGAGAGGCTGCACTGCCCTCCAAGGGCTGTGCCTGTGCTGTGGCCACCAAAACCTGTCCCAGCCCTGGCCCAGCCCTGGGGGCTCACACACCAGCAGGACCCAGCCCCTTTGTGCCCCTTCCCTCCTCACCCAGGGCAGTTCTCAAATTAATTAATGCCACAGGTAAGAAATCCCCTTAAATTTTCTGGTCTAGTGGGGGTCATGGGCATTGGAAGAGGATCTTTGAGGTCCCTTCCAACTCAAACCCTTCAAGGATTCTGTGATTCTCTTTTCTGTGTGTTTGCTACATAGACCTGGTGTTTTTCCTAGAGAAGAGAGATCCACCCCTTGCCCTGCCAGAGAAGCCCTTCCAGCCCCTGCAGCCTGCCAGGAGCCACCAAAGCTGCTGCTGTGTACCCAGAGTTACCAAACAGTGCTCAAACACTAATTCTCCCTTGGCCAAAGAGCTTCGCCAACCAAAATTAACACAGCACAAAGAATTAGCAGAACAAGCAAAGTCTGATTTAGCTTTGCTCTGGCAAATTTAATCTAGGGGTGGCATTCAATCCTGCCTTTCTAACAAGCAAACAGCATTTCCATCACATTATTGCTACCATTTCCCATCTTGTTACAACCTTGCAATTGCACACTTCAGTCTGTGGAACACTCCCAAAGTGACACATTCTTACCAGAGAATTGCTCACAATCCACCAGGAGCCCTCAGCAGGGAAGAGGATGCCCAGCTGGTCTGAGATGGTGCTTTAGGAATGGTCCTTCCCCTCCTGCTCTCCCAGCACACGCTGCTTTCCCTCGCTCCCGTTTCCCCTCCCCTCTGAGCAGGATGCAGGGTGCAATATGCATTCCCTGCCTCCCAAATAAAGCCCTTGGACTGTGTTGCATTTGTCAGTGAAGCCCAGGTCAGGCAGCCTTACCAACCCTAGAAGATATCCATGGAACAGCCCTTCAGGCTTTGTCATGGCATCCCCTTAAGGGTGGGTTGCTGCAGCCTTCAGTTACAGACTAAGTACATTTATTTTAGGAAACTACCTCGAAGAAGTTCAAATTAGTAAGAAAACCACCATAAAAACCCACAGAACACCCCAAGATTCCCCACCAAACCAGACAGATGGAGTAAACTGTAGGCGAGATGTTCAGAGTTCCTTAAATCATCGTTCCTACACAGCAGTGACTATACCTCTAATGTGATCATTCTCCTCACAAAACCACCTCGTGTCACATAAAAGCAGCACTCAAAAGCCATTTCTCACTTGCTTCTGTGCTGAGCCCAGGACAGCACTGAGCAAGAGGAGATCCCTTTGGTCACAGAACCATAGAGACCCCTGAGGTGGGAAGAACCCTCGAGGATCATTAAATCCAGCCCTGGCCCTGCACACACACCCCAAATCCCACCCTGGGCATCCCTGGCAGCGCTGCCCAAACACTCCTGGAGCTCTGGCAGCCTCGGGGCTGTGCCTATTCCCTGGGGAGCCTGGGCAGTGCCCAGCACCCTCTGGGGAAGAACCTTTCCCTGACTCCAGCCTGAGCCTACCTGGCCCAGCTCCCTGCTGGTCACTCAGGTCCTGTCATTGGTCACCAGAGGGAAGAGATTGGTGCCTGCTCCCTGTCCTGTCCCTGGGAGGAAGCTGCAGACCACAGTGAGGTCTCTCACCACCATCAGCCTCGCTGGGCAGAGCTGCAGCAGCTCCAGCCTCCAGCTCCCTGTGCAGGAGAACATCTTGTACCATCCACAGCTTCCATCACCCCAGTGACTGCAGCTTATTGAGCTGGACATATTTCATCTTGCTCCCAGGGAAGAGCTGTCCTGGTGCCAGGCAGGCATGGAAAACCTGCCCACACAGCCTTCAGCTCAGCATCTCAGAGCTGTTCACATCCTTCTTCCCACAAGACATGTAAGAGTGACCAAGTTCATATGTGCCTTTATACAGACATGCTGGACTTAATTGTACTGAGAGATAGGAATGTAAAACAGCTAGAAAACAGAAAAGGGATGGGTCCTTGCACAGATCTTAATTTAAACTCTACCAGTGGCTTAATGGATCCTGGAGAGAAACTTTCCCAGTTCTTCCCTCACACTGTGGCCTGCTGAGCCTCCTACACCAAGTCATTTAATGCTTCTGTGCCCACGGTTTGCATCCCTAATGCACACAGGAAAAGGATGAGGAGTTCCTCGGTGCACCCTGGAGATCTGGGGAAGAGCAGCACCCCAACCAGCAGTACTGAGAGATCTTCTCATCCCAACCTGCTCCTAGTTTTAACTTTGGGGGGAAAATACCAGAAAATATTCCTTTAACATAATTTGCTCTTTCTGTTAAAAAAAAAAAAACCATTCTTGCAGAGGACCATATAATTGCAAATACCCAACTTCCCAGGAAATGTCCAAGGCCAGGCTGGACAGGTCTTGGAGTGACCTGGACTAATGGAAGGTGTCCCTGCCCATGGCAGGGGTGGAACTGGATGAGCTTTAATGTCCCTTCCAACCCAAACCCCCTGTGCTTCCACGATTCTGTGAACTCCTGCACACAGAAAGTCCTGAGCCTCAGAGGCCCTGAAGCTGCTCCAGAACACTCTGCTCTCGTTCCAGCCCTGCTCCACAGCACCCAAGAAAGGACCAACTGCTCACTGCTGCTGCAGGTAAAATTCAAAAGGAAAGATCTGTGGGAAGAATATAGCATGGAGACCAAGGAATAAGCCAGCAGCTCATTCTCTCTGCTATAACAACCCAGGGGACTGGACAAGCATTCCTTGCAGCAATGCCTGCAAAGCTCTGGGAAAGTGAGGAGAAGGACCTTTCCCTGTCACAAAGCCACTCTTCAGATTGGGGTATCCCAGCTCCTAAATATTTAACAGAGCCATGTGTCTGGAGTTTGGAAATGTCTTCCTTGGGAACCTTTCTAAGTGCTGAAAGGAGCTGTCACTTCTGGTGCATTCCTAACACCACTTGACAACCTGTTAGAAAACACTCCAATGCTGCACTCCCGGACAGGATACATTCATCCCAGCCTCCCATAATGAGCAGGAATTAAGCTGAAAGCATCACATTGTAACAAAATAGTTCCTTTTTCTTACTTTTCCCTCCTGCAAAGCTTGACATTCTATAGCCCTGCTCAAAAGAATAACAGGAGCTTGTCAAATAAAACACACTAATAGTCAAAAACTGAATTTCCCATCCCTTGGACTGAACTGCCCCAAACCAGGCCAGGAGACACTTTAGAGACAAAGTCAGAGCAGTGGGGATTTGCTTTATTCAGCACTGAGTGTGTACATATTGCTCCTCCAAACACACACCCTGGTGCTCCCTGCAGCACAGTATTTATGGGTTAAATTATGAATATTCATCACATTCCTTGGGACAGGTGAGGTTATGCAAATTACTTCTCAGAAGTCATTAATATCATTAGCATACAGGTCACACATGCCCTGTGTGTCCTGGTGGTCGCAGTGAGGAAGGCCTCTCCTCTTCCTCGGGGTCTTTCTGATGAAGATAAGTAGTCTTCCTCGCAGTGCACTTTTCACCTTTCTCCGTGGGGCATGCATAGTTCTTTGAGGGATGATTCAGGTCTCTGAGAGGATCTTTGTCCCCTCTATCCTAACAAGATTACAGCAAATTCAGCTTCCTAGGTTTGCTAATTCATATCTCCTGTCTGAACTAACATTTGCTGTCTCCCAATAGTTAACTGTGCCTACATGAGTTAGCCATTGACTGCCCCTTCCTCAGGACAGCAAGGCATGAAAGGGTAACAGCCACAGGGATGTGTGAGAAACAGGTCTGGGCCATTTTCCAAGGAGATTATATGTTTGGGTTGTTAAAGATAATAACATTGACATAATAAACTCAGATTCCTGCAATGCATTTGCTTCACATTAAGAATTATAATGAAACAGAAAATATCTGTTTACTTAAATTAATTAAAAATTGGGTAAGCAATAAAAACACATGTCCTCGAGGATTTTTATGAGGTTCTGCAGGGTTCAGGTTTTACACCAACAAAGTGATTTTCATGTTCACAGAGAACTGTGGAAGAAAGCCCATCGTTAGTAAAAAACACCACACTCGAGCAAGAGCTAGGAGAGCTGCAGCAGAGAGGTGAGAGGTCACAAACAGGGACTGAGCTGCTTGTGTAAACTGGTGTGAGCAGCCCAGCAATGCTGGGGCTGGAGAGCCATGGACTGACCCCAGCAGGGCTGGAGAGCCATGGACTGACCCCAGCAGGGCAGGAGAGCCATGGACTGACCCCAGCAGGGCAGGAGAGCCATGGACTGGCCCCAGCAGGGCAGGAGAGCCATGGACTGGCCCCAGCAGGGCAGGAGAGCCATGGACTGACCCCAACAGGGCTGGAGAGCCAGCCTGGCCATGGACTGATTTTCTATTAATAAAGACCAATCAATATGCCCATTTAAGTTTGCAAAGGCTGGTCTCTCTGAGGTCCCTGTGATTGCATAGAATGAAAGCTTTTTCCTACTGTGAAACAACAGCTTAATTACAAGTGAAAGAGAACCAGCAATTGGAGCAAGACTTTTCCAGTCACCAGCAGTGACAGACGCTCACTGCACTGAATGCAAATCCCAGGACTGTGCCTCCCCAGCCCCAGGATAAGTGACAGGTGAGCACATGAAAGGGCTTCCTCAGTCAGCAAGTCATTGTGCAGCCTTGGGGAAAATGGTTCTGGTACAGAGAAAGGAAAGCAGAGATGTCTGCAGCAGGGGCTGGGAAAGAGCAGGCAGTGCATGAACCACCAGAAACCCTGGGAAATGCAGGATAGGACCTTGCAGGAAAACACTGGAGACATTTACCAAAGTTAAAACAGACAGCCTCAAACGAGTCCATGTCCCCCACCCTCAGCAGTCCCTGGTTGTGCTCAGCACTGCTGTGACCCAGCCCCAGCTCTGCCTTCACCCCAGCCACGCTCCTGGGGCAGGGCTGAGCACTGCCACCTCCTTCTATAACAGGTGACCCTCCCAGCTCATCTGGGGAGCCAGGAGATTAAATCTTTTGGGATTTCAGTAATGCTTTCAGTGCTGTCTCTCACAGGATCCTGCTCACATGAATAAACTCCCACTGGTGAAGTGTTTTGCATTAAATGCTTTTGTTTGGAATCTGTGGAGGGACACTGTCTAGCATCACTGAATGAGCATTCACAGACTTCACTATTTTCAGCCCTTTAAATTATGTATTCAAAATCCCACTTTATACTAATTCTTCTATAGTTTATTTCTTTACACATTTCCTATAGAAATTTCAGCAAGACTTGTATTAATACAAGATACAGCAGAGAGAGAGGATGAATTAATTTAGTTTTAGAGTCTAATTCAACTCATCATTAGAATAATCAGAAGTGTCTTGTCATCAATTCTTGCCCAATAGTTTGCCCAGTGCCCTCTAAACTCTCCCAACATATCCTTTCTGCATACTTCAGAGGAAATGGAGGTAAGACACCGTGATAAATAGCACAAATAAGGCATGAAAAATGCCTTAAAAGCTTGCATAAGAGGGCAGGGCTGTCTTTAAAACTCACTGGCACATTAACACCCAAGGCCACACACTCACTTGCCCTGGACTGTACCCAGGTATGAAGCACACACAGGGTAGGTTTCAGTCCACCTTAAAGTCCAGCTGAAGTCAGGAGCAGCAGTTTGTGCTTTTCTTCACTGCTCATGCTCTTGTGGAGTTGTGGGGGAGGTACTGAAAAAGTTCAGAAAGCAGAGTTTAAATGAAAGGGGGATTTAGGAAAAAAAAAAACCACTGTGCAACGTGGCAGGTGTTTATCCTCATGTGCACACACTCTGTCACTGGGCTTCACTCCCCAAAATCTGCCAGGGATTTCTGGGCCTTCACTCTCCTTTCCAAACAAAAGCTTTATAGAGATCCTGTGTGCTGCACTCCACACCCACACTGGGGTCACAAAGGGTTCCACAGATGCTGATTTTGCTGGGTCACAGCTCTGCAGGAGGAGAGAGACACAGGGAGAAATGCCCAGCAGCCTGAACCCACGAGGGCTGTGCCTTGGTCCCTCCCCCAGGGGCAGAGGTGACAGCCTGAGCCCACCCTGGGCATCACCCAGAACAGGCTGTGCATGTAGGTCAAGCACACAGAGCCAGGGAGCACAGCCTGAGCCCACCCTGGGCATCACCCAGAACAGGCTGTGCATGGACAGCAAGCACACAGAGCCAGGGAGCACAGCCTGAGCCCACCCTGGGCATCACCCAGAACAGGCTGTGCATGGACAGCAAACACACAGAGCCACAGTGGAGAGCTGGGCACAGCCTGAGCCCACCCTGGGCATCACCCAGAACAGGCTGTGCATGGACAGCAAGCACACAGAGCCAGGGAGCACAGCCTGCCCACTCACCTCGGGTCCCTGCCCATCACACAGAGCCCTCAGCCTCCTGCACAAGTGTACAGACTCACCAGGAGGAGATGCCCATGGGCATTTGACAGCTCCACTCCTAGCCTTGCAGGAAGCACACAGGAGCCCTGTTTTCCTCCTGCTGGTGGAGGTAACCATCCTCCAAGCTCTTCACTGCACAAATCACTTCCCTGTCAGAGAGCCAGGCAGCACCAGGTTGGACACACGACACTTGTGTGACTAAACACCATCTGCCTTCGTGTGCCAAGGAACGACTCCGCTCACAGCCAGCCAGCACTGCTCTCCAGAAGGGCACCGTGGAAGTGATTCATGCCATTATTAAATAATACTCTTCATGTTCTGCTAACAGAAGCACAAGGACCCATTTTTGGTTAAGAAAACACTGTCAAGGTCCACTGGTTTAATTTTATCCTGAAATGGGAGCATACGGAAAATGGTGCCCTAGGGAATGATGGCATTCTCCTCAACAGATGTTCTCGCCAAAGGAAACATTTGGAAGGAAAGCAGGTGTGATTGATGAGATGGTTCACAACTGTAAACCTTGGCCACAACAGCCACACCATTTCCATTTCATTTCAGGCTATATCAGGAAAGAAAAGCAATTACATTACTGTGACAGAAAGTCAGGAAGGGAGGAGGGCAAGCACACACTCACTCTGTGTCCTTACAGAAACCATACCCTGTGTTAAAATAATGCCTTGTAAAAACAGAAATAATTTAATAATCTTTCCAATAAAGTGTTATTATTTCACAAAAAACCCCTTCAACATAACAATACTACAGTAACCAATTTAGAGCTCATTTACCACTACAACAAATCAGATTAGTTCCTCTTTTGTTATTACTACTGCCTCTCTTTACCAGCCGTAAGTTAATAACCAATGATTTCTTCTAGTCTATTTACTTGGTTGCTTCACTAAATACGTGCTGAGCCAGGAACAGACCTACTCCCAAGAGATGAGGTTTTGCAGAAAAACAGGCATTAACCTCAGTGTTTCAGCCTCAGCCAAAAACGATACATTAACGCTTCGCTGCTTTTGAGATTTAAGTGTTGTGGTTTTTTGTGCCATGACCAAGCCCCACCACGTGTGTTCTGACAGCACCAGCACCAGCTCAGCACTCAAGGCAGGCTGAGCACTCGATGCAGCATCCTTGGAAGATTGTGTTCTTACCAACAGCAACCTTGGCAAGTGCTCCCAGACACAGCATTTCTAGAAGGTATCGAGGTAAGGCTCCTTCACCCTGCAGGAGTCTGTATGATGGGCACTTACCCTTGCAAATTAAGTCATAGAAACACTGGCTGAAAACCTTTTTTAAACCCTGTCTTTATAAAAAAAAAAGGAAAAGAATCACCACTAATAGGCTATTTAAAACAAGATCAGAAAGACAGCAGGAAACATCAACATCTACTGGGAACACCCTAATGTCACTTCCACAGCTGTAACAACGCAGCTTGTTAAAGTAAGGATGCCAAAATCAGTTCACATATGACCCCATCAGTTTGGGCTGGAAGGCAAACCCCAGAGGAATGGCCAGAGCCCAGGAGCCAGGGCCAGGCAGGACACTGACCCTCCCTTGCTCTGAGGCTCAGTGTCTCGGCTGAGGAGGCACCATGACCACCTCTGCACACTGAGAACGTCACACTCGACCTGTGCAGAGCAGCACCTCACTTACAAACTGCCCTTCACTGCTGGACAAACCACTAGCAGCTCATATCCATCTCTGCTCTCAGCCTCAAGGCTCCACTGCCGTCAGACTCACTTGGGTGAGTCTTCTGATTCTGAGCCTCCAGCCCTCACCAACAACTCCAGCAAAAATCAAACCTATAAACAAGAGTGTAAATGCACAACCTCCACAAATTAAAGCAGAGGGGGTTTTAATCTTTCTCTTTCTGAAGTTTACACCTTGCACTAGTAGAAGGTGTTGGATGAAACATAAAAATTTTGAGAGTATGCTCCTGACATTTGAAAAAAGGAAACAAGCAGTAGCTCAAGGTCTTAGAAGAAAGAGATTCTTCTAGTGGAAACCTCCTACGTGAGAACTACCAAGGTCAGGTGCAGGACACGCCAGACAATCAATCTTGTTCATAAACTTAGCAACCTTCATATTAAGACAATTAGAATTCTTGCCATGCCACTCCTAAAGCAAAGCTGTGCTAAACCTTTACTCCTCCTTGTTTAGTTTGCTGGAAGCCAGCTGAGATCCAGCCCTTCTCACACCAACTTCATCCTCCAGCCTTCACAGATCTCCTCCTTACAGTGACTTTTCCCTCCCCTGGCCTTTCTGCAGGGTTATTACAGAGCTCTTGGCTTGCCAGGCTAACGGAGCTGAGGTCCAGCCTCACTTCAGAAGCAAGGCTCTCCTTTCATTTACTCGCTCTGGTGGCCCTTCAGGACACATTCTTCCTTTATTTAAGACAGCAGTGAGGGCAGTGCCTGCAGCAGACCAGCCTGTGCTGCTCTGGGATCCCTCCCCTGCAGCCCACCAGGGACAGGTTCTGCTCCTGACTCTTATTTGCAGTCATGCAGCACAAGCCTCCCGTGAGCTCAAACCAGCCCAACCCACTGTTTATGAAATAAATGCACACAGAACTTGCCAACATCTCAGCCTAAAGATGAGCTGACTATTGAGTTTAGGTTGGCTCCTTACCAAACTAAACCAAACTTATATCATCCATGAGCTGGCTGAAATCACAGAGCTCACGGGACTGGCCCTATCAGTGTCCATGCAAACCTTGTGACACTGAGTGTGTGACCAACACCACGGGACAGAGTAAGGCAATTGCAGCAAGTGGATCTGGAAGTCACCAGGAAATGTCACCAGTCTGCTCCCTGGCTCCAAAATAGGAGCAACAATTTTTAAATTACTCCTGACAGACCTGCACAGAGCTGCAGTGAGCCTGCCTAAGGAACACTGGGCAATGCCTAACTGCTCTTGGTAGAAAGGTCTCCCTGTTCTCTAACCTACATGTCCTTAGCTTCATTATGAGCCCATTAATTATTTGCCATACATGGTGGCCGTTCACTCAACCCCTCCTTTAAGAAAGTGTTTGGGGTTTTTTTCAGATACTATTCTTCAAATGAACAAACCATCTCTGACTACCAGACACCTACCTGAGATCTCTCTGCTGCCACAGCCACATGCTGGGTTGTGAAGGACCAGAACCATCTCTCTGTGGATGCAGGCAGTGGTTTGCAGTGGACAGCACGTGGTCATCCAAGAGAAGTGTCCAGCACTTGGTACCACAAGGCTGGGGAACATCACTGGAGAGCAGAGCTGAGAGCTCACAACTCCCCTACTGATACACATCCCCACTTTTGGGAAGAGCAGAGCCCCAGCAGGTGTTCAACAGATTCTTAATTAAAATCAATCTGAAAAGCAGATATTGCACCAGCTGAGGTTAACACGAGTGCTCAGACTCTGAGCTGGAGGTTCAGCTCACCTGTGGGACCAGGTGCACAATACAGCCCTAACTCCTTTTCTGGTGCACTCACTCTGCCTTAGAGCCACAGGACAAGGCACTCCAGTGAGAAGGAAAATCCAGGAAAGGCTACAGGCACTGCAGCATTTGGGATATTAATCTTTCAACAGAAACAGCTTTTCAGAAAGGCCTCAAGAGGCTCATACATCCCAATTAGATAGATCCCTCCTAAAGCAACACCTCAGAGGAGGTTCTGCACCCTCCTCTCCCAGCAGCTGTGCTCACATCCAAGCCACCTGGGCCAGCCCAGGCGTGGGCATTGCCCCCAGCCCCACGGCTCTGTGCCCGTGGTGTCCCTTGTCCCTGCCCACCAGGCAGGGCAGTGCCAGGCACACACCAAAGGGGCTGCTCAGAGCAGCAGCACCGATCCTGCATCCCACCTGAAAGGCAGAGAAAGGGCAAGGACTTTCTCCAAGATTCACTTCAAAAGGAGAAAGAGTAATTCAGGCAAAATCCTACGCAGAGGGAAGAAATCCTCCAAGCCCCATCTCACCCTGAAGACTCAAACCAGCTCCACTTAGGCAAAGGAAGCAGGAGAGGACTCAGACATCCCAGGAGAGAGCAGGGTAAGAAGGCATCCTTGCTCTGACTGCTCCTTGCTGGCAGCTCCTGGCCTGTGAGCTTGTCCCTTCCCACAACCATCCCTCCCAATACATCCCAACTCCTCCTTCCTCTCCCCCCTCAGTCATCCCGAGTCCCTGAGTCACCCCTGTTGCAAGCATCCATTCATTTACCTTAACTTCCCTGGAAAAACACTTGGAGTGCCATCTCAATTTTCCACTGCACTGACATTACTTTATTCCTCACCTCCCAGAAAAAAACCCCAAAACCAAACAGCCAATCAGCACAAGATGATTTCCAGCAGTAGCCAAATTCGACCTGACACCAGCTGGGTGTGTGTCGGGTCCCAGGGTCCTGCAGAGCCCTGAGGATAACCTGCCCATGGCAAACCAGCCAGGCAGAGAGCCCAGGCAGGGCACAGCTCACTCATCTTCAGACCTCAATTAACTCTTTCCTGAACTGCATTTTCCCTCTGCTGTGTCAAAAAGTACTGGATATTGTGCAAACACTTGGGATCCAGCAGACCAGTGGGTGTCTGGGATGATCCCATTCCTTTGCTCCATGTGTTGGTGTGGAGTGCCAGACCTGCTGCTCCCAACCTCTCACGGTTTTGCTGCCCTACAATTCCCTGCAGACAACAGCTCCTGTTGTTCTTCATGCCCACATTATGTAACTGTGCCTTTGCTGTGGACAGAGCTCTCCACCATCAGCTGGAGCTGCATTTCCCCACGTACATTCACAGCAGATTTGAGACGAAGGAACATTAGGAACTCTCTCCTATGAATCATCCTCTTCCTCAGCAGCACAGGCAGCCGAGAAACAGCCTGTGCAGGAAGGACTGGTGCACGGCAAGGAAATGCCCTGATGGCAGCCTGACCTGCAGCCCTGCTTTAACAGAGGCTCTGTTACAATTCCCTGCTTCCAAAGAGTTATTCGTGCAAAAAGTTATGCAGGTAACAAGGCAGGCAATGAGTGAGACAGGACAAGAGGAAACAGCCTAAGGTTGTGTTAAGGGAGGTTTAGGTTGGATATTAGCAAAACATTCTTCACAGAAATGGTTGTTCAGCCCTGGCACAGGCTGCCCAGGGCAGTGGTGGAGTCACTGTCCCTAGAAGTGTCCAAAAATTGTGAATTTAGCACCTGGGGACACGCTCTAGTGGTGAACACAGTGGTGGTGCTCGGGATGGACTTGATGATCTCAAGAGATCTTTTCCAGCCTTAATGTCCACGATCCTGTTTGCCTGTGCCAGCTGAACAGAGGAGGGGGCAGTGCCCACAGGGCCACCAGGAGCCCCACAGCCACAGACCAGCCCCACCAGTGCCCAGTGATCCATCACCATTTATCTCCATCCCTGAAACACCACAGCACACGAGCTGTGCTGCTGAACCTCAGCCCTCACAGCAGCTAACCCAGACAATCCCTGCTCTGCCAGACCCCCAGACAGGGCTGGAGGTGCCCCCAGCCCACCAGAGACACCTGCACCACCTCTGCCAATGCCTCATTTCTGGTGATTAACAAAGATATCTGAACACCTTCCTCCAAAGATGGCTTCAATTTCTCTGCAACAGCTGAGAACTACTGTCTGTCATAGAAAAACCTGACTTTTTTCGTATTTTTAACTTCAGACAGAAGAGTTTCCATTAACTGCAGAGTATTTTACAGCACAGCAATGACTTATGATGCACCTTGCATTCATTATAATGAAGTTTGATTTGAGACATAACAGTTTATTTAAATTGTTGTGTAAAGTGAGGAAAAGATTTCCTCACTCAATTTGATTTGCAGACTCTTGAAAAGGAAATTCAGGAATACTTCAACCTAAAAAAATTATGCAAAACAGATGGAAAGAATATAAACAATCTCTTACAAAAAATAGGTGCACACTTAAATCCAGAACAAAAAACCTCTTAATTCAAGTAACTCAGCAGAGCTTAACTAACTTAAAATAGGATTTTGAAGAAATTAGAGGAATAGTTCAGAATAACTAAATATTTTCTGTGGCATTAGCACTTGGAATGCCTTACAATAGGCATACCCATTGTGAAGAATAATTATCTGGAAATAAACAGAGCACAAGGAGTTATCCCATAAAGCCCAGACAGCTTCTCATTATTTACTAAAAACTTGGAGGAAAAACCAAACTACACTTAAAGGAAGCCACCACAGGCCAATACAGGTTAGTTTAGAGGATGTCCCATTAAACCCAGAAGAGGATATAACTAACAGTTTTCTTATTGTGGCTTTTATATGTTGGCTGCTGTTCCAAGGATGGATTAAATACCACGGCTGCTTGGTTGGGTATCAAATTAAAAGCTCTGTGATGACCCTTCATTCCCAGTGGGGCATTTTAGTTGGTTTTTCTTTTTTCAAAAGAATCTATTAACTACACATTAGGTCCTCCAGAACATCACCCTGAATAAAAATGGTTTCAAATGAAAAAGAAAAAAAATAGGATAGGAAACAAATCCATCAACAGAGGTTTGGGCTATGATTCAAACCTGCCAGATGTGCAGCCTGAGGATGACCAAGGAGGGTCCTTGCCCTTGCTATGACAGACTTGGAGCCCTACAAGGACCAAACACCAAGCCATGCACCACAGCATTAAGACATCTCACATGAAAATAAGATTTTGCAACTTAATAAACACACACAACTAATTTCTTCTACAAATCTCGTGAGCTCAGCCTGGAATAGGATTCAGTGTTTCCAACTTTCATCTGTGCAGGTGATAAAGGTAAAAGACCAGTCCTGATCTGCAGCTTCTGAAAGGAACCAGGAAATAGAGGGAGAAAAATAAATGCCTTTACCTACTGAACTTCAAAAGAAAAAAACTGAACAGTGCTAGGGGAGTTTCTTTTTTGTGTTTAATTCCCCATCACCTTTCCTAGAGTGAGAGAAATTCAAGTGAGAGAGTCTGGGAGTTTTCTCCCTGAAAACTGAGACAAGGCTGGCTAAAGAGATTTTTCTTATCACACTCCTTTCTCCCAAGACACTTCCATGGGACAAAACCACATTTATTCCCACGGCAATAATATACACATAAAGAATGTCATTAAAAGAGCATTAAAATCATTAAAAGAGCTGACCCCCAGCTGCTGGCTACCAACACAGCCTGGGCCACGCCAGCCCTTCCCACTCTCCCTCAACTATAAACCCAGAATATTTCTCCTTACCCTCTCCACTCTTTCAATTAACCTGATTATAGAAATAACCTGTGGCATTTCCCTGCTGCAGTGCAAGGAACTGGAGCAGTGGGCAGCCTCCCTGGGGATTCAGTATCACCACCTGAGCCTTTCACCTGGACAAAGGCTTGGTTTTCACCAAGCTCCAGATGAGAAATTCTCAGAGACCACTCAGTTTGTGTTAGTGCTCTTGAAACAAACAGAACATGATTTACTGCTAACAGCATTCTTTTTCTAAAAGATGTATTTTCACTCTGCAAGCCTAAAATTCAGGTAGAGTACTTTAAAATATTGTCTGTGACATCAGTTAACTGGGATCCCTTTACAATAGGGGCTTGTATTTGGTATCCCTATCTTAGTCTACGAGATTAAAAATACACTAAATACTCCAACTCTTGCAGATTATTTCAGTCTACAAGATTAAAAATGTACAAGTTGGAGCTCTAAGAGGTTCCAAGCAGCTGCAGTGAAATTCTAGATCTCTCAAAAAGGACACTCAGAGGGATTCAGCAAAGCTCTTCTTGCAGCAGGAGGCTGGATTAGTCTTGCCAGAGGATTCAGCTGATTTCCACTGAATACAAAACTGCAGCAAAAGCCCAACCCTGGTGGCTGCAAAGCCCAGAGAAAAGCATTTTCAGAAATAACCAAACTGTTGGAGCAGCCACACAGGGAGTTCACATCCTATTAGGCACCAAGGACTCCCAGCCAGAGGATTTCATTTGTTACCCTGCTGACAGAAAGCCATTTGGAAATATGCCCTATACATCTTTCAAGGCACAAAGGTCACAGTTCATAAAGCACTACATTGTTCTCTCTTTTTGCACACAAAAATTACCTTTTTGGAAATGTTCTAATGACTTTTTTCCTTCTCTAACAGAAATCATAAAGTACAATTTCAATTCCAAAATTTCAGAGATATTTCAAACAGGATAAGGCATAACAAAAATGCAGAGTATAGAAGCTACTGATATGCACAGTATATCAAAGGTTGTGTTTAAAGAAAGCATTTCCAGCATGAGGATTGTAATTGCAGGAGCAGAACTGCAGTAGCAAAGCACCAACAAGGCAGGCAGAAAGACCACAACTATCAGTCACTGCTAAGAACCAGAAACAATTATTGCACAAGAGGTTATAAACTGCCTTTGCACCTTGTCTCACTAGGTGCCACCCCATCTTCCTTTGTTTCTCTACATTCTCATTTCCAGCTCAGGTTCATCAGACGCTGTCCCAGCTGTCCCTGATGGCCCCAAGGCTGCACCAGGCAGTGCCAGGGAAGCACTTCCCTGACCTGTAGCAAAGCCACTCCAGCACCAGTCACACCCATCACACACAGAATGTGGGGTTCAGCAGCAATGCTGGATTTCATTTTCAGCTCCCAGGTTAGCAAAGTGTTTATTTTTGGTGGTGTCCTGCTCAGACAAAGCTAGGGGAAGGTGTCACAACCACAGCAGGAGGTTGGAACAAGAGGAGCTTTAAGGTCCCTTCACTTTCAAACCATGCTGGGATTCTATAGCCTCATCCTGCACCAGCAATCAAAGGCAATAAAAGTGTTATCATAATTGAGATAAAAGCAAGTCCATTTCATTAGTGTAACACTCACTTTATTATCTACAACAACTCTCCAAACACACACTGATAGAGAGAAACAAAACAAGTTCAGATGCACACAACCATGCCTGTTTTCCTTAATTAATCAGCAAAGCCTGGAACAAAACAAACCTATTTTGATAATATCTGGCTCCTGTAAACCTGATTGCAGTGTTTCAGCAGAGTGCTGCACAGGCCTGCAGCAATGAGCTGCATCCACTGGAAATTCTGTGATTCCCCCACTTTCCCCAGGGCTCTGTTTGAACAGCAGGATTGATTCTGCTCAGTCAAGCACCACAGCAGCCCCAGCTCCAGCCAGCACAACAGGGCACCTGAAAGGCTGCTCTCACTGAAACAAGCCAGCATCAGGACAGGCAACGTGAAAAAGCTGCTTATTGTATAAAAATCTGGAATAAACACCGTAATTTAAATCCTTGGAGCATGCGCTGGTGAGAGAAAGGAACTTCCATTTCAGCAGCAGACAGAGGCAATGCCTGCTTTATGCTGCTTCTGTAAAATCAATACTCAGCTCTCAATACATGAGCAACTGTCATCTGCTCTTTTTAACAAAGCCTCATTTTATAGAATATAGACAAAATTTTACTATTCAGCTAAAAAAAAACCAAACCCTTCCTCCATCTGTTTAGTCTGACTGGGTTTTAGGCAGTTTTAAGCCTTTGAGATACACTGACACTGCCTTTGGACAAGCCCTGTTAGCTCAGGAATACAGAGCATCACATTCCCATGCTCAGTTCAGAACCACAGATTACCAAGGCTCACACTTTGCTCAAAAGTTCATGGGAAATGCCTGACAGTTCCCCAAAACCACATAAATACATAAAAAACAAAAAATCCCCAAACAAACAATAAGGCAGCCATCATCCATACAGATTTACTTTCAAATTCTCTGAATTATGATGAAACAAAGGGTCTTTAAAATAGAGAGAGACTATATCAGGACTTTCAGAATTTGAAAAAGATTGTTTTAGTAACCAGCTACTGTACAGCCTTCTCCCCTAAAAAAGCATTACAAAGCAGGACTAGTGTGCAACAAAAACATGCTCATTTCCTTTTAGGTTTTCATTTTTTTAAAAAATATAAGAATCAAAGCCATTAAGTTCACTTACCTAACCAAAAAATTACATTAAAACTCACATTAACTTTAGTAAGGTGGTGCTGAGATCCATCACGGGATCAAATACCATTCCAAGAGTGTTTAATTTTCCTTTGAAAAGGTCAAGAATGAAGATCAGATTGAATTCACATAAAATGGCCAAGTGAGAACCCCCCAGTGTCACTGGATCCTGCCCTGTTTTCCTCGGAGCCCATGAATCAGTGGTTTGCAGCCCTCTGCAGCACACAGCTGAGGGGCAGATGGTGTTGGGTCTCCAGCTGCTCCCTCCTTACAGCTCACACAAGATGAGCATTCCCAGAACGTGGCCTTTCCTCCTGCCCCTCACCCCCAGGGCACCTTCACCCCCGTGCCCCACAGCCACCTCACTGCAGTGACTACACTGCAAAGATATTTTCCAGAGGGTAAATGGTTTTTTTAAAGCGTTTTGGGGATGATGATGAACTGAAAGCACAGATAAGATCATCCAAGACCAAGATGGAGCATCTCCCAAAAAATAAAATTCAAGATGAGTACAGGTATGAGTTTACTTATATTTCTTTAAGGGATTGAGTAGAAGAGATATCACCACCCCCCACTACCTGCACACCACCTAGGAGTCACTCCTCAAAGTTTTCAGTGCACATTTATTACCAGCTGATTTAAAACTCAGCCTAGCTTCACCAACTCCCACAGACAACTAGCTGGGAAATGAGATGCTTCCCAAGGCTTAGAGGTGCCCAGTGCAGGTGACAACTTGTGTCCACAACCAGGCAATGATGGCAGGGAGAACAAGCAGGACTTGTGATCCACTCCTTGTCCCAAACTCCCAGTGTCTCTTACAGGGCATGGGCATTTGCATGTCAAAAGGACTACTTAGAATTAGCTTTGGGGCTAATTCTGAATGGACAAAATTCCCAACAGGCATGGTTTGGGATAAGCACAATGCCAGAAGGAGATCCGGACCTGACTCCTCTGGAGGACAATGAGATTTTAATCAGGGGTATGGGAAGTTGCCTATGGTTTGAAGATTAGTCTGTTCCAGAGCAAGGGACCAGTGTAACACATAAAAGGAGCTCTATTTTGTGGCTGATGTAGAACCTGGACTGAGAAGGACCTGCAGGAACTCCTGCCCTGGTGCAGGCTGTGAGCCCCTCCTGCAGGAAGACTGACCTCTGCTTCCCAGGAGGAAACAGGGAGCTGGTTCCCTCCTTTCAGAGCTCCATAGGAACAGCAAGGTACTGGACTGAAGGTTGTTTCCACTTGATTTCTCAACCCTACAAGGAAAACCCTTGGCTGCCCTTCTTGGCCAAGCTCGGTTTCAGGCACACCAAAATCAACACGGGGACAGCTGTGATAACACCCATGCTGTCCACCAGGGTCACCTCGGGGAAAAGATACATTTCCAAACATAACTTCAGTATCATATATATAAACTTAAACACAAAGAAAACCAGTTCTGCCTCCACATGACCCTTTTGGATATTCTCCAGCTGCTATTTGCAAGCCCCTCCTGTGGCAGGGCGATGAAGATGTCTCTTCCAGCAGAGTGCCGAGTGTCACCCATCTCGCGTGACACACCTCTGGCTGCCCTTTCCTCACACCTACAGCCTGCCCAGGGATCACGCAGCAGCACTTAGCTCATATTTATGTCTTCTGGCCAGCAGACCCAGCCCAGAGCTCAATGCCCACACAGGTAAGTGTCCTGCTGTCCAACAGCCACATCATGGCAACTCTGAAAGCTGAAGTTCTCAGCACTCGAAGCTGCAGGAACCCCTGCAGGAGCCTCCTGAGGCAGGAGAGATTTACCCCCACCTCCCCTCCTCAACAATGCCTTCACACCCAGCGCTTACAGTAGGGCTTCTACCTTCCACCTACCTGTCCTGAGACTTTTTCAAACCTCTGCAGCATCTCTAACCATTCAGACTATCAAAACGCATTAACTCCAGCAGCCACTCTTTTAGCACTTCATTACCACAGCCTCTGAACTTTTAAACCTCTGTTACACCCTAACCACAAAACAATACCAGCAGTACAAATGTTACTCATGTATGCTGTGTATCAATTGCAAGGATCACTACGGTGACAGCTTGCAACATCGACTTTTTCCACCCCCCATCAGCTGTGGATATGAGATGACCAAAGGGACCAGAAATATCCTTTACACCGAGTTCTGATTTGAAGTCATTTCTTCTTATGGCAACTGGACCCACACATTTAGCACAAAGAGTTTCACCAGCATTAAAAGAGCACACGACCAACCTTTAGGCACAATGTGCTCAAAAGCAAAAGAAAGGAGTCTAGTGTGATTCACAAGCAGAACGTGAAGCCTGACCCAGCTCTATTTCATTTACTGAATTTGAGAAGCCGTCTATTAATAGCTCACTACCATATCCCTGCCCTGCTTCTCCATGCCAGGGCAAGAGCTCTGCTAACAAACACCAGCGATGCAGGCACACACTTGCAGACTGACACTGCAAAGCACGGCTAAAACAATTGTTTCAATTTAAACAGAAGACACCTTCGCAAGAATTAACTGGAAACAGACGAAATTGGTCTTGGAGTTCAGTTACTGTGAGCAGACAGCAATACCAGATTCAAGCTTTCAGACACAGTCTCTCTCTCTCTCTCTCTGTTCTTCTCACGGATTTTCTAAATTATTCTGTTCATTTCCACTACAAAGTTTACCTGGCCAATGAATTACCAGCACAGATAGTAACCTGCTACTATTTCGACATCAGATGAATGCTGCCAGCCAGCAAGGACACTAACAAAAGCCAAGCCACCACACACGTGGAAATCCTGGAGTTACCACCCTTTTCAGGAAGAAACCCCCTGGAATTTCAATACAGGGGCATAAGGCATCCTCCCTCTTCCACATCATTGATGCTGCCAGCAGTGATTTCCCAGCTAAAGCAAAGCAAACTTGCTTTAACACTGCCCATTTTGTTGGCTCCCACTTTGAACCATGCAAACACAGCTGCTTACATCAAAACACCTGAGCTGTAGTCCTTGACGTCTCTTCAACTATTGAACACCTTCTAAATGAACATAAGAATGAAAAAACTGCTTAAGATGTTAAGGAAATAGTTATATTGGGATCACAGCATGCTCTCATAGCACACCTAGAAATAAACAGTTTTCCTCCCTCCCCCACTCAAACTTTAAATCTTGCTTCAAGGAAAGGTTACTTGCCTTAGAAACAAACCCAGGAAAATTCACTTAGGTCCATCATTAATGACTTTAAATGTCCCTTTTATTCACCTTGCACTAAAACCAAGTCTAATTTGATCTTGTACTTTTAGACCATCCATGCCATATCAAAATCAGGCAGCCAATCTGGGTGAGCTTCTCGTGTGGAGGGATAAAAACTGAGATAAATAAAATTCATTTGATTCATATGTAGTATTAATATGGGAAGAGATCATTTAAGACATGTCCAGAAACACGTCCACATTTGCACTTCACTGAAAATTAAGATCTATGCCCTCTAAAAACCTGAAGCCCCCAGATAAATGACTCACTTCAAATATATTCCACATTTTTGCCTTTGGTTCAAGCAGCTTGAAGAGACTGGCAGTGACATTAAAGCAGAAAAAGTGCTATGAAACCACAAATTAAAACAGTTCACTTTTGAAGACAATTAAGTTTTTCCCTACATAACTATAGCAGAACTACCAGAAGCCCAGGCCAAATCTGTGGGTGTGGGGAGCAGAACTCTCCACCAGAGCAGCATAGCTCTTCCTGCCTGTTCTACCTCGCAGACCCAGGTTTGGTGGCCACTGGAAAACGCTGTCAGGACTAATCCTAACACCCAGGATTTCCAACTTCAGCTATCTGGGTGTGGAAGGAGAATTGACCTTTGCCCACCCTCTGCTCTTACACAGGTGCCCAAATACCTCCAACATCTGGATGTGCCCTGGGACCGAGCTCGGTTCAGGACTCCCAATGAGAGCACCTCAAGTGTCCTGCATCCATCCCAGCACCCCCAAGCACTGGGAAAAGCTTGGCTTCCCTCTGGTGTCACCAGGCATTTCCCACCTTCCTGCAACAGCAGATAAGACAGTCCAACCTCTCCCTATTTCTCACCAAAAATATTAAAATTAAATACGATGTCAGTATTCCCAATCCGAGCAAGAACCATAAAGTACAACGAGGCCCTTGCATTTCACAGCACCAGGTCTGACTCTCTGCAGAGTCCCTACATATTCCCAAAGGGAAACATGATGGGCATTTTGAAACCATTCATCTAACTAAAAGGAATATTTGGCTTGCAAGCAGGGGAGTGGCAAGGCCTGTATTCCTTATTCATGACCCAACATTTTACTTAGGAGTGCCACACTGCAATACTGCTATGCCAAAGCCTCACCACACAGCGATTGTACACCATCAATTAATATTAATTATATCTGCTGGAAACCTTGGAATGCAAACCCTTCCAAAACTGCAAGGGCACACTAATCCTGCTCTGGCATTTCAGCTTCTCGAAGGAACAATAGCCTTATTTTCTAGCTAGAATTCAACTACAGCTTTCACCTCTTCAGACAGGTCTAAAGCCCAGACCATTTGGTTAGCGCTGGGATCCCGCCCCTAATCAGAGCCGTGATTTCAGTTCTGAACCCTAAAGCCGTCTTTTCAATGAAATAAAGCCGCTGAACAAGAATGGCTCGCGAGGCCTTTGTACAGACGGACAAAGACAGACACACAGGCAACAGCACAACCGGGCTGCGAAACCGCGGAGCCAGGGCAGGGATTAATGCCCGCCTGGATCCCCGGCGCTGCTCGCTTCAACTTCCCGCTCCGACCGAAACAACCACAACTGCACCTCCTGAAGAAAAAAACTACAGGCTGTAGCAATTTTTCCACAAAAAGGCCCTGGGCTGGGTTCTGATGGTGAGGCTGCGGAGGAAGGCATTTTGTCTCCAACAGCACGGGGATATGATGGCTTCCATTCAGTCTTCTGCTACCTATAGGAGACTTCAAATTTGTGCAGAGAAAGATAAACAGGGGCAGATCTAACTGGCACAGCCCACAAAAAAAAAAAAAAAAAAAAGCCATGAATAAAGTGATTTACTTGAAAGCACCCTCTTAATGTTTTCCCTAAAATTCCCCAGCTGAACCGAGAGAGTATTCTACAAGTCAAAAAGCTGGAGACAACACAGCCATTCACACCTTCTCCCATCGCCTCCTCCATGCAAATCCAGCCCAGAGGCACAGGCTTTAATCCTCCAGTCGTTAAAGGCTTTTGTCATTCAATGAGGCTCTCCCAACCCAGACCAAAGTGCTGGCTTCCAGAGTCACATACCATCTCACATCACCTCTGGCACCACTCAAACCTGCACACAGCCGAGTTTAAGGAGACACAACAGCCGCTGCCTCCTAGGGATTCACACCAATTTCTCTAAAGAAGCCAAACAATAGAGTTCTTTCTATAATTAGAGGTCTAAAGCAAATCCTGTGTTAAACTGGAAATATCTAGCAGTAAAATCTGATTGGGGCTGTGGCACATATAGTGAAAACTAATGGGAATTTGAGCATTATGCAGATTTCTTCACATGCAGTCAGTGCAAGAATTCCTAAACAAGAGTAACTAAGACTAAGAAGGCCTTTCACCAGGAAGGAAAGCTTTCACACTGCAGTTTTCCCTTCCCTTAGGTGCACGTGAGCCAGACTCCTGCACTGCCATGCCATGTCCCCAAGACATTGGGCAGGCTTTGGTCGTTAAAGCTGCTCTACTACAGAAAATATGAGGAAAATACATCTATGTCAACCCCCCTGCTAGAGCACTCTGAGGATCCCTAGCATCGTGCTGAATTCTGGGTCTGTGCGACGGCTCTGCAGGGCTGGCCGGACTGACAGGAGCAGCATCAGCCTTTTCCCACGGACAGGCTGCCCTCCCACAGCATCCCAGCCGCCATCCCTCACCCATCTCAGGCTGCTGAAGTAGAAGCCTTACATGCTCAGGATTCAGTTCCCAGCAAAGCCAGACAAAGCCCAGGCCTGCCCCCAGGCTTCCCTCCAGCAGCTCTCCTTTAAATCCCCTTGGCAATCCCCCAGGCTCCCCCCTTGCCCCACAAACCCTCCAGGACCCCCCGGGCTGGAGGAGAGAGGGGCTCAGCCCTCACCACCAGCCCACCATACCTTGCCGGGCTGCTGTGTCTCCCATTCTGCATGCCTGTCTCATAAAAGCTGGGGAATGCACGACTATGAAGACTGAAAAGTGCTCCCCATAATAGATATTAAGGGAGCAGTGCTGCAGTGAATTATGATTATGTTGTGTAATGAAATCATCAGAGAATAAAGATGTGGCTGCACATCCATCCCCAGCTATCCCAGGCAGCCTGGAGTAATTTACAAACAGATTGGGCTAACATTAAAAGATAAATAAACAACCAGGAGCTCGGGCTTACAATAACATGTTATTGCCATGTCAGTTCCAAATACTCTTTGTAGGCCATAAAGCTCAGCCACCCAGCGGGGGTTTAAAGACCCCAAATTATAATGAAGAGTTAAACCTCGTTTCACCTGAGTTACAGAATAACTCATAATAAAATTTAAAAATATTTAGTCTGTACTAGATTTTTCCCTTAGCTAGTCTCATTCCAATGGATGACAACAGAAGTGAGGTAACAGGCACTATATGCAAAAAAAAAAAAAAAAAATAGAGCACGTTCTACTGTGATTTTTACCAAAGGCTACAAAACCCACCAAGAAGAGGGTAACAGCAAAAGACAGAATCTGAACCTTCATTCTCTTTAGATATTACTGGATGGCTTCAACTATTGCAGGATATTACTTCATTCTTAAGATCTAGAACCCTTAATGTAAAAATACGCCTTTTTAAAGGTATTTGGACAGATAGGTCTGAAACCTAACCAAAGCACTGCACACACGATGCCTAAAAAAAGGCAAGCACTGGGGCATATTGGGAGGTTTGATTCACCAGGACAGCGACAATCTCACGGCAGGAGAGAGGGAAGGTCGGGGGGAGCAGCTCCTCAGCCTTTATGGAGCCACAGCACAAAAGGAGATTTCGCTCCTGCAAGCGCACTCCGAACCCCTGAGGTCGGTGTGGTTCTGAGCGGAGCTGCTCCCCGAGAAGGGCCGGGGCCGAGCAGCCCCGCTCCGCCTTCCCACGGCGCCGAGAGCCACGCGTGACCTTCGCTGCGGCGGAGCGGCCGGGCCGAGGGGGTTAAGCGTGGGAGGAGTGTACATAAGGTGGTGGATCCGGAGCCAATGGGGATATTGCGCTATAGTTAGACACTGGATCCTAAGCGATGGTGACCATAAAGGCTGCTCAGGGCTGAGCTGCTCTGGATGACACCGGCGCGGTGCCTTCAGTTCCCGGCTTATAAGGCAGGGAAAAAAAAAGTACAGGAGGATCAGCTGGGCTTACCTGCAGTTCACACCACGCGACTTCCACCCACGTCTCCGTGTCCAGACCCTTGTAGACCGTTTTGAAGGATCCCCGCCCGAGTTCAATATCAAACTTTAGGAATCTGCCATCCGGCGAGGTGGCAACCGCTTTCATGTCAGCCTCCTCCTCGGGCTCCTCTTTCTTAGCCTTGCCCTGGTCCTTGGCAGCATCCTGCGCCTCCCTCCGCTCCGCATCCTTGCCCGGCTCCTTCTGCTCCTCCGCACCCGCGGCGCTGCCCGAGGCCGGCGCTGCCCGCGGCTCCCCGGAGCTCTCGGCCTCCCGGCCCGCCGCCTCCGCCG
>VZTN01016830.1:118853-135372 GCA_013400515.1 Erpornis zantholeuca
CGCCCCCTCGGCAGGTGCCCGCACGGGCCCGAGAGCATCCCCGGAGAGCGTCCTCCGAGCCCATCCTCCCGGCAAGCATCCCCCGAGTGCATCCCCTCCAGAGCATCCCGCCGAGAGCCTTCCCTCGGCAGCATCCCCCGAGTGCATCACCCCTGACATCTCTCCCGGAGCATCTCCGCCAGCGCTCCGCTCCCGCGCGGGGCTGGGGCGGCTGCGGGGCGCGGGCCTCGGCTCCATCCCATCTCTGGATCCAGGAGGTGGCTGTGCCAAGCGCCGATTATCACGGCTGCGAGCAGAGGGAAGGTGACTTGAAGGGAACTGGATGCTGTTTCCACACGGCATCTTTCAGTATTCCTCAAATGCAAAACATGGCCAGGGACCGACTCACGTGTGGCCACTGCAAACACCTCACAGCCCACCCATGCTGCAGCAGGTCAGAACACATGACAAGCCTCACGACCTGGGCTTATCTTTTTGGGGTTTTTTTCCTTATTCCAAGCAGTTTATTAATCGCTCTGTGGATATTGACCCCATCATTCACTGTGACCAACACTTGGAATTAGTCTAGATAGAGGAAACTCGGATCTCAACACCCATTTGTGCTTCAAAGAACCCACCTGGAGCACTGCCTCCAGTTCCGGGGGCCTCAGCACAAGAATATCGACCTGTTGGAGCTGGTCCAGGGGAGGCCACACAAATAACTGCAGGGCTGGAGCACTTCTGCTCTGGAGACAGGCTGAGAGAGCTGGGGCTGTGCACCTCGGGAAGAGAAGGCTCCAAGGAGATCTTGGAGTCCCTTCCAGTGCTTAAAGGGACTCCGAGAGAGCTGGAGAAGGATTTTGGGTGCCAGGACAAGGCGGAATGGCTTCCCCCTGCCAGAGGGAAAGGTTGGATGAGATACGGGAAAGAAATTCTTGGCTGTGGCTGCCCCTGGATCCCTGGCAGTGCCCAAGGCCAGGCTGGACAGGGCTTGGAGCAGCCTGGGATGGTGGAAGGTGTCCCTGCCCGTGGCAGGAGGTAGGAATGAGATGAGCATTAATATTCCTTCCAACCCAAACAGTTCTGTAATTCACCCTCAGGTGAGGTCAGAGATGTGGGACACTGGCTTTGCCAAAGGCTCTGCCCTGTGACAGCTGTGACATTTCTGCTCTGTAAATTCACAAAAGGACTCTGGTTGACACTACTGCCAAGCTGCTTTCTAAAGTATTAGATTCATAAAAAAATACCATATGTTTTCATAATTAAAATTTAAGTAAAGAAAAATAAAAACAGAAGCTTACCAAGTAATTATTCCCTGATTTCTGAGGGAAAGGAAATGACTGACAGGCAACCATGATAAGTTATTTTAATGAATTAATTTTTACTTAAGAATGATTAAAAAAAAAAAACCTTTTAAAATTAGAAACCAGATAGTTATTGTCAATAGAATCACTGGTGTTTTATTTTTACAAATCACACTTCACTAATAATTCAGCCTCATAGATGCATTTGATCTTTCAGTGGTTTGCTTTTTGAAGTGTTCAAATATCAGTGATATTTCTGGGACTTGCAATTGTGGCATGAAACACAGATTTGTGTGATGTATAGAAACCCAAATTCCTGAGCATTAGTCCTGTGTGCTGGGCTCTGCACCTCTCTGCAGATGGAGATTTGGTACCGAGAGCAGCCTGTGGTTACCAGGAGAAAAGCAGGGAAGGTGAAGAGCTCTGACTCCTTCTCCTGCTTATTACATAAATTGACCTAGAACTCTCTTCCCAGCAACAGAAATTCCCACCACCATGTAGAAAAACGATGAGATTCAGGCTGATGAGGGGGGCAAATGTAGCTGGCAGCATTTCACTCTGCAGGTGGACAGGAGAAAATGGGGAATGTTCTGGAGCTGACAAAACACCAACCCCAAAACCCACAATCAAGAAAAATATGGAAAGAAAAAAAAAAAGAGATTGAATTTCCCCATTTTCCAGGCCTCCTCAGAGAAAAGTGGGAATCTGCACACTCTCAGGTATAGGGAGCATCCTACGCCAGCCTCAGGAGGACACATGAGCACTGCCAAGCTGCACTGGTGTCCCCTGACTCCTTCTGAGGCCTCCACAGATGAAACATGACCTGTTCTCGCAGCTGAGTTGGTGCTGCCCAGTGCCAGATGGTGCCCAGGGCTCTTCCTGTGCCCATTTGTCCACTGAAAACTTAGCAATAATTTGCAAGTCACAAACCTAACCATGATCCACTATCGAGCACTCTGAGTGTGGTGCATGGAGGATCTTTAACTTTACTGAAATGGAAAGACAAAGCTTCTTCCCCCTTGTGCTGTTTGACCTTTCCCACGCTGCCTGGGCTCGCTGTCACTCTCTGTTTCTGCCACCTGCCCAAAGCCCTCAGTCCCCTACAAGCTGTGTTTCCACAAGGGACAGTGTCTCTCCTGCGCAGGGGACACTGCAACAGGCTGCACACCCAGGGTGAGGAGTGTCCCTCGCTGGGGACCTTCCAGAACTCTCTGTGGACACAATGCTGTGCCAGGCACTTTAGAATGACTCTACTTGAGCAGGAGGGATTGCACCAGACCCCCTGCACTGTGGTCCCCTCCAACCTTACCCATCCTGTGATAAGCTACTTTATTGGGTTGCCTCTATTTTCCTCAGTTTACCCAGAACAGAAGCATGTTATTGATTCTCCTGCTGTCCTGTTTCAGCCTGTGCAAGCCAGCAGACACACAGACACAAGGATGTTGTATTACCAGCACAGCATGCTTCATCAGAGTGCTTTATTACCAAAGGGCATGGAAAAAGATGAACATACATGCAGTTTTCCTGATGGTTAGATCATCGACCAGCGTCAGAGCAAGCTGGAAGCAGCTTCACCCTCGAGAGCTGACTGGTATGCAGATGGCACTGGAAATTACAGCACATCTCAACTAACAGGCAGTGAAGGTGCTGCCTCAGACAGTGACCTTAATCAAGCCTTTGACTGGAGAACTGCTCTCTGCAGGAGTGAAAGCCAGGATGCTCATCCCCTGGGTGGAGTTCTCTGTCCATGCACGGCGCTGAGTGAGACACGTCGCCCCAGAGCACAGATGGGCATTTCCACTTGACCAGCAGATTAACACAGGTCTGTCTTTGACTCCCCTCACTCTTGGCAGGAACAGTCACTCACTCACCGACACAGAGCAGGACAGATTGTCCCAGTTAATAGCTAGTGTTCGTTTTAAAAGGGAGAAAAATAACCATTTTTTCATAATAACAGCCATTATTCTCTTTCTGTGTTAGATTTGAGTGAGGAAGTTCAGTCCAGTTTGACCAGCTTCACTTTCAGGTTCTCAGATGCTGAGAAATGTTTTATTTGTTTAAAATAAATGCCTGCAGGGGTCCGTGGAAACCTCTATACTGGCCTCCTGTTTTCTTTTAACTTGTTTTTTTATATAATTTATAACCTGATTGAAATCAGGTCAAATACCTATCAAGAGCTACTTTCAGTAGCACCCAGGGTGTGCTCTTACACCTGCACCTGTGCCCTAATGTAGTGTTGGGTAGTAACTGTGCTTTCTTTAAAAGAACAATAATGATCATTTAAAACCCAGTTTCACAATATATTCTCCATTAGGTCATCTGTGTTTTGTTCTAACTATTTGTTTATAGAGATAATATAGATAGAGTAGTTCAAGTAGCATAGAATCCTAGAATTCTAGAAGGATTCAAGCCCATCTCATCCCACCCCTGCCCTGTCAGGGACACCTCCCACTGTCCCAGGCTGCTCCCAGCCCCAGTGTCCAGCCTGGCCTTGGGCACTGCCAGGGATGCAGGGGCAGCCACAGCTGCTCTGGGCACCTGTGCCAGGGCCTGTCCTCCTTCACAGTAAAGAACTTCCTCGGTATCAGTTGGCCTCAAGTTAATGGTTGGACTTGATGTTAAAGGTCTTTTCCAAGCTTAATGACTGATTCTATGATTCTAAGTCATTGAGTTAATACAAACTAATCACAAAGGTGTAAGAAAGCATCTCTGCATTTTGAAATTATGGATGCTGTGGGCAAACTCACCCTGCAGGTCAGGGAGCCAGGCAGGGAGGGTGGGAAGGTGTGTGTCACCCTCCTCGGGAGGGGCCAAGCTGCATTCATCTTTGTTTGCCCTGCAGTGTGACACTGGTACAACACATCATTCTAACGTGCGTGACAAGCTTAGACTGAAAAAATGTTCCATGTTTTTAATTCCTGCAGATTTTAATAGGCATAACAATATGCCACCACATTACCTCTCAGGTTCCTTAAATAAACAAACTTAATGGTGCTGCTCAGAAGTTAATGGGCAGTATCTTCATTGCTGTATGGATTTATGAGGTGTGATTGCTGCTCCCCAGCCCAGGAGCCAGCTGTGCCCAGGGAGCTCTGTTCAGGCCTCCCCGAAGGGCAGCTTAGTCAGCAAGAATACACTTATTTTACAATTCTGTGATTTACATCAAGCATCATCTCTCCACCCACTTCATGAAGGTGAGGTTTATTTTTCAGACAGGCAGCCTGTCACTGTTCCCACCCCAAACCTGACCGAGGATGAATAGTTGTTTTAAAATTACTGCATAATTCCAAAGTTTGTATTTAATTATTTATCTGCATTTCTTTGCCAGAAAACAATGGCTTTCAGCCTGCCATAAACCCAAATGAATGACCCAATTAATTTCCCAGTGCTCCTCCGTGGCCAGAGGGATTGCAAGAGTTCAAAGAGCAGATTGGGTTTTTTGAAAACCTCTTCCACTTCTTGTGCCATTTCCTGCTATGATCCCTCAGGTACCTTTATAATGAAAACAAAATAGATGGAAAGAGCAATGTAAGAATTAGATCAAAACAAGGAACACAACAAAATAGACCAAATCAAGGAGTTGAATGTGACACTTAATAGCACGGTTAGGACTTTCCAAAACGTTAATGTTTAAGTTGAGCAAGTGAATAGCCTTTAGTTCTTATTTTTAGCACGAAGCTCTATTTTATCAAAGAGCCCATCTAGCACATTGTGTTGCAAAATAGGCAGATTTAAGACATAATGACAGTGCCATTATTCTTCCCAACATAAAAGATGGGGCATAAGTTCTTCTAACTTTAGTAAGGACATCTGCTGATCTCGTCTCCATGCACCGCTGCTCCTTACACCGAGCTCTTTGATCCCGGCTTTTCCACGAACGGGAGAAGGGGTGAGAGCACAAAACCTCAGCACAGACCCCTCCCTCCGTGCAATGTGCACTTAGTGCCGGGCTCCAAAGCAGGAGTTTGTCCTCGCTGTGCTGGGAGCATCGCCCCTGTTTGCCCTCCTGGTCCCGGGGACTCTGAACACTCCACCGTGAGGAGCTGCCAAACCTCACAAGTGCCTCCACTGCGGCATTAACCTGAAGTTAAAACAATATTTACAAAGGTTAACCTCTCAAGTCATATAGAAACTGTGTCACACACGGATGGCAACAAAAGACATGAGGAGCCAACGCCTGTGCTCCAAAGAGCCTTCATCCTCCACCCTCCTCATGAGAGCCTCCTCTCTGGTACACTGACACCACATTTTTAACCTTCATCCTCCTCATGAGAGCCTCCTGTTTGGTACACTGACACCACATTTTTAACCTTCATCCTCCTCATGAGAGCCTCCTCTTTGGTACACTGACACTGCGTTTTTAAGTGCTTTTAAGTAATCAGCAAACACCCTTGGCTCCCTGAGGGCAGTCACCCCACGGACACACAGAGCTCCAAGCCTGCTTAGGGGTCACAGCAAGGACAAGGAACTTTTTGCAGTCCCGAGGTGACTGAGATGCACCACACCTGAGGTACATGAGCAGGCTGTTCAGTCCTGACTGCTCTGCTCCATGCTGGGGCACCAGTCGGGGTAAGAGGTCCATCCTCAGGCTCAGTGCTGGGACAGGGAGTGTGGGCAGCTCAGGAGAGGTGGCCTTGTGTCATCTCCTGCAGTCAAAGGCAGCTGCTCGGTGTAATCTTGCTCTTCTCTCTGCTGGATCCCCTGCAAGCATCTGAAAAAGCCATGGACTCAGTGAGGCTGGGAAAGCCCTCTAAGGTCATCAGGTGCAACCATTAACCCAGCACTGCCTTGCTCACCAGCAACCAAAATGCCACATCCACACATCAGTAAAATCCCCTCAGGGATGGTGACTCTGCCATTGCCCTGGCAGCCTGTGCCGGAGCTGGACAACTCTTTCAGTGAAGAAATTTTCCTTTTACCCAATCTAAACCTCCCCCGGTGCCAACTTGAGGCTGTTTTCTCTTGTCCTGTCCATTGTTACTTGGGAGAGAAGAAACCCCCACCTGGCTACACCCCCTGGAGCTGCTGAGGGTGAAAAGGCCTCTCTGTGAGCCTCATTTTCTGCAGGCTAACTCAATTTAAGCTGCATCATCCTCCTGGGCAGAGTTACATATGTGGCTTTTTCTCTTGCAGTAAGAATGAGTGGAGAGACACTGGGCACCAGCCACTGGTACACGTGTGTTGCACAGTCACAGCCAGCTCTGAATTGCTTTAAGAGCTCCTAATTGAATTTTGCTCTTACTCTTACGTCTTGTAGAATAGTGCTCCAGAAGAATGTTGTTATATTACCAGTTTTCAGTATTTGATGAATATGTATGGCACATTGCTATGTCAAAATTTTCCTTCTCATCTGTCAGTCCAACACAACAAAAAAGAAATTGAGAAATACCACGGTGTAAAGAAGCTGCAATTACCATTTTCAGTTCCCAAGAGGAAGCCAGAAAATCCATTGAAGACACCTCAGACCACAGACAATAGATTCCAGGACTGAGTCCTTTGTTCTTTTTTCCTTCTTTTCCCTGACAACAGCAAAAGGCTGCACATGAGCCCTTGATCTCTCGACTCTGCCTCGACAGTCAGCATCCTGCATGAGGAGGGGAGAGCCTTTGAGACCTCTTCGTTGTACCTCCGAAAATAAAAGCAACATTTCTCACTTTGGGTACCAAACACCAAGGTCTGGAGTTCAGGTTCAGATGTTAAAATTCAGTATTTTGAAAACATCAGGTATCATTCATTGGACAGTAGTGTTTGGTAATTTAGAATAAGTGTTGGACAAACATACAAAACTAAAACTCCACAGGATTTGAAGAGCAACTAATTTATACTTAACAGCAGATAGTTTAGATGCCAAGTGAGTGAAATTGGTGCAATGTCCTGAATTTCCAGGTAGGGTCTAAGCACAAGTGCTATGTCTGAGCCAAGTCCCCAGTTCTGGCTTAATTGCACTGATTGGCCATTGATTTAAATGAAGGCAGGATTAGCATGTGATATAATAATTTCCCTTTGTTTAATTGTGGATCTGCTCATTGTCCCTGTGCTTGTTGAGTAAAACCATGCATTCAAACAGATGTGAGGTCTCCCACCCAAATTAATCCCAAAAATCTGCAAGGGAAATTAAAACATGGTTTTAAATCTGAAAGAGAAACCAAACGTGACATAATTGTACCCATCTCCCATCCTATATATCATAAATTCAAAGGTCCTAAGCTCATATTTTAGCATTTTTCTTTGATCTTAACACACTATATATTTTATTGCTTTTAAGAGGAGAAGAGATGATTATCAAAGTCATTAGCAGCTAGGCAGGAGCATCTTGCTCATTAGAATTTATGGTACACTTTTGGGTTTACTTTCTGGGCAGGGATCTGGTCCATTTTCAAGACACAGGGAACAACTGCTTGTGTAATTGAAGCGTAAGTTTGCAAAACGAGGCATGTGAGAGCCAAAATCACTAAGCTCCACCAAGTGGCACAGGAGAGAAGGTGTTGCCACAACGTCCGAGCATCAGAATGGTTTCAGAGGACCTGATCTCCGTTTATGCTGCCATAATCAGGTGTGCAGCTGCCTGTGCTCCCCAGTGTTTTTAAGGGGACCATTACACACCATGTAACATGTTTGCAATTCTGAATTTNGGGTTTCAGAGGACCTGATCTCCCTTTATGCTGCCATAACATGTTTGCAATTCTGAATTTGACATGGGAAATAAGGCAGATATGCTTTGGTGTGCCCAGAGCACAGAGGTAGAATGAAAGCAGCAACTACTGTGCGATTCCCTGGCTGAACTGGCGTGAGGGAGTGTGGGGGCAGGAAGAGTGAAGCCAGCACTGCACCTCGAGGCCTCTCAGGGTGCTGGCTGGTAATCACATCAGTCTGGGACTGACGGTACCCAACAGCCAGGGAGGGAGGGAAGGAAAAACTGAGGGGAAAAAACCCTCAACAAAAGCCCCAAACAAAAATGAGAGTGACAAAAAGGCAGAAAACCCCTGGGTGATGACCAAGTGATGACCTGAAGGAACTGGAGTCCTTCTTCTCCTCTCCCTGTTGACTCTTGAAGTCAAAGTTATTTTCTGAGTTAGGATAACTAAACCTTTTTGCAGATACATTTAAATTCTTATTCCATGTAACATCTTATCAAACAAACCAAGATTGTCATGGCATGGAGCTGGGAGAGGTTTGGGTTGGAGATCAGGGAAAGGCTCTTCCCCCAGAGGGTGCTGGGCACTGCCCAGGCTCCCCAGGGAATGGGCATGGCCCCGAGGTTGCCACAGCTCCAGGAGCGTTTGGGCAGCACTGCCAGGGATGGACAGGGAGGGATTTGGGTTTCTGAGCAGAGCCAGGGCTGGACTCTGATCCTTGTGGGTCCCTTCCAGCTCGGGAGATTCTACAGCTGTGTAAGATTTTATGTTTCATCAGTGTCTTGCTTGTCAGACCAGAATGACTAAACCTCAGTTAAACCCTGCGAGCTATCTAAAAATAATGTTAGATTTTAATCTTTGCCCAAGATAATTCAAGGTATTTTTCTCCCTCTCACATATTACTTGGCTCACTAACGTCAGGACTGACATTAAAAGAGCTTCCCTAGCACAGAGGAGAAGCTATTACTATGTTCCCAGGCTTTAAAGATGAATGCCTTTTAATATAAAAGTTTCCTAGCAACATGTGTTCTCAGCCCAGAATGTATTCCAGAGGCAGTGATGCTTTCAGTGTCGTCTCTGTCGCTCTGTCTGAGGCAGCTGCTGTGCTCTGCTGCCATTCCTGCCTGCACAGCCCACAGCAGTACAGAGCAGCAGTCTCCTTTCCTAGCTTCAGCTTCTCACTGTCTCCCACTTTGGTCTTACACATGAAAATATCTACCCACCCTTGTCTAGTGATGTGTATCTGTTGCTTTTCTTCATCGTTCTGAGGAAGCCTCTCCTTTTTCCTCACTGAATATCAGTCTCCTGAGTATTTCTGGCTCTCACATTACTTAGACTGCATGAGCTCCAAACCAGGCAGCTCTTTTATCTGTGTTTGGAGAGCTGTGGACAGCTGAGGGGTGGTTCTGGACCAGCTCCAGCACCTACCTGCCTGCAGCACCACATTTTTCAACACTGGGCATGACCACGGAGCAAGAGCAGGGAGCAGGAGCACCTTCCACAGCAGGAACTGCATCCCACAAGAGAAATAAACATGGAAAAAGGCTTATCAAACCTGAGGAAAGGAAAGGAAAGGAAAGGAAAGGAAAGGAAAGGAAAGGAAAGGAAAGGAAAGGAAAGGAAAGGAAAGGAAAGGAAAGGAAAGGAAAGGAAAGGGTTATCCTGTAGCTCCTTTGAAAGGGAATCATCATCCAAAGAGTTATGCCAGGCCCCTGAGTCTTGATGAAAACCCTTTGGAGCACAAGTGTGGAGACTCAGGTCTGTGGCAAAAGGTTCTTCTTCCCAGGAGCAGATCCTGACCTGACCACTGCCCTCTCTGTCCCGGGATCCCCCTCTCGTGACCAGGGCTCTGCAAGTGCTGAGAGAAACCACAGCAGAGGGCACAGGTAGGGAGATGGGGAATTAGTGAAGGTTGAGAGGAAAAAAGTCCCACCCCTGACTATTTCTTGGAGGAATTGGGCCCAAATGCCAGGACTGTTTGTAAAGTGCAAACAGACAACTGTCTCCCTGGTAACCTGAAAAATTACTAGAAATAACAGTAGTGTGTACTGCTCCTCCCCTGGGAGCAGGGAATGCCAGCAGAAAGGCATTCTTAGGAATCAAACAGAGAAATTACACAGCCTCAGAGGCTGAGTAAGACAGAGTGCCTTCCTCACACTGAGGTGCAGCTGGTCCTCAGCAACTGAAGCGTGGATGTCACAGAATCATGGAATCACAGACTGGTTTGGGTGGGAAGGCACAATAAAGTTCATCTTGCTCCATCCCCTGCCCCTGTCAGGGACACCTCCCACTGTCCCAGGCTGCTCCCAGCCCCAGTGTCCAGCCTGGCCTTGGGCACTGCCAGGGATCCAGGGGCAGCCACAGCTGCTCTGGGCACCCTGTGCCAGGGCCTGCCCACCCTCCCAGGGAACAATTCCTTCCCAGTATCCCATCCAAATCTACCCTTTTTTAGTGTAGAGATGTTTCCCCTTGTCCTGTCACTACCTGCCCATGTAAAAAGTCATTCTCCATCTTTTTTATAAGCCCTCTTAAGGTACTTGAAGGATGTATCTGCTCTGTTTCATTCATGCAGATGTAAAAGATTTCCTCCACAAACACAAACTTCATAAATTTGTAATAAGCTGTTAACATACATACTATTAATTCTCTGCTGTAAATCCATCCTCTGGATTTCAGCCATCTACCCAACACTACCAATAACATATCTCCAAAATTCTGCTAACATTTAGTTCTTTTTAAATGAACTCTTGAAAGCAGGACAGATGTCCTAGCTCCCGAGCCAGCTCCCAGGGCAGAGCAAGGTGTCTCCTGGCACTGCCAAGCTTTCAGTACTACAGAGTTGTGGGAGCTGCTCAGAGGGGACCAGTCCTGCTTGGGCAGCAACCCTGGGCCCAGCACTGAGGGCCAGAGAGACCAAAAGGTGTCTGCCAATTTTCCTTCCTGCTTGGTACCACTCATCTCATAAAAAAATTGTGCCTAAAGTCCAATTTCTGATCCCAGTTTTGCTGTGCAGGCATATAAACTTAATTTCCTGATCCTGATTTATTCACAGATTCTTCTTCTTTCTTAGCTTCATATTTTCAAGGCTTCATTGCTTTTTGCTTGTAAACTGCATTGTTCTAAAAATAACCCTGTGGTGAACTGGAGTAGGAAAAACCCAGCAACACCTGCATTCATATTACCCATTTTCTTTACAGCTTTACACAGCCTTGTACATTTTTTTGGAACAGCTCTTTAGTGCCGTTCCTGCTCTCTGCAAGTAAATGAGATGATGGCAAAACACTCTGAAACTTCAGTGGGCACAGAGGGGACTACCCCTGATGGGACTGCTGTAAATCCTGAGCCTCACAAACACGCTGGGCTGCAGCCCTGTGAGGAACCATTTTGCTCATTCCAGCAGACCACACAGTCATTATTAGTCAGTGCAGTTATTCCTTCCCCATGGGGCTGGAAAACTGTAAATAGCAAAAAGAATAAGAATAGGCAGCAGTCAAGCAACAGAATATTAAAAAGGTCACATGAAGTGCACAGCACCAAAATACTGGAATGGCTGCATCAGAGGGTGGAATCCTGATAATAGCCTCCCAATTCTAAGATTATATTAGCAAGGAAAACTAGGAATGTGAATTTGGAAACAAGAGCTGTTTAAAAGACAGGGTTTTCTTCAATACTCAGATTCCTTTTCTGAATGTCAGCTAAATTCTGAGCTTTGTCATCCTTTTACCAGAGGTTTTAATGATGCTCCACTATATGAGAACGCAGCAGAATGAGGAAAAGCCTCAGTTGTTCTCTTTGCCCCTCCACTTCCACTGCCCATGAGATGTGCTTCCCTCAGTGGCTGGCACCCAGGCCCTGTGGAGCTCACAAATCCTGAGCATCCCCCACAGAGGAGAACACAGCCAGCTGCCCTGGCACAGGATCAATCCATACTAACCACGGGTGCAACCCCGGGGAAGGAGTGGAGGAGGGAGATCTGTAACTGCATGTTGGATGAGAGATCGATGGCTCCTGAGCCCATCCCCTGGGAGATGGGGCCGAGCTGCTGAGTCATTGATCATTTCAGATGATGTGCACAGTGTCTGCTGCTCCGAGCACCACAGTGGCTTCAGGCACTCAACACAAACTCAGCGATTTCTTCCATCACCCTCCTGGAAAGGAGGCCAGTTTCAAAGACTTCAAAATCTCTGCTGTTTCCATAACTGCAAGAATTGGTTTGCTTCTAGGATTTTCGCCTAAAAACTATATATAACCTTTCAGGGCTCCTGTCAGAACACCAGAGATGGGGAGAAATCCGTGTTGCTACTGGCGACCAAAGCAAGGAAGGGATAATGGTCTCTGGCAGCAGCAGCTGACAGCACACAGTGAACACAGCCCTCAGCTGGGCATCACCTCAATGTCACCTTTCAGCTGGGCAAAGCCTGTTGGCATCAGACAGGGAAGCTGGAACGAGACAGGGAAAGGAAATGTATGGATTTTGCAAATAAATGCCTGAGCAGCAGGTTCAGGGAGCTGTGAGCATGTCAGTGGCAGTGAACAAGGGGCTGGGGTCCTTCAGTGCACACTGGAAACTGAAATCTGCAGTTCCCACTGCATTGGTCATGGAAGGATGCGAGGGAGGGCAGGCCTGGCACAGCTGTGGCTGCCCCTGGATCCCTGGCAGTGCCCAAGGCCAGGCTGGACACTGGGGCTGGGAGCAGCCTGGGACAGTGGGAGGTGTCCCTGCCAGGGCAGGGGGTGGAACAAAATTATCTTTAAGGTGCATCCAACCCAAACCATCCTGGGATTCTGTGATATGTAATGAGGTGCAAGGAGGGTGACAGCTTCTGGAGCGTGAATGTGCTGTCCTGTGACAGAGCAGGAGCTGAGGGTGGCTCACCTGGGCACAGCATCACCTACATCTGGTGATACATCATACATTCCAGCGTGCTGATCCTGCCAAGGAAGTCACTTCTTGGCCATGCATCAGGTCGTGCACCAGAGAGGCACTTTAATTATTTTTTGGCAACTTTTGACAACAGGGCACAGAGCATTCTTTACTGCATTTCATTACAAGTATGGACAAATTTGAATAACAAAATATTTTGTACAAATTTGTATCTGTTGTACAGATGGACCTACAAAGCTTTTTCAGAGCTTTGCAGAAAATATTTGCTAAAATTAAATAAAACTAGTTAATAAAATATTTTCATTATTATTTTAAAGCCAAATTCTCAGTTCTCCCCTTTGTGCAATATCCTGTTACAGCTGGATCTTTTTCTATTTCATTTTGTGGGGCAGAATTGCACTCTATAAGGCAGTAAGGTAATACTTCAGTAGGGAATTCTTCAAGCTCATTCTTTTAAGCACTTATATTTTCTAAAGTGTTATTCTATTTTTACCAATAGACTCCAACTTCTATAAGTAATTGAAACTCTATCTGTGTTCAGTAGATCGAACATCCCTGAACTGAACCACAGGGGAGCAAAAATAAACCTTTATCCTCTGCACTGAAATCCTGATGCCTGAATTCGGCTCTTTCAGTGATCTTGCAGATTTTATAGCAGAATTAACTATTCAGTGCCAAATTCTGCTAGTGGGTTCAGATCCATTTGGTCTAATTACTAAATAACAGAAACATTGGAACAATAAACGATCAGTTTCAAGTGTGTCCTATTTAAATACATCTGCTTATCCCCAAGATTATTTATATCAAGGATATAATAGAATTATATCTGCCGTGGACACCAGGGGCTGTATCCCAGCAGGGAAACCACCACTTTCCCGTGTGATACCTGTGTGTACACACAGCCCATCCTTCCCAAACACGGCAGCTGTGGGCTGAGCAACAGAGGGAGCAGAGGTTCTGGGAGTGCCTGGACACAGACAGTGACAGCACCAGTAAAACCACAGAATCACAGACTCTCCTCAGCTGGAAGGGCCAGAGAGTCCAGCCCTGGCCCTGCCCAGACACCCAAATCCCACCCTGGGCATCCCTGGCAGCGCTGCCCAAATGCTCCTGGAGCTCTGGCAGCCTCGGGGCTGTGCCCATTCCCTGGGGAGCCTGGGCAGTGCCCAGCACCCTCTGGGGGAAGAACCTTTCCCTGATATCCCTAAACCTCCCTGGCCCAGCTCCAGCATTCCCTGGGTGCTGTCCCTGTCCCAGGAGCAGAGATGGGAGCTGCCCTCGGCAGGAGCTGCAGCCCCCGTGAGCTCTGCCCTCAGTCTCCTGCTCTCCAGGCTGAACAGACCAGGTGCTCTGAGCTGCTCCTTGTGCATTCCCTCCAGACCCCTCACCATCTTCATAGCCCTCCTTTAGACACTTTCTAGTGGCTTTATTACAAAGCATCACACGGTGTCTCTCTGACACGGGGTAAGAGATCAGAGCAACAGAAACCTCCTCATGCAAGGCAGATGTCCTAAAGGCACTCAGCTTGCTTTTATCAACATTCTCTGAAATGCTTTGCCAGCATTTCTGTAGGTAGCTGTGCACTATCAGCCTTTGTTTTATCAAAGGATGACACAAGCTCTGCAAAGCCTGCCCAGGGCAAGGCTGGGCTGCGATGGCTCTCACAGCCCAGGACGAGACAGCAGCCAAGGCAAAACCTTCTGCCAGTGCATGGCTGCATTAATGCCTCTTCCAATATCTTAAAATAACTCTATTTGCTTTTCTTTTGTCATGACACTTTCTTCACTCGCAGGCTGGAGCAAGAGTATTTTCTCACTTGATTAATGTCCCCCTAGCAAAATGACTTATAAATAGATATAGAGCGAGTGTTGCTGAAGTGTCGAGGGCTTGAGCCTGTCTACCACTTTGGGTTTCATAACCATTAACATGCTGCTTTCCAAGACTTAGCCCTCCTCTTTGCCATTCTCCTGACTCAAAAATAGGCCTGTGTAAGGTTTTTTCATAACCACCATATGGTGCCTAGAAAACCTTTGGTACATTTGCAGTTCCCTAGGGCCTGCTCTAGATTTAAGAAGTAGATTTCTGAGGATGGCAATCATTTGTGGTAGCTCAAGCAATTTTTAGACGTGGTTCTTTACATCTTTTCTAGTGTTTAGTGTTTGTCCAGCAAAGAGCCAGCACCTGAAGTGTCTCCTCAGTGAAACTGTGTATTGCCTTTTCAATCCACCAGATTCGATGCCTCTTGATTTAAAACACTTGCTCCTGCAGCAAAAGTACACAGAAGTGCAAGATTTCTCTTCAGGCCTCTGAGCACATCCCCTCTTTCCCGTACACTCCCTGCCTGCCATTTGTCTGGCTTATCTCCTACCTGCTTTTCTCAGTACTTCTTATTTAAACAATCCTTTTGCAAACAGAATTGAACGTTGCGCTGCAGGTGAGGCTGCGATGTGGATCTCAAATAGGATGTGGTTACATTTGCCGTGGCATTTATCTAGATTATTATCCCTCTTCTCACATTTTATGACATGGCCACAGCCACACTGATCAGCATTCTTTAATTCCATCCCTGCAATGTCTAAAGATCCTTCAAGTTTCTTTTCCGTTGTGGGGTGCGTTTTTCAACCCTAAATTTTATCTATTTTGTAGCTTGGTTGCTTAGGTTCATCTGAAGTATTTAGGTTTTATCTTTTAAACTAAATTTCTCCTTGAAAACCATGGTATGAGTCATTCACATTTACTGCCTTGCCCTCTTTGCTTTAACGCCTTCTGCAGTCTCTTCTGTTCCAGAGATGAGAATAATTAGTACCCACTCTTAATTTCGTAGTTTTGGAGCACACTATTTTTGCTAGAATGAACATTCCCCTTCTTCTGAATGTGTTTTAAGACAGCTGGAGGTAGGTGACTTGATCTGAATAAATCAGCATCCAAACTTCCCTACAGAGCAGACCAAGATGTACTCTGATGAGTTAATTCATTATTTCCCTTTTTGTTCTGGAAGCTGGTTTTGACCCCCACAATGGAAGCAGAAATATTTAATGATCATCACACAGATTACCTTCTTTAAACCACTGAAGTCTCAAGGACATGCTCCAGATTGTGCTGGCAGTTTGTTTTGGGGAGGCTTCTGCCCCATTGTCACCCCAGGCCTTTGATCAGCATTTTTCCAAGTAGCTAATACATAGCTGTCATTAATTACAAAGTAAATAAAAATAAACGAGACTTCGCTTTCATTATGAGAATTGGTTAGAACAAATACAGCAGCCTGAAATTAATGTACAGTGGATGTAATACAACCCCCAAAAGCCAAATGAGTGCTGAGATGGAAATTAACTGAGCACTCTCATAAGCATGGACTTGCTGGAATGGTTCTGAGCGTGGGGACAGGAGCGCAGTGGGAGCAGCACATGGGCTTTCCCTCTCCCTGCTCCACTCCTCTCCATCTCTGCAGCCTTCCCCCGCTGTCTGAGCCAACCTCCACTCCTCTATTTTCTCACAGACAAAGATAGAAAAAATGACTTTTGGGGGCAAAACTTCAGAAGTAGACGGAGATGTTGCTTAGCTACGCACAGGCAATTACATTTGTATCACCTGTCAAGAGAAAAAAGACAACTCCACAGGAGCAGCAGGGATAAAGCAGCACTGCAGAGAGCTCCCCCAGCCCAGCCCCACGCTCCAAGCCAGGCTCAGAGCTCCCCCAGCCCAGCCCAGCCCAGCCC
>VZTN01016830.1:135894-148710 GCA_013400515.1 Erpornis zantholeuca
CTGTCCCATGCTGTCCCTCACTGTCCCACACTGTCCCTCACTGTCCCTCACTGTCCCACACTGTCCCATGCTGTCCCACACTGTCCCACACTGTCCCTCACTGTCCCACACTGTCCCACACTGTCCCATGCTGTCCCTCACTGTCCCACACTGTCCCTCACTGTCCCTCACTGTCCCACACTGTCCCATGCTGTCCCACACTGTCCCACACTGTCCCACACTGTCCCCGCCTGCTCTCAGCAGACCTCCCTTCCTGGGAGGATAACCCAGGTCTCCCAGCTCAGGCCAGTGGCCAGGGCCCGGTGGAGGATCCTTCCCTCACACCAATAATGGTCCTTTTTATTCTGTTTTGGCAAACGCAGAAAGGGATTTCTTCTGTCCCACAGACCAGGCTAATTCCCTTGCTTGGTTTGTTTCTGTCAGCTGAGCTTTGAAGATGCCCAACAATTCCAGTCCTAGGAGAGTGTTACGAGCTGTTCTCTGATGAGCACATCATCAAGGACAATACTCTAATGGTTTTTAAATTGTTTCTCTTAGTCATAGGCTTAAAATAAAAATTAAAAAGCGGCAGAAGAAACAGTACAAGCTTTAGACAAATGTAAAAGGAATGCTTAGACAGTGTGAAAACCACGGAGAACATAATTACAGACCATGTTTCACTGACAGCATGACTCATTAGAGAAGACTAAAAAAATGCTTTAAACATATATATCTTAACTGTTTGCCTGATAATAAAAGTGATAATTAAAAACAAGAACCCCAGACACTTCGGGACTCCTCAAATCCCTCAGATTCTTAGATCCAGAAATACAAATCAGAGCACACCCCCAGGTGTTGCACAGTGTGCCAGTTCCCCCCAGCTGCCAGGCGACTTCTGCAGCTGCAGAGCACCTGGACCTTGGGCACAGCACACGTGCAGACCCAAATCACAAAGCCACAGGCGAAAAAACCCCACAAGCCTGGGAAAGCCTCATCTAAGGAGGAGCAAGGAGTTGTCCTTGTGGGAGATCCTGACAAAAAGCAGTGCAGTCTCCTGTGCACCTGCCTCCAGCAGTGGCCTTGGACTCTGCAGGGTGCAAAGCCAGTAGAACTTTGGGTGCTCACCTGCAGCCAGGGCATTCCAGCCCAGCCACGTCACACAAACACAATGCCATCAATCACCAAGTGCTTCCTTCAGCAGCTCGGTAGTTCAAAAAGGGACACAAAAAAAAAACCTTAATTCAAGTTAAAGAGCTTTGTAGAGCACAAATATTTATATGTGTATTTCATACTTACATAAATACGTGCACAAACGCACACTCGTGGATTTGTGTGTGAATTCCTGCAGGGTAAATGCAGCAGGAGCAGCTGAACTGTCAGCTACCTACAGCCCCTCGCTGGTGAGAGGCATCCCCCTCCCAGCACCATCCCTGGCTGCTTCACTCTGCCTGACCATCAGCTGGTGACTGGAAATGGATGTGGAGGGAAATCAGTGGCAGAGGCAACGCTGGGGAAAGAGCCTCCCCCTTCCACAGCCTGAGGCATTAACCAAGTTCCTAATCCTCAGGGAAGGCTGTAAAGCAGGGAAAAGCAGCAGCAGCCCCAACAAACCCATTCCTCAGACAAAAACTGCTGGCAAGGCATGGACTCCCTCCTAAGTCCTTTCCTCAGGAGCTGCTCTGTGGCCCTGGTTTGCACGGCAGCTGAGATCAGTTTTGAGTTTGTTCTACACAGAGATGACTACATTTACATTTTAATTTTTTTTTTAATAAATAAGCAATAATATTAACATTGCTTCAAATAACTTAATTTTGTAGCAGAATAATCTATTTTCTCCTTAGCTCCCTGCCAGAACTGACTGAGACATCCTTGGTAATGTAAATGCTGAAGCCATCTCTACAGAGTCGCCTGGAGACAGCTGAATTCGTGACTCATTGGCTATTATGTGCCATTAATTTTGTCTTCAATTATTTAATTTTTTAAAATATAAACAAGTTTGTACATGGATTTCGTAATTATTGCTGTTAATTTTCCACCCAAATGAAATGTCTCTGCCCATGGGATATCCAGGTGTACTACGGCAGGTGACAAACCAGGTGTTATCTAGGGAATAAGGCACTTGGTGTCTGTAGAACATTTAGCATGTGTTGAATGCTCTACATCATCAGCTGCATTCACATCTCCTACAAAGAGAACAAAAATTTGCCACAAAGGGTGCAAAGTTTTCCCCATCTCCAGCAAGGCCAACAGGTGAGGCCAGCTTTAAGGTTCTATCATGCCTCTCCTTTGCTGAGAAAAGAGAAAGAAAAAGAAATCTGTTGATATCCAATCACTGAACAGGTGTACCCCAGCAGGATTTACATGGGTACCCACACACACAGAGATGTTGTCTGATGTGTGTAAGTACAGGGGAGATACATAGATATGTGTACTGAATAATACTGCTCCCGCAGCACTTTAAACCTTCCAGCTATTAAAAACTCAAAAAAGGCAGTCAAATTGCTTAAAAGTTTAAGGAAACCCTTCTTTTCAGGTTTGATTATTATTGTGCATTCAGTCTGAGGGCATTGCAGAAGTCCCAAGGCATGCCTACAGAGACATAATCATGCTGGTAAAATGACCTCAAGATGCTTTTGTGGAAACCTGTACTATGCTGTGTCCCTGAAGTGCCATCAGCCCATGAAGAGAATGTTTCCACAGTGTCATTGCAGCTGCATGATGTTACCACTATTGCATTTTAATAACACATGTTTAACTGTGTCAGAGAATGAACACATGTGCTGCAAAAAGCCACGGCACAGTACTCGTACTCGGCACAATTTTCTTCATAAAATTTGAAAAGACCCTGGAAACCTGATTTTACATAAGTTAATTGCAGAGTGGAAAACATTTAATGGGAGGCGTTAGAATTGTGCCGCAGTTAAAACACAACAGACAGCAAGGCAAATTAGAGACTGCTTTTAAAGTTAATATCAAACACCAGCATGAAAACCTAAATATGTAAATGCCTCGGCAGAAATTCAGCTCTTTTCTCCAAATCAATGTACAGACTCCTCTTTGGAGCATGTAACTTATCCTTGGTGCCTCTGCCCCCAAGCTGGTGGGGCTGGATGCTCTCGGGAGGGACACTCCTGTTACCCAGACCTGCCCCTCTTTACATCTCCTGGAGGGTTTTTGGGGGAAGCCAGTCCTATTTCAGGTTTCCTGCACAGCCATTTGGGTAAGGTGGGGAGGCTGTGGGGCTCCCATGTTACACAGAAAGTGGTGAGCTGGATTCTGTCCCTGAGCAGCTGCACTCACCACTGCAGGCTCATACCCAACGCTGATCGTGGTCACTGGCAAAAGCTGTCCTGTCAGCGATGCCCAATGCACCTAATGGCTTTAACTTATTTATGGGACTGCACAAAGGCTTCAGACCTAACCTTTGCTCTCATATTGCCAAGGGCTATAATTAAATTTTAATTGACAACCTGAATCCGCCCAAGAGTTATTTCCTCATCTCTCCCAAGGACTTGCAGGGTGTTGCTCCCTGGACCTGGCTTGCACGTACTCAGAGCTAAGTGCTCACAGAAGCCTTATGGTTTTTACCAACACCATGGCACAGCTCCACACCAGATGTGCTCCCAGGCCCAGGATGTGGAAAACTCCCCTGGCACAGAGGCAGCAGTGTCTCCCACCACGGTCCCAAAAGGGCAGAATTCCCAAACCTCAGCTCCCAGCAGCACCTACAGACACACTCTTATGACTTTCTTTGTTTGCAGCTGCTTAACCAGGGTTTGGCTCATGATTTAATAGGGGCCCTTACTTGGATTAGTCGAGAATTTTAAGAGTTTTGTTAAAACCTTTGTGAAAAATGTAAGTTAAACACATCAGCCATTTTCAAATCCTCTCCAAGAATCAAAGCAGGTTAAAGAACTGCAGCGTGCAGTTGTTAATTTGTGCTGGTTTGGCTCCATGGGCTGTGTTTTTTTCAAGCCTTGTGTAACTGTCCTTAATTATACTTTCAATTAATTTCCTGAATGGACAGTAATGCTGTCTACAGCCAGGCACACTGTTTAAAAGCAAAGCAAATCATTTATTGGGATCATTACTACAACATGGTAACATAAGCATGTATTTTGTGCCCTGAGCAGCATCAGAACAAACTGACTCAGACCACAGACCAAAGATGCCCTTTCCTACTGCTTTTGACAGATTTATTGGGAAAAAAAAGAAAAAAAAAGAAAAAAAAAGAAAAAAAAGGAAAAAAAAGGAGAAAAGATATTGTGGGATAGATAGTCAGATAAACTGACAGGCAAGCTTTGTATACTTTGTATAGACATAGTGGATTAAATTTCCTTTAATAAACTGGAGCTGCATCAATAATAATAATAGGATCCTAGATGCTGGTTTCCAATAATTCATCCCATATAATCGTGCAATTCCATTTAGCATTGTTTTCTCTATGACTTTGATGATCACCATCTGGCAGCAGGGTGTTGGGAGGATCTGCATTGTAAACTCATCTTCAGACATTGCCCTAAAGTTACAAAAAAAAAAAAATTAAATTCCTGGAAAGCCACACTGATCCAATGTCTCAGTGAAAATGGAATAAATATTTAATTTCTTTTCCTAACAGCCTTGCTGTTCTGCAAGAACAGAACACAATGGATCTCTTCACATGCTAGCTCATACACATACCTCCTATTGTATCCCATTATGTAGATGCTTTTAAGACTCCACCAGAATTAATAAAGATGCACTTGACTATGTCTAGTCTGAAAAACAGTTAACACTTAAAAAAATTAGTGCTTTTTGGAACCAGGATGTTAAAGTCCATCTTGGGGACTTTATAAATTGTGTGGTCTTTGAAACTATTGATGGATCTGACACAAAGGTCTCAGCTGAAGCTGAATTCTGATTTTTTAAAATACATTAAGACAAAAATTATTTGGAACATATATATAATCAGAAACTAGCTTCCCTCAAGTTGGGACAATTGGAAACCTTAGTTTTCCTGCAATATTGTCAGTCAGGTGGTTTGGAAAACAGCCCCAGTGTTAAGCTTTTCACCCTCAGGCCAGGTGTGGGAGAAATATGTTTTTAGCAGGCAAGTGACGGACCAGTGGCAAATAAGTACATCAGAGCAGTTTTACTTCTCACAGTTTGTGTTTCTCCTGACTGCAGCTCTTTAGGGAGGTCCATGCTCAAGGTATTAAAGCCTCACTGCCCATACAGCCAGCACCATTGCAGAAGCATCTGCCAAGGAAATCTGCAAAGTTACTTACCAGGAAGGAGATTAACCATAACTGTTGACGACAATTTCTTCAGTATTTACACCATACCATAAACCAAGGCTTTAGAACACGGTGACTGGGGCATGGTGCAGCCAGGCTAAGGAACCCACATACAGATTTCTTTCTCCTCTTCCTCATTTGTCTTTATATACCAATATTTTAAAAATGCAGTGTTTCTAAGCTTGGCTGAGATTCTCTGTTTTCCTTTCTTAAAAATGTGAAGGTGTGAATTTCTGTCTTGGTAATTTTTTTTTTAACCTTTTCAAAATTGCTCTTCTGTATTTTGAGTCTGTAGTTGCAATGGTTTTATAAAGGTCCTGAGACTGCCCAGTGTTGTGGTGTAAGTACCCATTACTCTTAAACACTACCATTAGAGTTTCTCTTCTGAAATAAAAATAAAGTGCCTAGAGATGCAGTACACAACAGCATCCAAACCACAGCTGCCCTGGCCTCAGCATTAGGACATTTCCTGTCTCTGTCATTGATTACCTCTGGTTTGTATATTAATCCTGCAGAAAAGCAGTGGCAGAGAGAAAGATAAATTCATATCTCAATCCTCCTGCCTACTTAGGAAGTAAAAAAAATGGTTTGGTGGTGCTTGAGAAGGAAATCCTCAGAAGGGACTAATGACTTCCCTTGAATTATAACCCTTTTACAATCCATCACACAGATTTAGGGCCGCAGAGCTCACCCTCCTGGCAGCCACTGCACCGCAGAGATTCACTGCAGTCCTGCAGCAGCAACAGCTCTCACCCAGAAGATTAAATTCTGCCTTTATCCGTGCCTTGAGCCCAGCCTTCCCTGGGCCTGTGGGGCTGGCAGTGGATGAGAGCTTTGGGGTGCAGATGGGACACCTGGAGCCTGCCCCAAGCACAGGACATGGCCTGTGTTTAGTCACTGCAAGCTCCCTCAGGAACCAGACCCAGGACAGAACTTGCACCTAGCAGTGCTTCATGCTGAAGCAGCTGAGCCCAAAGCACATCAGGGGATTCTGTGCTGGCACCAAGCTGTTGTGTCACCTCGGGGCTGGACACAGCCAGCAGCAGATTTCCCCGCAGGGCTCGCTCTCATTAGCACGCCTGGCTTGCCAATGCTTTGAGGCAGCAACTTCTCCTCCTCCTATCCTCACACATTTAAGTCACTCAGCTTCAATGAAGATCCACAGCCTAGAATGACTTTCCCCTCCAGCAGGGACGGGTGAAATCCTTTTCTGAGAGGAAGGAGGAGCTGTGTTTTGCCTAGTGGAGTGCAGCTGTAGCTGTCAGAGCACTCAGGTAACTCCTTTCCCTGGAGGACAGGTCAGCCCTGTGCCAACAACAGGAAATAATTGCGAGTATAAGCATCTAGTGAAGTGAAAACATGGCAACAGCGCTAATAAATGGGTTGTGCTGGAATTATTTTTACACACCGCATCAAATATTTGGTGAAAAAAAGGCAGACAAAGCCAGATGGCGCTGCTCTCGTTCGGCAACAGGTCGTGCGAGAAAAAGCCCTTATGTACGTACATGTATTTGGAGACAGGAACCAGAAAAGAGAAACATTTGCAATGTGTTTTCTGGTGTTTGTCTGCCAGCAAAACACCAGAAAATTTGTATTTTACAGACAGCCCTCAGCATAACTGCAGAGGGGAATGCAGACCACAGGCAGAATTAATGTCTGCAGGTTCTGCTGAGGGCGCTCAGCACTTCCAGGTGAAACAGATTTTTAAATTTCCTTATGTATCACATTTAATGGTTTCAGTCCAGTCTAGTCTGTAGACTGACTGTTCACCACATCCCAAAGCTGTCAAGTTCTCTTAATGTCAGCTTTAAAAGCGAAGCCAAGGACTCCAGCAAAGCCAACTGTCCTTCTCTGGTTCAACCACAACTGCTGGGCTGCTGGGAGTGCTGCTGCGTGAAACTCAAGAAAAATGATCACAATAGTGATTTCTGGCCTTGAAATTCCATCTGGGATTGAATTTCCTCTTGCTATTTTAAACTGCGTGTCAGTAATAAACAGCATCTGTGTTTGCTACCTAGCTGGTCTATCACAATGGGATTTGAAGGAGATATCATTTAAAATAATCCAGACCTAAAAGATTTATGGGATTTCCTTAAAAAATCAATCAAACAATTGAAAAGGTATACTGTCAAATCTCCTGTCTATGAAGCTGGCATGAAAGGGATGTAAATTTATATTTGTAAATTCATATATTGGAACATTATCACGACAAAGAAACTACTAGAAAATGCTTAAAGGCCAGTGAGCATGAGCCAGCCCTGAGTCACCTGGTGTGACCTCACAACTGATCCTACTTGAGCAAAATGTTAGTCTAGCTGACCTCCTGATGTTTCTTTCAACCTGGAGTATCCAGAGAATCAAGGGACAACTTCAGAAATTCCGGAATAAACAACCTTAACTAGGAATTCTTTCTAGAGAACAAAACCATCCCCACTGCTTGCACACTCAGGGCACGTGGGCTCCCCTGCTGCACACATCACTCACACCCATGAGCCTATTTTGCAGTGTTTGTGGGCACATGCAGTGCACATAAACTTCTCCCATTGCACACAGCGGAACCTGACCCCAGGAGGGATCAGGCCCTAGAGGCTGCACACAGACACAATCCTTCTGCTTCACAGCAGCTCTAGAGCCGTGGCTGATGCTGCAAAACCAGGATACCTGGCAAAGATTGCCTGGTTTTTGCTTTTTATTTTTCTTTTTTTGCTTTTTGGGTTTTTTTAAGGATAGTAATATTAATAAAAGACACGATGAATGGGGAAGGACTGCACCTTGGCAGTGAAGGCTGCTTTCTTCATGCCTTCCCTCTGGCCCTTTGCAGGGCAGGTGCTTGGGGTCTCAGGATCCTCAGCACTGCTGTCACCTGTGGAGCTGATGCTCTACCTCCTGGGGAAATTGTCTCTTCCTTCCTCTCTCCATCCTCTCCCCATACATCTTGGAAACTGAGAACTACTCCTAAAAGCACGAGTTTGATACAAAAGAACCCTTTGAACAGCTCATTTCTTTCCTTTTTTCCTTTCCTCTTTTTTTTTTTAATGTATTTCAATAGCATGCATTGTTCTATGAATTACATTTGGGAGTAATTCCATATACAAAGGCCTTTTCATTTAACTGGATTAGTCCTTCACTGGATCAGCCTTTGCCAGCAGTAGCTCTAGGGCCTGATTCTTCTCTTATTTACCTGGTTGCTGAGAAGCTGTGTAGGAACATGCAGTGCAGATTCACACCTGTGCCGAGACCTGGCATTCTGAACAGGTGCATTCTTCACTCTGGCTTACAGATAACCTCCTTCCACTCCCTCTTCTAGAGCACTGCTCCCCCTCTGCACATACCTGACAAGCACATTAGGTTTGATTTTTCTTTGAATTCCCTGTTCTGGAATTTATCACTGCAAATGGGTCATCTCTGACCCATCACTGCTTTCACATTTGATGAAAAAAGTTTAAATTCACCTTTCAAAAGTAAACATTAAATTCCAGAGTTTCCACATAGAAGTATTTAAATCATTCTTCACCTATCTGATATAATAAAATCTATAAAAATAATTCAATGATAGTAAGGAAGTTCTGTTGGCTAGAACAAAACAATGACAACACAGTTTGGGAATGGAAATGCAACTGATTTTTGATCTCATTCATTACCTAGATGAAGATTCAGCACCTCTGAAGTGAATTACCAGTACATCCTCTAAAAACCATCACCACCTCCTGAACCCCTGTGTTATTTGTGTATTTTGTAACACCCAAAGTTACAAAATACACAAATGCAGCTTCAGGCACATGCAAATGTGATTTTCTTAGCAAGACACTTTACCAGCTAAGAGAAACCATTAACACACATCACAGTTCTACAAAAGACAATGCTCAGGCTCAGCAGAACTTGTAGACCAGCCTCACCATGCCAAATTTGCAATTTTATATCCTATTTCACTTCAGCTCTGCAATTTCCACAACAAATTTTCCATAAAAATCACATCCTCTAATTGTACAAGTGTGTAAATATACACATATATATGCTGTGGTTAAAAAAAGGTGCAGTGATTCTACTGGGACTTTTAAAAGGAGAAATTAATACATAGAAATAGACTAAGCTAAGCAATTTCAGCCAGAAAGTGTAAAAATTACGAAGTCTTTAAGACAGAGGATAAAAATAGGAGCTTTATTTCCTCCTGTTGAGTCTCTTCTATCCAAACTCCTGACATTTCTTTCCTATTTGAAGCACAAGGCTGTACCTAGTTTCTCAGGTAGCACAGTGTGGTGACGCTCCCTTGCAGGAAAGGGGCAGCAGTGCCAGCACAACCCGAAACAGGAATTCCAGGAGGGACTTAACAAAAAGCTCAAGCCAAGAGTGCCAGATCTCCTCAGGAAGTGTGCTCCAGAATTAGAGAACAGTAGAGCCACCTGACAACCTGGCAGCTGTCACCATCGTCTAAAATAATATGTAAAAAAGGGCTCATCAGCCTCTGCAGGGAGGAATGGCAATAATTTGTGAAAAGGGCCAGGCTGGGGGAGCACAGAGCTGCCTCTCAACACGCTGCCACGCCAAGCCAGGCCCAGGCTGAGTTCTCTGCTTTCCAGACGATGTGGCCATGCTGCAAATCCGTTCTGCACACTCGGAGGAGATACCCAGAGCAGTCCCGGAGCAGGCATCGCGTCCCTGCTCTCGCCCAAGCCAGCCCTGCAGGCACAGCCCTGCAGGCACTGCAGGCACTGCAGGCTGCTCCCCCGGAGCAGCGAGCGCCGCAGACACGGAGCAGCTGCTGGGACACGGCAGAACAGAGCAGCTGAGGGGCTGAGCTGAGTGTGCACTGATCTGCTGGGGCCACAGCTCACGGCACAGCGACCTGAGAGTGTGGGGAGGGCAGCGAGCCCGGGGAGGTGAGCGCTGCAGCACGGACAAGTCCTTTATGTAATGGGTAGTACTTGCTCTTTACAGGGAAAATTAACTGCCTTATACTTCTAAATGCATCAAAAATTAATCCAAAACAGCGCTGTTAAATTGTACATCCTGGGTCAGATCATTTTCACAAACTCCAGACGTCCCCATTTTGATGCTAAACCACTTGCGTAGATGTTTCTGCTTATTTCTAGGTAGGAGCTTACTCATTTCCTTCTGGCACAAGTCCAGCACTGCTTGAAACCTTCTCTTTCTCAAAAACTCTGTTCCAAACATGTGTGTGCCAAGAAAGGCAGCACATCTTAAGCAAAAAAATATATTTAATCACTGGCTTCAAGATTTTAAATCCAAAATGGACAAACATGATTGCTGAAACCAATCTTCCCAATACCAGAGGCCAGAAATTTCCATACGTGCTTCAAGTGTTAAGCCCATAATGAGTTGCTTGTGAGCAGGAAAAATCAGAATCACAGAATCATGGAATGTTTTGGGTTCTCAGGAATCACAAAGATCATCTTGTTGCATCCCTGCTGCCATGGACAGGGAACCTTCCACTAATATCTTTCTAGAATGTCTGGAAAATGTTCCAAAATGTCTTTCCAGATCCTACTGATGAGGAGGGAAGGGCACTATCCCTTGCCTTGATCATTGGCTTTTCATGAAAGCTCATAGTAAATCAAAACATTACGGTCACTTTCAGAACTCTGATATTGACACAACCATTGATTCCCGAGGCTGCCAGGCAGCCCTACGGCTCCAGTCACTCTGGAGCAATTCCAGCACTGCAGGTAGGTTATTATACAGAGGATCCAAATCCTTACCCTGTGCTCTGCAATGTAACCATTCACAAAATGAGTTCTAAAGTAGCAAAGAATTAGATACCTGCCTGCAGTACAGAAAACCGCTTGCATATCGATATTATACACCCACAAATGTATACACCCTCTCTTCCCCAGACACTTGTTAGAGTATCCCAATGACTTGCTTCTCCGATTGTGTGCCCACAGCAGATCACTGAATCACAGAAGAAGTTGAAAAAGACCTTTAAGATCATCAAGTCCAATCATCAGTGCAGCACGACCACTATTTTCACCAGTAAACCATGTGTGCCATACCTACAGGTTTTTTAAACACTTCCAGGAATGGTGACTCCACCACTACCCTGGGCAGCCTTTTCCAGTGCTTGACCACCCTTCCTGTGAAGAATTTCCCCCCTAATATCCAATCTAGGACTCCCTTGGCACAGCTTGAGGCCCATTCCTCTTGTCCTGTCACTCACTACCTGGGAGACTGACACCCACCTCACTAAAATCTCCTTTCAGGTGGTTATAGAGAACAATAAGGTTTCCCTTGAGCTTCCTTTCTTCCAGGTTAACACAAATGTACTGCTACAATTAATTCTCAACCCAGAACTTTACCTTGACAAATTTCAGCTTATCTAAAATCCTTCACTGTGCATGCCTGACCAACTCCTCCTTCCACAACTCTCCAACATTGGTGATGGCTGCAGTCATAACCCAAAACAGTTTTGAGTCTTTCTTCCTCTTTCTCTCCAACACACAGCCTTGTTCTGATAGCCTATTTACACTTTTTTTGCAGTGGGTATGTGCTTGATTGCCACAGTCAGACCAGACCTTCCAGCCTTACCTTTCTTTATCACTTCAGACTAAGTTGCAGTTTGTGGAAATGAGTAATTTTACAAGACAAATATTATGGCATTATGGAATTAATAGTGTTACTTAAATACAGATTTACTAAAGATCCAGGGTATGCAATAGGCCTAAATTATGTATCATGACCCCTGGACACAAAATGAACTGCAGGAGATAAGTTTGCAGTATTGGTTACACCGCTGGGTATGTCCAAGGGAAGTAATTCCATACTGGCACCATTATAGAAAAAAGTACCATGTTCATGCCCATTATGAAGCTATTTGAAACAGGCTGCCTTGCTGGGAAGAGGCAGACAGAAGCACATGAAGCAAAGGCTGATTTCAGAGGGATGAATGGAAGGTGCAGGGAACTCTGCAGTTCCACCGCCAGGATGGGTGTTTGTCAGGCCCTTCACCTTTGCTTTTTCTCCAAGTTAATGTTTTGGGGCTATTTTACCCACCCGATTTTTGTTTAAACAGGGAAAGTGAGATCGGTCTGTCACGTGAACATCTCTCTGCTGCATCCTCCATTCGCCGCGAGCATCGTGGAAATGCCTTTTTGTCTGTCTTCTCCCGACTCCCGAGCAGTTCACATAAGCACAAAGAGCAAGCAAGACAGGAAATTATGACAAGACAAAACAAACAAACAAACAAAACCCAACTAAGCAAATAATCTAGCCTTGCACTTTGTCACGACGGATTTCTGACACGAGCCATCTGCACCCATGGCCAGCTCCCGCATTCACAGTAACACCCTTGTGATGCTCGCCCTGGACTCGGGGCTCACCCCGGGCTGGTCGCGCCCCGTTCCGCAGGAAACCTGGGCCCGCGGGCAGGGAGGGAGGAGGAGACGGAGGAGAGGAGGGGATGGAGGACGGGAAGGAGGCGGAGAAGAGCGGGGGAGGAGCGGGGGAAGGCGGCGGGAGCGGCCCCGGGCGCTGCGCGGGCAGGCCGGGCGGGCTCGGGGATCGCCGCTCCGGGGAACCTTCCCCTCCACAGGGAAACCTTCTCCTC
>VZTN01016830.1:148835-174582 GCA_013400515.1 Erpornis zantholeuca
CTCCGGTATTGCTGGGGCTGTGCCTGCTCTCCGTGGGTTCCGCGCCGCTGCTGTAGGGAGGCCGCTGCCCGGGTCCGCGGGCTGGGCAGGGCCGGGCAGGGCAGAGCATCCCCGAGCATCCCCGAGCGTCCCCGAGCATCCCCAGCCCCACACCTGTCCCCCAGGACCCTCCCCCCCTAGCCCCCCGAGCTCGCCGCACCTGCCCGGCTTTGCCCACCCAGCTGGCTCGGGAGGGGATATCCAGGCACAAAAAGCAACTGCAAACGTACGAGGAATTACTGAAGGGGTCGCGCCCGTATGGTTAATTTCCATGCAGTAATCCAAATATAAACAGGAATACCCAACTTTTTCCTACTCCGTGTAGTCAAACATGACCAGACATCCTCACTGGAAAGTATTCATCCTGTATTCTGTTTAACTAAAGGATGTTTGTTGAGCATGCTACTTATCTGAAAAAAACAGACTGGTAAAAGAGTGTCTTTTATCTTGTTTTAGGAAGGACTGAACTCTAAAGGCAGCTCTTATTCCAACCTAAGTCTCTGCCACATAGAAACTGTTGTACTAAACCCTCTTCTGTGTCACTGCTAAAACTTTCTGGTTACAGACAGACTGGGCTGATTGTGTAGCACATCTGTCCCTCCTCCATCCCTCTCTCCCTGGCAAACCTTTGGAGTCATGAATATCAAACCAAGAAAAGTAAAAATCTGTTTTTAATAAATCCTGGAAGTCCTACTTAAATTGAACCAAGGCTGGGATATGCAGGTCAAACTGGTGGTCTGGGGTGGTTTCCTCTACACCTCTTGACTTCTCTGCAGTTCTCTCATTTTCTTGACACAGCTTTGTGATTGCATCACAGGTATTCTTGATGGGGTTTTTTTTCCCCAATATGGTCTGCTCCAAGAATTTTTCTGCAACTTTCCTGATTTACTTCATCTTCAGTTGCAAGCAACCCTCATTTTGTTACATCTTTCCTGTCAAAACTCAAGTTCTCTGCAAATGTCTCAGCAAATGTCCTTAGGTGCTGAATTTCATGAATCACAGCTAAGCCCCACCTGGTGATTCAACAGGCAGGAAACAGCACTGAAAATGGAAATATTTGAAAACAATAAAGCATCTTTGCTAAATACAGTAACTTGTTATAGTAAGGATTACAGCAGTTTTCTCTCTATTTGGGGTTAATTCTTAATGCAATTTTATGGGCCAACAGCCTTGATTCAAAATGAGACTGGACCAGAATGACCTTTGGGCTGTAATTCCACAGAGCAAGCTTCCTGAAAACCTCGTGTTTAGGAATAAGTCTGAATTATAAAACGATGGAAACTTGGTACATAACAGTGAAGCTGTGTAGAACTAAAGCTGAGCCATACTGAACTTACAGTGCAGCTGCTTTTTACTGTGTTCTGCAACCCAACCAGAACTGTTCAAAAGATGCTAGACAGCAATTTTTTGTTTAAGAAGTAATTTGCTAAGGTTTTGAAAGATTAGTCTTTCAGAAAAATATCACATGGCTAATTCTTCTATATCTTTGAGGGGAAAATTTGTGTTTGGGGAAAATTCCAGTTAAATCAAAAAAGAGATTGGTCAGATATAAAAGGAATAATAGAGAACACTATTTCAGAACTTTTATATTTTTCTGAGATCAAACCTACAGTTACAGGATTGAACTAGCAACTTCATACTAGTGTTTAATAATCCTTATAGTTGTAGAATTTCTGTCCACATCTCCATCACCTACACACTGAAATTGCAAAGGGCCATCTATGGCCACTCTGAAGTCAGACCTCCCCTCTGTCTCAGAGATCTTGCTGATCTAAAACCAAACAGGTAAAATATTCTACAAAGAAAAAAATTTTCTTCCAACAAAAGTATTTTAAGCCACATTGTTCATGTAATGGATGATTACAGAATCACAGAGTAGGCTCTGTTGGAAGGGACCCACAAGGATCACCCAGCCCAGCTCCTGTCCCTGCCCAGACACCCCAAATCCCACCCTGTCCATCCCTGGCAGTGCTGCCAAAATGTTTCTGGAGCTGTGGCAGCCTCGGGGCCATGACCAAACCCTGGGGAGCCTGGGCAGTGCCCAGCACCCTCTGGGGAAGAACCTTTCTCTGATCTCCACCCTAACCCTCTCCTGGCACAGCTTCAGACCATGCCCTCAGGTCCTATCATGGTCCCCACAAAAAGACATCAGTGCCCCTCCTCTGCCCCTCACGAGGAAGTTTTTGGCTCCAATGAGTCTCCCCCCAGTCTCCTCCAGCTGAACAGACCAAGGCTTCCCCTCCAGGCCCTTCACCATCCACAGGAAGTGAATGTTTGTGGGGTTTTCATGATTACAGATCATTTTTCCTGGTGAAGGCAAGATCACAGGCTGAGAAAAAGCTCTGACATTTGCTGCTGCCCTATTACACTCAGTCAAATATTTAGGCTTGTGATGGATTACAACATGTCTGATGAGAACAGGTCAAGTTTGGTGTTTAAATGCCCTGGAAAAACTGGCAATGTGTAAATGAATATCTGCCCTATTTAAGAGGAGATTTTTAGGTCTGGACTGTGGCAAGCCTGGCTTTGGACTTGATCATGTTTAGTGCTTCTGAGGAGAGTAATTAGACGGTGTCTTCTGCATTTGAACTAACCTGCAAAGCCAGACTCCTTTCACAGGATTTTCTGGCAAGCGAGAACACATTTGGGCAAAAAGACTCTAAGAAGTAGGTTTAAAGAAGTCAGCTAGAATAAGTTTACTTTTCATATATTTGTCTATTATTTTTGAAAATGAAATCTAGAAGTAAGAGCAGCAAGAATGAAATTCCTAACCCATTCAGAGACAGCAGGATAGAGGATCACCTGCTCTTCCTTCCTCGTGGAGTTGGGCAACTAAGTCTAACCCAGTTGCCCTAAACCAGATCTAATCCATGGAGAAATAGGCACCTCTGGGAGACAAGCAGTCAAATTTCAAGTGAGGTCACATGAATCATCATCAGCAAACACTCATATATTCATGCTGTTGGGTTAACTAGCTCTAGGTTTGCCCTGCAGCTGGTTTATATTTGCCTGTTTGTTTGCAGAGAAATTTAAAAAAACCCAAACAAACAAAAAACCAACCCCAAACAAACCAAAGCAAAACCAGCTGATGTGAAAATGGAGAAAAAACGATTCCCTTGTAACTGGGCAATTCTTGGCAACAACAGCTGGTACAACAGTTAAGTGGAAAAACATCTGTGTATGGGTGTGTGGCTGGCCCTGGAGAGTGGCATGGCAGAGGAAGGAGTAGCAAGGAAAGGAGGGCAAGCAAAGCTCACACAGTGGCCAACTCCACATCAGTCCTTAAAATAAGACTGATGAGTAATGAAGGAGCTTGTTGGATGTGTGATGAGAGAAAATGAATTTAATAAATATCTGTGTTTTTAAGTGTGCCTTCAGGAGTAAATTAGTCACAACAACCTGTTGTTTGCTGGATTGTGTTACCGTGGCTTTTCCCTCCCAACTTTTTGTCACTGCAAAGTTTTCAGCTTTTCCAGTCTCTCCTTTTCCCAGGGTAGAAACATGCTGGCTGTTCAGACAGATGCTATAGGCAAGCTGCCAAAGGTGCCAAAGGGCAGTGCAGGCAGGCACTGCTTCCTGCTCTCCTGGCTGGAGGACAGGGGTGACAGTGGGAAAGCTGCACAGAAAATCTCGGTTCTGCTGTGGCTCTGCCCCTGTGACTACAGAAATCATTTGAGGGGCCAAGGATCCCTCACTCACCCCCAGCTAAAAGAGATGTGAATAACCCTTTTCCTCTCTGCTGGCTTCAGGGCAGGCCCTCGCAGTGGTTCCAGAGGAACAGACCCATCAACATCAACCACTATGCCAACAAGAAGAGCGCTGCCGAGAGCATGCTGGACATCGCCCTGCTGATGGCCAACGCCTCCCAGCTCAAGGCTGTGATGGAGCAAGGGCCTTCCTTCTCCTTCTACATCCCCCTGATCGTTCTTATCAGCCTGTCACTCACCCTGCAGGTTATGGTGGGAGTGCTCCTGATATTCCTTGGTAGGTACCAACAGCAAGAACCACTGGCTTGTATTTCTCTCACAGGACACAGCCTGTAAGATAGTGTACACACACACCACTTGCTTTAAAAAGCCTTTGCCTCAGAACCCATCCAAGTTAGAGCCATAGAATCATTTAGGTTGGAAAAGACCCCTAAAATCATCTAGTCCAAAAGTTAACTCGGCACTGCCATGTTCACCACTGAACCATGTACATAAACTACACATCTTTTAGCCCTCTGCAGGGATGGTGGCTCAGCCACTTCCCTGTTCCAGTGCTTGACAACCTGTTCAGTGAAGAAATTTTCGTAATACCCAAAAATACAGATTTTCTCTTGAAACCATAGAAATACTGCAACAAAGAGAGGAAGGGCAGCTTTATGCGAAATCTTCAATTTTTATCAACTTCCTCCTACTAATTTTCCCATATTATGAATATTTTTCTCTCCAGAAAGCCTGAGGAAGAAGGAAAATTATGAAATATTGTAAAAGAAACATCAGTAGGCCAGATAGGATAATGCAGTCTATCCAGTTTCATAATACTGCTTTTGGCAAGACCTGTTACTTAACTGTATTTCTGAAATGTATTTCTTCCATATCAGTCATATGAGAAAATATTGTGAATGCAGAACTCCAAAAGGGAAGTGAAAGTCAAAGTGTCTGTGGTGCTGTTGGTGTGGCATGTTGTCATCAGCTTGGCTGTGTTGCAATCAGACTATCTACCATTCCCCACCTGGAATAAATGACACCTCCACTGGTCGGAAACAGCTGTGGATCATTTTTTCCAGAGATATGTAATCATTTATTCTCATAATGTTTTTCAAATCTTGCCCTTTCCCTTAGTGAGAGCTAGGTAACTGAGCTGGGGCCTAATGTGAATGAAAAGGCAGCATTCACACATGGCATTTACTGAGTTTACCTTTGGCTTCCCTGTCAATCTTTCGGTGTTCTGCTCTCTTATCACAGCTCAACAAGCAACATTCTGGTCAAGGAGAAAGTTCCTAGGGATCCAGAATACTCATGGCTTGTAATATTAATACACAGTTGATGAAGCTTTTTTCTTTCTTGCTGAAGAGATGGAATACATCTGTCTCTGCATTTGGTAGAGTTGGTGCAAGAGCAAAATCCAGGTCTTGGCTCAGAGGAGATTCCAGAAAGGGACTGGAAAACAACCAACCTGTTGATGCTGGAAGGTGTGGGAAGAGAGTAATGGAAAAATCAGGAAAATACTTCTATGTTCCTCAGTTGAAGGCATCTCCCTGGCTGTTTCAGCAGGCTCTGAGGCTGTAAACAAGCTCCCTGTGTTTCTGTTGGGCAATAATTTCTCACTATATGCTGTGATACTGCTTTTGAATGCTTGTTTCTGCAAGACATTGCTAAAATTGTTTAAATAGCTGTCAGTTTTATCTTTGTCTCATTGAGGGTGACAGAGCCCTTGGCTTATGGTGACCACTGTTGGAGCAGCACTGTCCTGCTGAGGTCAAAGACAGGAAGAAGACAAGAAATAGGACAGGAAGGTACAAAGACACAGACAGCAGGGCAAGAACTCGCTTTTTACAATGTATATTTTATAGTTTTGGCTTGCAGGGTTAATTTGTTTCTGCCCAGCCACGAAATTCCATCTCTACAAGCTCTCACAAGGCCCAGCAAAAGTCTCTGCCACCATCCAGTTTCTTTCCTTGAGTCAGGGTTTTATCCTGGGAGCTACCAGTTCTCACAGTTTCTACTAGCTATTAAAAGCTTTTCCCCCTTCAAAAGAGCCTTTCACAAAAACAATGTGAGAAATGTTCAGCGAACTTGTCCTTGGAAGTGATTTGGTGACCTTAACTTTTTGGAAGAAAAGCAAAGAATGTCTTGAAATAGTTTCAGTGGCATGAAATCATAGTAATCCACTATAATAAAATACTTAAAGAATAACTGTTCTTAGGGACATTTTCACAAACACCCTCATCTTAAGTACTGTAATTACAAGGATAGGATTACTGCAATTCTACTTCAAAATTTAGAGCTCTTCCTAAGATGACAAGTGTTACTTGTCTTCTCTGACCCTCCTTTGGACGAAGGGACAGCTCTGAGAGTGTCAGTTTGCCTTTCAGCATGATTGCTTTTAACTCGTGTAACAGGTTAGGCCATTACTGCCTTTCCTTTTCAAACCAACCATCCCAAATGCTCTTATTCCGTGTTTCAGAATTAATTATTCCATTTCATTTATTCTTCTTCATTCACGTGGCAGTACTAGAGTCCCTTCCAGGTCCTGCTGGGATGCGAGCATCCACATGCCTCCAGATGCTTTACAGATGTGTACATTCATTTTAAGGTTGAAGAACCACTGAACTTACATTATTTCATGCCTACACAGGTGTGCAGTAGCTTCCCAGGCAGTTCCCCCACACTGCTGTTGAATGTGGCCAGCTTTGCCTGGCCTGTGATGTTTGACTGCACTGCTTTAGCAAACAGGACTTGAACAGGTGCCCAGAATTCCTTGAAACCAAACCAGCATTAGACTTCCTAATTAGGGACACAGGTGAACCTGGCTGTTGGCACTTCAGCATCACGAGTGTGTTTGTGACCACTTAACTGCTTCAGCAACAGGAGATATTGGTTCTGTGGTTCACTTCTGCAGTGTGGAACAGGGTGGTGATGCTACAAGCAAATAACAAGATTTGTTTTGTGTAGTAGAGTCATAAGCTGTCTATCTATGTATGTGCCTGTCAGGAGGAGCTCTAAGATTTATGTTGCTGTAAAAACTTGTTCAGTATAAACTTTGTCTGGCACGTTGTGCACATGCAGACACAAGCTCCAGGGATCTATGTTCTTGAGAACTAGGAGTCTTAATAGGCAAAACCCATTCTCAAAACATGCTCCAGAATTCGTCAGCACTCACTCTACCAGCATCAAAGGAATGTAGCCAAGGGTGTGAGCTGCAGAGCCCTTACTGCCAGAGAACAGACAGGAAACTCTTGGGTGTTCACATGATGTTTCAGTGGGCATGACAGTGTTTGGTCAAAGGTTAGACCTTGAGATGGTCTTGAGGGTCCTTTCCAGCTGTAATGATTCTATGATGCCAGGCAAGCACCCCAGACTTCTCACTGTCTTAAACCAGACCTATTATCAGCCCAGTTAACTAATTTGTATGCTATCATGAGGCCTGGAATCAAAGCTTACACTAAATTAATGCTATCTCCCTTGTGTGAGCCTCCCTCATTCCTTCTAGCAGTTCAACCAAAAAACAACTGCAAGAAACAAAAGGAAATGTTTACACAGCAAATGCTCTCTGTGGAAAGGACTGCAGCTACACTGCTCTCACATCTCCCTCTGTGGAACAGATAGAGTGCCCTTGCTTTCTGAAAACAGAGTTGGGGCAAGAGCAGGGAGGACAAGGGAATACAAGCTGGGGAAGGGCACCAAAAAAATCCAGCACTGGTAAAGTGATTTGTAGCATTTTAACTGGGAAATTCAACTTCATCCTGTCAGGGCTTCAAGCTTCATGTATTCAAGACTGAAATAATTTTTAAATGCCTAAAGTCTGCAACAAAGCTGGGCTTCAAACCATCAAGAACTTGAAAGATTTCTAGTGGTGTTAGTGCATCCATTATTTCCCATGTGTTTCCACAGAGATTAGGTGCTAATTCCTGGGAGTTAATAGGCTCCTTGTGGTTACAGACCTTCCCCTTGGCACTTTTACTGACACTGCAGAATCTGATTTCCCTTTTAAATATGACTGATCCAAATAGCTTAGCATAAGATAAATTCTTGAACTACATCAGCATGAAACCTTTTATTCTGGATTTTGAAATATACATATCATTAAACATTTCTTTTCTCCTTTCTCTTTGAAGTGAAATACGACCTTAACAACCCTGCGAAACATGGAAAGCTGAATTTCCTCAACAACCTTGCAACCGGACTAGTATTCATTATAGTAGTAGTGAATATTTTTATCACTGCCTTTGGAGTGCAGAAGCCAGGGGCTGAGTCTGCATCCAGGCAGTGAGGACAGGTGAGTGTGGTCTGGCTGTCCCCGAGGCAGCAGGGCAGGGCACAGGGGTGCACGGGCAGGGTGGGACAGACACAGCCTTCTCTCTGCAGTCCAGGCTCCTGCAAACACCCGAGTTCACATCAGGGCCAAAGGAGAAGCTGCTGGGAGCGGGTAAGTTGTTACAGTGTGTTTGTAATTGTGGAGGTCAAGAGTTGGTGGCAGCACATGTGTGAGCCATAGGAAGTGTAAGGATTGTCCTGGCCTGGCCACTCCTTTTCCTCACTGCTGACTAAGACAATAAGGGAAATAATGTTCTGCTTTCTCCAAAGGCCTCTCCTGTTTTTAAGGAAGGTTTGCATCCAGTCTGTTACATAACACTGAATCTGTTTCCGAGTGCTGAGGGCTGTTGAGGCTGACACACAGCACTGCCCATGCTGTGGGGATGGTGTGGCTCTGCTGTCCTCCCCAGGACAGGCAGAGGAGCACTGTCCCTTCCCTGTGCCCATTGACTGCAATGCTGCTCTGCCTGCATTTTCAGCTTCATTCTTCACTCATACAGAAGGATAAATACAGGAATTGTGGGGATCAAACTGGGTATCTTCCTAGCATCACAGCTGTGATAGCAATTTGGGAGGAGATAAACCTAAATTGTAGGCTTGTAACTCAAGAAGCACCATGGTGAACATGTGCTTTTAAAATAGCACTGCTGAGTCTGTGTGTGCCAGCACTGCTCTTGGTCTGCCTCATCTCAGCCCAGGGTCAGAGAGCTGCTGGGGAAGGAGTGACTGGGCTGGGCTGCTCTGTGCTGCAGCCCCTGCGTGTAATGTAATCACTGCTTCCTGCAAACTTCTGCAGGAAACTCTTCCTCCATGAAAAAGAAGATACAAGGCCTTTAAACCATTAATCTGTAGATGGATGGTGCAACACGAATCTGTAACAAGAATGGGAGTCAGACCAAAATTTATCCTCAGTCTTAACAGCGTCGGGGGAAATCAGTGCAAAAAATTATTAAGAAGATGAAGAACTACATTAATTTATGTCAGGATGCAAGTGGAATTTTCTGCTTTAGCAAAACCTGTGAAGTTCTGGCAGTGAAACAAGAGAGTTTTATTGCATTTTCTGGCCATAGTTGCTATAAGCAGACTAAGAAATATTTAATTTTAACAGCGAAGAACACATGGATGGTCTAAGCTATTAGCAGAAATATAAGTAGAATGTTGACTTCAGCAGTACATGTTAAAGCAATACTGAAGCAATAACCCCAGAATTCCACTGTCCAAGCCAAGAGAGCTGAATGAAGGATTATTGGAATTTTATCTGCCTCCACAGGACAAACATGCACAATAGCCAGGGACAGAGGCAGAGACAAGAGTCTGAAATGGGCATAAGGAAATATCAGTGGGTTTGTGCCAGGCCTTGCTCTCCCAGGCTGCCAGGGAGGTTGTCTTGGCAGCATTGGTGTTGGAGCTGCTCCCCCCTCGGCTGCCCACCCCAAGGGGTTTGTGATGAGTCGTGGCTGGGTTGTGAAAAGCCTCCTTAGAACGCTGGGGTAAGTGAGACACAGCTCTGCTGTCACTTCTCTGAGATTGCCTGGGAGCATGAAACAGTTCAGTTCCTCCATAAAGGAGAAGCAGGAGCTGCTTTGTGTAAGCTCAGGTAGGGGCAAGTCCAGGGCATAAAGCAAGTTTACATCTGAACAGAAGCAGCAGCTGTGGGCTCCTGCCTCCCTGCTCTCACAGTTTCCTAATTAAACAGCCAAATGTGGTGTCCAGAACCTGTCTTTTTGCTCCAGACTTGTTAGATGTGAAAATTCTGTGTTGTTTTGGAGCAGTACAGCTCCTGTTCCCTCATTTGTACCCACTGCCCTTGCTAGGAACATCTGATCATCTGAATGTGACTTGAAAAATAAGTGGTTTTTAGTCTGTTGCCACAGTCTCCCCAAAACCCTGAGAGAAGTGGGTGGCCACCATTTTCTGGGTTCACCTTTACTATTATGCACCCTTTTCCACAGAAAGCTTAATTCCCCCTTTAAAGCAAATGTGTCATTTACTATAATTCCTGTGTCACTAAAATATCAATATCTTTGTGTTTCAGAGACCTGGAGCATTCATTTTAGATGCCATTTCCAGTTGAGCCAGTTACACTGGACACAGTGGGGAAGGAAGAATAATGTGAAGAAGCTGGACACACCAAGCAGCTTTCTCAATTTTCCAACACATTTATATACCTACAATTTTCCCGTGTGTTAATATTTAAACTGTTTGGCATCTAAGAAAAGGCTGATTTTGCCCCAGGACACTATTTTTCTGGAATATTGGCATTTCAATTTCTGAAGAAACTTAATTTTTTTTCAGAGAAGTGACATAAGCTGATGAATCAAGGAAATATCATCTGGTAGCACTTCACAGGACTTTTCTTTTTACATGCCTTTGTTTTTTGTGGCAATTTATCATTTCCACCATGGTAAGAAATGTCAGGCCTTTGATTCTGGCATGGTCACGTTGTCCTTTATTTCACAGCTTGGCACCGAGTCCTGTACTCTGTGGCCAGCAGGGCTCTTCCTGTGCAGCGTGTTAAGGTAGCTCTGCCTTGGTTTTCTTTTATTTCCACTCTAGCTGAAGCAGAGATGAGACAAACAGAAGCAAACAGCATTCTTTTGTCCAGTTTCTTTCTTCATGCACACAAATATCCCCAGTGTTAATAGTTTCTTACCATGAGCTCTGTTCTGTGTATTCTGTGCATTATGTGTATTTATTTGAATCCTAGAGTAGTTCAAGGGACCTGTAAAGCTCATCCCAGCCCCAGTGTCCAGCCTGGCCTTGGGCACTGCCAGGGATCCAGGGGCAGCCCCAGCTGCTCTGGGCACCTGTGCCTCATTGGAAAAGGTCCTTCCTTATATGAAGTTTCTGGAAGCTCTGTTAGAAGTGCCACCTTTTCCAGGCTCAGCTGGCAAACTGGAGCACCCAGGGTGAATTTTACCTGCTAAACTGGTACCAAGTGCCTGTCAGCAGCAATTCAAATGAATTGAGTTTTTCTCTCTGGTTTTCTCTCTCTCTTCACATCTCTGATTGCTGCAGTTTTGTTACTTTTACGAGTTTATGGCTAAAAGCAAAACAAATTTTTAAATTTTTATTTTTAAATATATATAGAGATATAAATATCTTCTAGGCTCTTCCCTGCTGGCTCAGGGACTTAGACTTTTTCTAAACACACTATTGCTAGTAATGGTGTAGATTACAATAATTTCTTCAACAAAAACATTTTAGTCATTTTATTTCCACAGTATCATACCTGCAGGTAGAAAAATCGGAGTTTTCTAGGTTGCACCTGCATGTAGATGCAGATTTGTATTAATCAATTTCAAATGCTTCCTTGTACATAAGAATAGAAGTTTGACTTCCATGTGTCTCATCTCATTTAGTTTTTATTACTGACCTTTCTCTTTGGTTATGTCTCAAAGGCTGTTGATGTACCAGATTTTCATGTATGTGGTATGTAAGAACTACTAACAGAAAACAAATCAGAAACGTGTGTGATTAATAATGGAATAGATATTCTTTTTTATTTTCTAATTTGTCTTTTGTTGCTTCATTTCCATTGTAACTTGTATTTAACCAGTATCTAGCAGGCAACAGTTTAATATTGTGTGCTGCACTAATTTAAACATAGCTCAGAACAAGTTCTGAGTGAGGCATGCAGGACAACTTCCTGAATTTATTTTTTACAAACCACCAGCTGTTGTAGGACTGTTCGTGCCCACTCGTGGCTGTCACACTTCTGATGCTGCAGAGCCTGGTCTCTCCTGTTGGTCCTAAACATAAAAAGCCTGATCTGAGAGTCATCCCTCTGCCTCTGAGGCTGTGTGGGCATCAGCAGCATTCAACTCGCTGCTGGATGTCCTTTTTAAATTAAAACACTTCTGGTTTATTCCCCTGTCTTTTACTGTGATTAAGTAAGATCTGCAAAACATCCTCAGACATAAAATCAGTATTTCAAGTCTCTGAAGCCTTCAGAGTTCATGTATTTTTTAGCAGACAAAAGCATCTGCAAGTTGGTTTCAAGTGTAAATAATTTAATCACAGGATTATTATTCTTTTAAGTCAGGTGCTGCTTTAAAATCCTGACAAGTATCTTTGCCCCTTTGAGGGGCAGCAAACAAATACATAGGTTTGACTCGTTCTTGGACTTGTTCTTTGGCTTGCTGTGCTTTTTCCTTGGTTGGAGGCAGATATTTCCCTTAAAAAGAGGTCATCAATAATGAAGCAAGATGAATTTTCCAGGCTGTGTGGGGAGCAGTTCGTGCCAGGTCAGCCGTTTGCTCCTATTTCATAAGCTCTGGGCAGGGTGAGCATTGCTCATGGTCCTTCTCATTAGTCCCTCCAGCATCCAGCACAGCCTGGGCTGGGATTTGCAGCACAGCTCTCCTTACTGGAGCAGGTGACAACAACCATATTTACTGGAACTGACTCTCAGTATTTGTCTTCTAAACCAGATCACTTGTTCACTTTCCTTCCTGATATTTTCCACTCCTTTTTTTTCCAGTCTTCCAGCCTAGAAGTTGCCCCACCCCCTTTTTAATGGTACAAGTTTTAACGAGTTGGGAGGTGAGTGGTAAATATGGTGCCATACTAGGAAGAACCACACCAGCACTACTGAAACGTCGCTAAACATTTTCACTGGTGCCAAAAATATCTGAGAATAAATTGGTTTCATCGCCACCTAACATTACCTCAGATTTCTGGCATCAAGGATGAAAATAATTTAAACTGTTGGGAGGGCCTTATGTTTCAGATTTGTTTTGAACTTATGGAAGATATGGAGGGAGACAGCTATGTGTCTTTACCCTGAAATAGGAGGGTTTTTTTTCTGTGCCAGAAAACATGATTCACCAGGCATGCAGGGAGAGCATCTCTCAGGAAAGAAATGACTGTGTCCCCGCAGGCCTTTCCATCCCTCGTAGAGTTTCAAATTCTGGGAACGTGACTTGGGAACGTGACTGAACTTCACAAACTGTGTCAAATGCACCTGGGGAGCGTGGGGAGCAAGCCAGGATGGGCCTGTGTGGGTCAGTGTTCTCCTTCATGCTCCATAAAAACTCCTTCTTCTCCATGCTGATGAAAAATCATGTTTGAAAGCCTCACATCCCACAGCTGCACCAGTAGGACTCCTCATGGTGCCTTGAAGGGACCCTGGTTATCACACACAGGTCCTAGAATCTTCAAACCTGATGTCACTGTTAACATTTTGCTTAATTTGCACATCCTCTTCACTTGCAGACACAGGGTGTGATGGAATGATGAGCCTTGTTCATCTTCCTGGAGTCAGGACCAGCCCAGACTGGTGAATGATGCCATCAGGACACATCTCACCAGGGATTTATCCAGGCTCGAGGTCCAGCAGCACTCTGGCTGCTGGCAGCCCCCTTCACCTCTTACCAGTTCATGAAGCACAGACTGAGTTGGAAAAGTTTTGCTTTACTAGACACATAGTTATTAAAGATTTATCAACAGCACCACAGCAGAAAGCTTTTCCTCGTGACCACAGTGTCTAGTGGCCTGTGCTCCAGAATAGAAAGGGCAGCTCAGGATTCACCCAAGATGCTCTTTTATCCCAAAGGAGTGGCACTGAATTAACTGGAGCAGTGTTGCTGCATACCTCTCTCATCTTCTGCCTCTGCTTTCTTTCCATTTGGCACAATAACATCCCTAAGAAGTGGGTAAGATGAAGATAGAAAATGACGCCCTCACCTGAATCCTATAGTTTTGTAGTTTTATCAAGCTGCTGTTTCAGCAGCAAAGGAACAGGCCAGTAACAAATCTGGCTGCGGGTTTTTCCTTACATTAAGTCCCTTTTTAGGTGGTCAAAGCAGCACTTAAAATCAGCTGTGTGTCAAAGTCCCTTAACAAACACCAGTGCATCTCCAAGGCTTCACGGGCAGTGACCCTTGGGACTCCCAAACTGACAAAACAAAGACTAACCCAAAGACACCCAATCTTTGAACAGATGAGTCCTGTTTAACTCCAGATCCCTAAGCAAGCTAAGCAGAAAAACTTAACCATGAGAGGCCAGAGCCCAGGAGGGGTCGTTCAACAGCCACGGAGGGCAACAACCAAAGGGCACTTCTGGGAGGAAGAGCAATGCATTAACTACAAGAAAAACAGCAGGATTCTTCTCTCAGATTTTATTTCAATTTAATTGCCAGCTTCACCCCATTAAAAAAAGAAATCCATTAATTTCTACAGGATTCAAGGAAACATACATTCAGAGAAATTACTGCAGGACACAGGACCTGTGACGAGCAGCAGACTGATTACTGGCAGCACAGCCAAGGCGTGGCGTAACACGGAGGAGTATCTGTGCACACAGAATGGCAGGGAAAAGCATCCATGACAGCACATTTGGACCAAATACGTTTTCAATTTATTACAGTATGAGACAAATAATGACAAATGAAAGAAACAAAAGGAGTAACTTTGCCTTGGCAAAGGCACTTTTAACTGCAAACTCCATCCAGCAGCTGTAACACAGCCCAGTGCATCCCAGAATGAATCATCACTTCATTCCCACTCCAACTCATCAGGCACATCATCCTTCACCAAGTCCTTTAAATAGCAGTCTGGCTTTAAATGGAATTGTGCAAATTCACTGTAGGATCTGTCACTTTGCTTCCCAGCTCTCTGCACAGAGACAGACCCATCACTCAGCCTTAACCATTTCCATGGCTGGGGCCAGTACCTGCACATCAGCCCGGGGGGATCACTGGTCAGCTCTTGTGCTGGGATCCAGACAGCCCTGGCACAACCACCAGGACCAGCAGAGGCACTTCAGCTTTACTTTAAATCAAAATGCCCATTCATTACAAAAGCAACTAGGGAAGGAAGAGGATTTTTTGCTAGGTATCAGGAGGCCTTGGGGCTGAAGAACCTGGAGCTCATCCCCCATTCCCTTCCCCTCAGGATTCATGCAGAGATCACCCAGCAGCAAAGGGGGGCAGTCCCTGGAGCTGAGCAGGCAGGAGCCAGTGGCTGGAGGAGCTGCACATCCCACCCTCATCTCCTTCCGAGGGACACATCCAGCCCTCCAGGAGAGCATCCCTGCCTGGGCTGCTTCTCCTTAGCTCCTGTGCAATTCCTGCCTGCAGCATGAGAACCATGGTGTTCACAAGGACAGCCTCCACCCTCTGCAGGGAACCACCTACAACCCAGCCAGGATAACCTCCCTGCACAAAGAGTGAAGCACATTTATAACTAAATACCGGCACAGTTCCAGCAGTGAGGGCCAAGCTATTCTTATCTTGCCAGGGAAAATGGAATTCTGCAGCTAAAGGGGTTCATCCAAGACCCTGTTTGATTTATTCCCAAGTCCAGAAGGACCTGACTCCCATGCAGGTCACACATGTTCTTCCCCCAGGAGCTGAAAATGGAATTATCTCTATGTGCTGCATAGATGTGCTTGCAGAGACACAAGCTCCTGAAAGAAAAATATTGCGAGAAAAACAACCTATGCCAATTTTATAGGCAGCCTGACTTTCACTGTTCAAATTAATAACTGGCACTAATGAAGGAACAGATTATTTTCTACTCTTTGCAGTTAGATCCTTTAACACTAGGATGAACCAAAGACTCATTTTTTCTTTCTCCTTCCAGCTCTAACCAATGGCTCATCTTCTTTCCTGAGAGGTATCCTCATCTCAAGCAACCTCAGGAAGGGAGGAAATACAGCCCTAGCCACAGTAAACTTTGCTGTACCATACTGGGAAGGAATTATTCCCTGTGAGGGTACAGAGGCCCTGGCCAGACAGGGTGCCCAGAGAAGCTGTTGCTGCCCCATCCCTGGAAGGGTCTTTTGGAAGCTCTCCAATATTTAATGTCTTTCTTACATTGTGGTGTCACCAGCACTGGAGGTGAGGCCACTGCAGAGCAGAGCAGAGCAGGACAATCCCCTCCCTGCCCTGACCAGCCATGCTGGGCCTGGTGCCCCCCAGGACAGGGATGTCCCCCCAGGCTGCCAGGGCACTCACATTCAACTTTCCACTGACCAGGACCCCCAGGTCCCTTCCCACTCTCCAGCACCTCATGCCCCAGCCTGTCCATACATCCAGGGCTGCCCCATGCCAGGTGCAGAATCCAGCACTTTCCCTTGTTGAATTCCACTGGGTTGGTGGTTGCCCAGCCCTCCAATTTGTCCAGGTCTCTCTGCAGAGCCTCCCTTAGCTTCACTGGGAAAGAGAAAGCTAAATAAATCTGGAACATTTTCATGTTAGTCTGAAGCACTTCAGGTCAGACACTGCAGTCCCTGGAAGAGCCCCCGGGCTGGGAACCTCCTGCAGCAGCTCCAGGGCACTCACACCAGGGCCAGCAGCAACGAGGCTGGGATGAGGCACCAGAGGGACTCAAAGACACAGAGAATACAGGGCAGACATAAAGGGAACTGGCCCCCACGAACTCCCACAGGTGCCAGTGCCCACCTGAGCTCAGGCAGTGACTATAAAGCATCTAGACAAAACACACAGTTCTGAGATGGAGATCCATTTCGAGTAAGGCTTTGGGCGCACGTGTTCAAGTCCTTTTCTTAAATTAATTCTCACAATAGACAGGCAAGAGTTCTTCAAACAGTTGTGATCCTTCATTCCAGTACAGAAAACACATATGCACAGGTGGCTTCAGACCCACACTCACTTAGGAGATAATTTTAAAGCTTGTATTAAAAATATTTTCTTATACAAACGATAAATATTTTAAAATAAGCATTTACAAAAATAAACAGTCCCTTCCCTTAAAGCAGGACATTTATAGCTGAAATTCTGAATACATCTGGAGGCAAGGCAATTATTGATGAAGCTAGTTTAAAAAATCTTTGGTATGAGTATAGGACATTAATATTTATACACCGCTGGCTTCCTCTGGTCGGTGTACAGACAAGGGAAGAGATGGCTTTTCCTTAATTTCTTGGTATGTCTTCCAAATACAACATACAAATATTTCTAACATGTCTTCCTATGATAATAGGAGAAAAGCCCAAGATTCTCCTTGCTCTTCCTATGACTTGCGTTTCTAAAACAGAATGATGAGAGGAGAAAGTGAACACAGTTAAATTTCATTTTAGCTAGGAAGCAGCACCTGCAAAAACTAAAAATCAATTGAAAATAATTCCAGAAGAAAGCCCATTTCCTTCAATTTGTAGAAACCAACTGCCCAGAGAGGCGAACAAGGAACCTGTTCAGCTTCACTGCTGCCAGCTCAGGCGGAAAGAGGAGATCTGGGGAAGGGAGCTTCGCACCCGAGCACAGCGCGGGCTGGCGAGGAGCAGTGCCTGTCGGGTGCCAGCCACAGCCACACCAGGGCCAGCAGCAGGGGACAGCTGCAGCTGCTGGGACTCAGCAAACCCAGCCAGCATCCTGCAGCCCCAGCACTGGCCAGGCTTCCACCAGCTCCCAAGGGGTGAGGGAGCCAGAAGGTTTGGGGTCTGTCTCACGACTGCTGGGAATCGTGACCCATTGCTGTAGCAACAGGAGCTCACGTGACTACTGTCTTTAAAAGAGCCCCTATTTGTGGCATCTTCTGTAGGCAAAATATCCATTATTTATACCTCAGCATGTCTGCTGTGCAATTTGTATCCTGAGCTCATTAATGAGTGCTGACACCTTGACCCACCTGTGAGTTGAGGAGCCCAGCTCGTGCCATCCCTGCTGAGGGAAGGCAGCCAGAGAAGCTGCTGAGTGCTCACCTGAGTTACAGCAGTACCAGAACAGGGCCAGTCCTGCAGCCACGCTGAAACAGGCCAGGAAAAACACTGGGCCTAGAGAACACAGGAAGGAAACACATGAGGACAGAACAGGGCAGCAGGAGTTTAGCTCAGTTCATAAATCACCAATTGCTATCAATATACATAATTAAGCACATTTGAATGAAGCTAACACATTCACAATCCTGTATGTTCTGTAGCTAATGTACTATGAAGCACATTTACTAAACTGCAGTTAATTTTTACTACAGTTGCTCTGCCACCATTCCCTGCTCCCCTCTGCTCATCCAGCTACAGCCTAGGGAATTTAAGGAAAAGTTTCCTTAGATGTTTCCTCACTCTAAAACTTTGTTCAACCCACCCTCTAAACCTTACACAAACATGGCCCAGGCTGTTGGGCCTCCCCCACAGGCAGGCACTTCACCCCCTACACAGCCCCAGGCCCTGCAAGAAGCTGCAGCCCTCAGAGCCACATTTTTAGGGGTTTTTTTATTCCCCACAAACTCCACTTCCTGGCAAGAGCAAATATTCTTGTTGGTGTTTACAGTTCTTCTGGGGACAGAGATGAAGAGCCACATGTGCACCTAAACCAAATCTCCTGGGAACTGCCTGCCTGGAATTATACACAGTTTAATGGTGATGGTCAGTACTGATGTTCAATAAAACCTTTTTAATTCATACTTATCCACTGATATAACAGCACAAAGATTTAAATCTGCTTCTTTATTACCTACTATTCTATTTGTATTAACCATCTCACTAGAAAGAGAGATACAATTAAGCTATACCTCAATTTAAGGACAAGTGTACTGCCTCAACAAATTCCTGGAGCTGACTGCATGGACAAGGACCCTGGAGAAACAGCAAAGGAGCAAGGATTTGCAACTTCCCAAGGGTGGCTAGCGGCCAAACAATCTCTAGTCTGAGGCCAGCTCAGACAAAAAAAGTAATAAGTAAAAATAAAATTAAATATTACTTCATTTGCTTATTTCCAAGCACTTTCTCTGTTCATCTTGTACTGTTGTGCTGCTGACAGCAACGTGGAAAGTCTGAACAGCAATCTGGTTCAATATTCAAAGAAACACCACCACCACCACAGACAAAAATATACATTGAGTTAAACAGTGTTTCTGCTCCTTATTTCAGTTTTCTCTCAGGAAACCGGAAAAGAAGGCATAATTCATAGAAGGTGTTTTGAATCTTGCATGATTGTATCTAAATCTCTAAATAAAAATATTAAATTTAAATTATAAAATAGTTCATTTTAAATTGTGAGAACTGTTCATCTTTCTTTCAGATCTTCCTTTTCAAAATATCCTACCATGAATAAAATATTTGTCTCTGTAATCTGGCATTGAACAAAGGAAGGTGAAAATAATTAATATGTTTTCCTAAGGAAAGTATATTTAAGCTTTTCCTTCCTTTCTGTCATTGCTTTCAAATAATTTGTAGTTAAATTGAGAGCTTAAAAAAAATTGAACAAAAATTGAAAATCATATCAAAAAGTTATTGATGGCCTTATGCAAAATGACAGCAGCAGCTGAATGGACCTTACTGTTCAAGCACTGAAGAAATCACAGGAAATTAGGAGTTTAGCTGTAATAGTGTAAGAAATACCACTGTAAATATTGATTAAACTCTACAGTCTCTTCAATTTCCTGGCACTGGTTTCCTTGACAGTAGCTCAGTACATTTCCCTCCATTAATTCTACTTAACTTGTGACAACAGTAAAGACATCATAAGCCAAAGTAGTTGTTACATGAAGTGCAAATTACATGATATAATAAATTGCATCATAATCTGCAAAGCCATTCCATCCGGTGACACTGTATCATTTATTTACCCCTGTCATTTAGCATATATTGCTCCTTGTCAGTGTCTATCTCTGTGGGATCTGGGGTTTCTAGAAATAAAAGCAACACATGAAAAGTTAGTACTCAGCTCAAGCAAACAAACAAACATAATCAGCACATGCAAAATGGTGCAAAACAACACATTTCAGAACAATATCCAATATTGACATACAGTATTAACCCCTCCAACGGTAAATCATTGCTAGAGTTAAAGCTGGACATAGGCACAGAGTAATCTGAATGCAACTACAAACAGCTGCAGCCACACCTCTGATCTGCCTGAGCACTGACCACATAAATAACATTACCCTTGTTTCCCAAGTCAGGAGAGCAGGAGATAATCCTTTCACAATGCCAGCAATTTTCATTGTAATAAATACAAACTATCTGCTAATAGACACACTAATCTGAAAACACCTCTATAATTCAATGTATCACCATTCTTTGTTCTTGAGCAAATCTCTGGGCATTGATATATTTAGCAGATAAAGCACATACAAAAACCTTCTTGGTGCAGATTATTTACTAAACGCAGGTCTCAGCTGAAGACATGCCCAGCTTCTTTAAAACTCTGTAGGTTCTATATGCTAACATTTGGCACAAGTAATTTTGACCTCTGTCTTTCCGCAAATTCTAGCAGAAAAGGAGGCTGGCCTTGAGTCAAGGTGTTCAGCAGTTTCCACTCTGGGCAGAAAGGCCCTTTCAGAGCTGCCTTTGCCACACAGATGTGGAGATCATGCTGTCTGCAGAAGGGACACATACAGCTGTCACCAGACATGGCATAGGAGTGACTTTCCATAACACATCACCAATCTGCAAAACAACTCTCTTAGCCAAACCTCTTTGTAGTCACAGAATCATAAAGGTTGGAAAAGACCTCTAAGATCATCAAGTTCAACCATCAAAGGGTTAAGAGGGTTAAAAAATGAGAGGAAAAAAATGTAAGAGTTCTGTAAGAGCTGTGAGTAGGGAAGAATTTAAGACTGAAGGGTTTCAAATGCTCTCCTTCTTCCACAGGACACCTGGATCTGGAGAGCTGCCTCAAAAACTGCCCTGTGCACCCAGGCAGCGACAGCAGAACACCCATCTCCCCTGCTAAGGAGGTGCCTCTGGGTGGGAGGACAGGCCACGGCTCTGAAGCAGGACAGAAGCGTCTGGAGCACTTCACTGTGAAGTCCAAGAGCCACCTGAGAGCAGGGATTGCTGCAAAGCCACCGCGGGCACCCTGTGCCCCCGGCAGCCTCACCCAGCCTGCCCCTCTGAGGGACTGATCTCCTCCCTAGAACTCCAGCTGGGAAACCCTCACACTGCACGGGAGAGCACAGACAAATCTCTGACACTTCTATCGCTGCCTGGGGCTGATAGGAGCCTTTATCCTTTTAGCCTGTGTCAGCATGGAGAGAAATAAAAACGTTTTCTGAGTCCCCTGGAAACTCCTGTTTGCTTCCACAGCTCCGAGGCAGCCCACACCGTGTGCCTTACCCCCCCTCTAGTGGGAATGTTCAGACATTACCAGACACTTCACTGGCAATTTACACTTCAGGCAAAGAAATTTTGTTCTAGCACAAATTTTAAAGCTGTCTGAAAAATGAAAAATAAATATTTGAAAGTGTTTCCTCTATAGTAAAAATCTGTCCTACATATAGCTGCATGTAATCTATTACAGAACTCAGTCCTGGCCATGGTTCATCCACATCCTCATCAATAATTACTCCAGCTGTTTGTAATGCTGCTTGTTTCAGTCATTCCCATACACTTGGAACAGTGTTCTTCTCTGTGTTTCTTAGGCAGGGGGGAAATAAGACCAATATGTAGCAGAAAGCATTATCCCACATTGGCAAGTCAGGCTTGAGACCTTTTCTTAAAGAAATGAGCTCCTTTGCAGTACAGAATCAAATCTGTTTGAGCCTCAGTCCTTCTGAGGTGCATACAAGTGTATTTGGGGGGCAGCCATCAGCCAGGTCTGTCAGCTGCACAAAACAAGTCCTAAGTGATTTTAATATCACAGTCCATCCATGCAAGGGCCTATGAATGTTTGCTTCATGTTAAACTAGACACAATGAGGAGATTTATGGATTGAGGAGAAGCCCAGGTTCTTCTCAAGACTTCTGATCTTAAATTAGAGGTTTGTAATGTTTCTCCTGTCTCCTGTGCTACAAGTCAGAATAAACAGAGAGGAAATAAATAAGCCATTATGTAACAATGGCTATGAAAGGGAAGCTGTGATTCATAGGAGTTACATATCTGTCTGACATGTTGCACTTAAACTGTTTTGAAGATGTGTTTCATATTTCAAAACAATCAAAGAGTTTTGCCAACACTAATCCCAAATAACAAGAAGTCAAATCGCCTTACAGCTTTGGAAAACTCAAGTCAGAGAGAATTAAGGTATACCCCAAAAATAATTGAAGTAACTTGTTTATTTATATTATTTATAACCTGTTTAGGTTGTTTAAATGACCTATACTGCAACTGAAATTAGGTTTTACACTTGTGAGGAAATTCACAATTCAATCAATTTACAAGTCAACTTACTCAAGATTTTCCTGCTTGGCAGGTCGTTAAACAATTGTTCAGCATTGATCTGCAGAGCCCTGTAAAACTCCTGACAGTGTCTGTCTCCTTTCTTTTGGAGGTGTTTCAACAGATCTGAGAGTCTGGTATGGAGTGATGCCTTTGGATTCCTGAACTGTAAGAGAAAAGTACTCATCAGAAGAGAGATTAAAACAGAAGAGAGATTAAGAGATCAATTTTACACCACTATGCCAGGGAGCAAAGTTATGGAGCTTCTTTGGTATTTACTAAAAGAATGGACCAAAAAAACAAGGGAAATGTAAAAAGGACACAGATGCCCTGCAGAGCACTGAGCTCCACCTGCTCAGCAGTGTCTGATGGAGACTATTTTGTCTCTGCCTCCCCTCCTGCTTTTTGCTGTCCCGATCAAGTGAAAGCCACTCTGCATTTGATGTCTTCCCTGCATCCAAGCTGACACAGTACTTGCTATTCTACAGTTTAATTCTGACAGCTGTAGAAAGAAAATGTCAGCAAATCTTATAATTTGATATAAAGTTTTATGCTTTCAAGTTTGCCCTTAGCTGCCTAGTAATGATCCCCAAAAAGGCATTTTATATGCTTATCCTAGTCCCAATACTGGAGCGTTCGTCATCCCAAGATTATATATTTCACTGTTTTTTCATTGTTTCCACCACAATTAACTCCTGTGTACCCATTTCAACAGGTACAAATTCTCCTTGCCAACTCAGGTTGGCAAGCAGCTGCAGAGGAAAGTACATTTTTTCTGTAGTACTAAATGTGATGGGTATTAGGAGACCTTACAAAGAGAAGGAAAATGCATCCCTAGCCTTACACATCAAACTGATTTCAGTTTATTTGGGCAAAATCCAAAGCCATTTTCAGCAAAGCATCGTATTTCATAGCAGCACAGTGGATAACCTTTGGAGCATACTGAGTTAGAAACAATTCCTACTTGAGGGGGACAAGGAATGCCACAGACCTTACACAACACTCCTTATTCTGACAAAATTCCCACAGGGTCTACCAGATAGAGCTGAGATTATAAGCTTCCTAAACACTCAACAGAGTTGACACAAACTTGCCTGGATCCACAAAAAAGCAGTTCATTCCTGCCTAAGTGCAGAAGTCACAAATCATATTTCACAGATTCTTTATGGATTTATTTTGAAGCTCTTGAGGGAAGTGGCAAGACTGGCTCAGCTAATGATCTAACTCTGCTCTACACCACCAAACACTAATTGTCCCCATGGAGTTTGATTATGGCAGAACTGGACCTATTTTTCCTGATGTTAAAATACTGATATGCCAAAACCCTGTGCAGACACGAGGCCAGCAGAGGGCAAGTAGGAACTACTATAAGCAGCATTGGGAAAGCCTTAGCTGACTTTGATTTTGTCTCCACACAAGCTTAGAAGCTCTTTCTCCCTAAAAACAGGTACCCATTTTTGAAAGTGTCGTGTCAGGGATGGTGGCCTTCCTCCATACCTGGTGGCACCACTGCAAGGTATTACTAACTCCATCCACTTCCACAGCTCCACACGTACCTGTGGGACTAACGCCCTCCACTTCTCTACCAATACTTAAAATTACTACTTGCTTACCAAAACTGGTTGAGATGATTTGTGGACAGAGAGGGATGCAGCCCAGATGAGCTGGTGTGCCACTCCACAGCAGCCCACGTGAGGAGACAGGCAGGGCAGGGCTGTGGGCACAGGATGGGTGCCCCCCTGCCCACGGGCTGGCCCCACGGCTGCATGCCCAAGAGAGTGCTCTCTCTCATGACCACTTGGCACAGGGAACGTGCCAGCCCTGTGACTGCTCCTCTGACACGAGATGCCAGATACAACAGGCCAGCAAGCAGGCGGTGAGGCAGCCTGGCCACATATGGCACCAAGGGTTGAGGGAAAACGGAAGAGGGAAGCTGGGTTAGAGACCCCCAAAAGCAACACAACAGTCAGAAATACAGCAAAACTCATCAAATTACCTTTTCTGCTTCTTCATTGGTAAGAATTTGGGGATAGACTCTGTTAAGCTGAAGAACAATTTTATCAACCACTTGTTCATTCAGTCGGCTAGTGCTTGTGAGGAAATACATGTCATGCTGCAGCCGATGACAATATGACTGATCTAGAGATAAAATAACACACAGAACAAACCACAGCAGTTAATTAATAAACCATTTTAAAATTCCATAAATTTCATTTTCCTACCAGAGATTAAATAGCTAAAATAAAATTAACACCATCGCCTAATACTAGAAAGCAGAACTACCTGTTAGGGAAAGACAACACAAACCACAACTTTCAGGTTATATAGGTTGCCAAAAACCCCTTTGTAATTTTGGTTCTGCTTAACTATTCTTAGCATAAAAAAAACTCATGTTGCTTTCTGTACAAGGAACATCAAACAGGATTTTGTCTGTCACAATCCCCTGCATACATTTCTCCATGATCCACTTTCACTGCCCTTCTGGATAAAGCCACAAGGCCCTATGGAGCTGCACTGCCACTTCATATTTATCAAAGCAAATGAATAAATATAGCTGCATTTCAAATGTGTAGGACAAGATCAGCCCTTCCTCGCATGCTGCAACACGAAGCACTGTCATCCACACCTGGGTGCTGGGAGCATATATGCTGCCAAGCACCTTAAAGCCAGCCAGGTACACATTCCCAATTAATAACTTGAGTAATATTTACATAAGGACTCTTGACACTGCCTCTGACACCACTGTATCTTTATTATGGTTTCAACTTTGGTTTGTCTTCCCTTTAAAAGCCTTCTTAAGTTTATCAAGCAAACAGACGGGATCATTAAGGAGATAAATTTAAATACAACAGACACAAAACCCAATGCAGCTCTCTGGCATTTTCTGTAACACGCAGAACTTGCAAACATCCATTCCAGAAACCTCAGTGGTGTCTGCCGTGCAGTGCAAACACGAGCTGCTACTTCCTGTAAAACTCCTGGGTGGAGGAAAAGAACCTTAAGACTATTGAGCCCAACCATCAACCCAGCATCACCATGTTCAGCACTTAACCACGTCCTGGAGTGCCATCCACACATTTTTTGAACATTTCCGGGGATGGTGATTCCACCACTGCCCTGAGCAGCCTGTACTAGATCTGGCCAACCCTGTCAATGAACAAATTTTCCTTACTATCCAAGCTAAACCTCCTCTGGCCCAACCTGAGGCCATTACCTCTCATCTTGTAGCTTGGTGCTTGGGAGGAGACTGACACCCACCTGCCTACACCCTCCTGTCAGGAAACTGTAGATTTCTGTAAATCGGTTTTACTTGAAATACCTTTTAAAAACAGAGGAGGAAAACGCAGCAAAACTGCACTGAGCAAAGTATTAAAGGGCATTTGATACACGAGAGTGACGTTAGGTTACACACAGTCCCATACGATGGCTGAAACAACAGAGCCTTGGAGCCACCAGGACAGGCTGTGTGCTCCCGGTGTAAAGGCACAGCCCCAGCGAGCTGCATGGAGGCTGGGGGCAAACACAGCACATTCCGCTGCCACACAACACGCAGCCAGAGCGCCAGGCTGTGCAGCGTGGCACTGCCCAGCTACACCCGGAGACACCGGGCTGGGGCTCCGCACAG
>VZTN01016830.1:175485-202277 GCA_013400515.1 Erpornis zantholeuca
CTGAGCCCCCGTGTACCCACGCCGGGGTTTCCCATCGCCTCGGCAACTTCGAAGTAAAACAGTTCTTGAAATGTCTGTGCTCGCCAGGCTGTTCTTTAGACTTGCACAGGGATGAGTTTTCAAACAATTAATGCATAATTAGTAGAGCCGCAATTTCCGTTTCCGGAAGTAATTTCACTGTCCAAAATACCATGTCTACATCTTCACGGTGTGCGTGTAGAATTTATATTTCCCTTGTGCTGCAGCACAGCACGGGTTGAAGTGCAGCTGGACACGTAAGGGACATCGGGCAGGGAGTGACTCAAGCCCGACGAGCAGGGACAGCTTCTCTCATAGAAAAGGTTGCAGTGAAGCATCTAATTAATTGGGATATTTAACCTGATGAGGGAAAAAGTACAAGCAAATCTGTGGATGTGTGTGAGAGCCACCACCGGGAGGTGTCCCGGGGGGAGCAGTGTGTACCAGTGTTACAGCCAGCAGAGCCCTGGAGATGGGGCTTGGGGCACACCTGGGCGTTCCCGGACTAGTGCTGGGACAGCATTTTGACTGGCAGAGTTACCCAGGCAGTCCTGATGCTTTCTTCTGGATCATTTCTCTCTCTGATACTGTCACCTTGGCTTTCAGAGCCTGGCCTTCCCTGCCAGGGTGCCGTTCCTGGTGTGGCACAGCTCTCCCAAAAGAACGTGGTGTCTCACCCTGGGCCCCATCACGATGCAAGGAGCTCATCGAGGAGACCTCCCTGGTGACCACAGCCACAACTGCTCCATCTCACACAATTTAATGCACCTCCATTCACAAACGAAATACCTGCGGCCCCACACTTACTCTTTAACATGTTGATCTATACCTCTGGTACACAACAAAGCAGCTTCATCTCTGGAAACTGCAAGAACATGGGGAAAACACTTAAATGAAATATTTTTTGTATTGTAAAATGCCGTGACATTCATGGTGCATATCCTTGAGAAGATCAGCAGTGTATAAACATCCTGAGTTTATTCTATTTACCCTCTGGAATCCAGATCTTCCTAACAGTTCCTAACTTGGAACAAGATCTTTAAGGTCCCTTCCAACCCAAACCATTCTTGTATTCTATGATTCACTTTCATATATGAAAACTTTCATATATGAAAACATTACAGCTAGACGGGTTGTCTAATATTAGGAAGCAGTTGGGGGAATGCTAAGTTAAGGATTTGTTTTTATGACCTTTTTATACCTCAGTGAATTCACCGCATTTTGTGCTCTGCTAAAAAGTTTCCCTGGAAACTTCTAGAAATTCTGGAAATTCTAAATTTAAAAACTTTTAAAACTTTTTAAACTACTGGAATCTAAACCACTAACCAGAAAACCTGGTCGTGTTAGTGTGACATGGACTGAAATCTAATATAAATGTGTTTCAGCACACGGCGATTCCAAGCACGGTGAGTGAAGTGGAAGTGAAAATCAATCCCTCGGGAATGCTGCGATGCACAGTGCCGCACTGCCTGGAGATATTTTTGTCCTACAGACTCAGATAAATACCCGAGAAGCAGAGGTTAAACATATCTCCTCCTCATGCCGGTGGCACGCAGGACTCGTGCGGCAGGATCGCTGCTCGGACAGAGATCCCTGGCGAGCCCCAGGGCAGAGCAGCGGCCGCTGCCGTGCTCCCTGCGGGGCGANCCCGGGGCCTGCCGGCGGTGCCGGGGCACGGTCACAAGGACAGTTTCTGTCCGCGGGGGCGAGAAACGCGCACCCCGAACCGCTCCCGGCTCGCTGCGGAGCCCCCGCACAGAGCCCAAGGCCTTTCCAAAACTCCGATTCATTTCAGAGTTCTGCCTCCGAGTTTAGTGGCCAAGAGAAGTGACCTGCACAATAACGTTTTATTTCCCAGCAGACTGATTTCCTGGTTAGCTAATCTCAAAAGCCAGTACCGTTTCCCCCCTCTAAACCGACCGATTTGTTTATTTGAGTGAATTATTTGACTTACTAAATATCACCCTTGTCCTGGCAACATCATCATGTAGCGCTTTGTTTCATCTGTTAACTGCTGAATCGCAATACGCTTTGTTATTTTCCCACCGCCAGAGGACCGAATCTCTTTAGCAACAGATTGAATCCAGATAGCACAAGCAGTTCCTCTAACAAAGTCTATCTTTGTGTTTAAGAAAATACAATAAAACATTTCTTAAAAGCTCAGATTGCGCACTAGTCTCCCTTCGGCAAGTTTTAGTCAATAATTTACAAAAACAAGCTCTAAGAAGGGAAAAAAATGTGAAGACACTGACAGGCTGGCCACTCCCGTCAGAGCCACTGCCCCTCTGGCTCCGAACTTCTGTTCCCACAGATTTGCACCTTTCAGACTGTCGTTTTGCCCAAATTCCTCATTACAAATGTGGACTTACAGCTTCTGTAGAGCATCGTCCATCGGTTTCAGGGGCGGGTGTGTGCCGCGCCCGGCACACGTCCCACGCGGGGCGGCCGCAGGGCAATTCTCCTTGCCGGGATAAGCAGAGGTCACGGGCGGCTTGGAGAAGCGAAAGTAAACAGGGAGGGAGCGAGTCCGGCTGTGACAGCCGGCAGAGCTCCGCCGGCAGCGATGGGCGGCTGCTCCTCTGCGCCTGGGAGTCAGCAGCAATTTGCTGGTGATTTTAGGGGACGTGTAATTAGCTCTGAAAACCAAGATGTTTGTTTACTCGGAGTTACGAAGGTTTTTTTTTGTGTGTGCTAATAATTTCTAGAGTTGCTTTGCATATAAAATGGGTTATTTTCCAGTCCTATTTATATAGTCAGAGTAGTATTATTGGTATGATTACTTTGTTGGTTAGAAGGAGATGAAGAAAAAAGTTCCCTGACTCGAAACACAAAGGCAGAAGCTGTGCTCAAATTCCCAGCTCTTTGTTCCCAACCAGCTAAGACAAACCGTGAAATGGGAACAGAACTGGCTTGGATTAAGTCATCCTCCCCAGAGGGTGCTGGGCACTGCCCAGGCTCCCCAGGGTTTGGTCATGGCCCCGAGGCTGCCACAGCTCCAGGAGCGTTTGGGCAGCGCTGCCAGGGATGCCCAGGGTGGGATTTGGGTGTCTGTGCAGGGCCAGGGCTGGGACTCCACAATCCCAGGGTCCATTTCAGCTATGATAGCCTGGAGCATCCACAGGTCTGGAAATCCCTGGTCAGTTTTAACTTCCTGTGTATTTACCTGGTGAATTACACACCCCTGATTCTGCTCTACGACACCCTATCCTTGGAAATTTTAACAGCATTAGTAAAACTAGATGATGCACATAATGGAAAAATTGTGTTTCTCTTGTTCTTGGCACGAGGGAAAAATGGGCATGTAGAATAGATCCATGTATACTGATCACAAATAGTTCTGATAAATATTGCACAGATTCTGTGTTGGCTGTTAGGTTGTACACGGGAGAACGAGCAGCCAGCTTCACAAACACAGTCAGTACTGCACTTGGCTCCTTATCTGATCCCTTGCACAGCACAAATCAAATGTTACACGTGAGAAAAAATACTCAGCTAATTATTAAAAAAAACACCAAACAATTGAATTCTTTGAAGACAGGAAGCAAACAAAGCTGTTAGAGCATCCTCCCCTTAAAATAGGTGTGTAAATAAACAGTTGACAGATTTGGCAAACTGACATTCTGCAGAGCTCTGGGAAGGGCACAAAGCCACTTTGGGTACGTGTCCTCACATGGAAGTCATCCCTGTGCCAGCTCTGGGTCTCATCTGACCCCCAGAGCCACGAATGATGGAGAGGATGGCATGCAACCAGCATGGAACCCACATGGATGAAGCAAAGGCCAGTACTGGGCATGGGTTAGAAGCCACTGCAGACTCCAGCTCATAGACACAACGTATGTCCTGTGGGAAACACTTCTGTGAGCAGTGTGCAAGCCATCAGTTTCATGAAATACACAAGGAAATGCAAGAGTTCTGTAGCAGAAATAGGAGCCTGAATCCAGCTGGAACCACTGGCTGGCAAACATTTAAGGGTTACAAGGTTTTAAATGTCTATTTTAGAGTCTCAGCTGCTTTCATCTCCTTCCTGCACAGCACTTATTTCCCTTCTGACAATAAATTACATTTGCATGAGCAATAAAGCTAACTCCAGGGGGTGCAGCCATCAGAGCTAAGCACAGTCCCAGAGGGAGCCGAGCCACAAATCTTATACAAACAAGTTTGGGTGTTGCTTCCTTATCTTGGTGCAACTTTGCTGCCTCTTGTGTTAGATGCCCAAATAAATGGTAGTCATGTAGTGCTCTGGCACAGGGACAGTGAATTCACCTGCCTTCCGTGGTGCTTCCCACGGCTGCCAGCATCCCTGGCAGCTCAAGGGTGCACTTTGTCCCACCCAACATCACTCAGCTTGGCCTCGTGTAGAACAGGAGCCAAGCTGTCTGCTCACACAAAGTGCTGACCCAAACATCCCAACAGGGAATTTATTTCACTTGCAGTCATATTATTGCATTTCAAGGCCACATAATAAAATTAAAACACCAGGGAACTAAATAATGAAATTCAGTGAACATAATCATAGAGATGGGAAGACGAAGGAAATTCAAAGGAGCTGCAGAGAGGCAGGATCAAGGATATCTTGGCCACCCTTCACACAGGTTCACCCTTCACCCTCTTGTCCCCAGACCCTCTCCAGCTCTCCTGGAGCCCCTTTGGGCCCTGCAAGGGGCTCTGAGCTCTCCCTGGAACCTTCTCTTCCCCAGGTGAGCTTCCCCAGCTCTCATACTATAAGTAGGATATACATCTATTTGCATATAAACACTTTTATCAGTTACTTAATGACTTAAAATGGACAAAACAAGGAAAAAAACCCACCTTGTTTCCTCACACGATGAATAGATTAACAATAGGAAAAGAAGGCAGGCTTTCAAAAGCTACCCCAGGCTTTATTTGGAGAGCTCTCAGAGGGACGATGCTGGCTGCTCCAGGGAGGCTGCACTGCTGTCCCCAGCTGCTCTGGCACGGGGACACCTGCAGAAGCTACAGGAGGTCACTGGTGCAGGCCCCACAGTGTGCCACAGCAAACACCACATCCCTCCTGTGCCACCTCCTCTGCCATGGGCTGGACATGCACCCAGTCTCACACGGTCTCTAAACACACAGCAGAATAATTAAAGACCTTCCTGATACAAAACAATGGGGCATTTAATTAAATCCAAATTTTTTTTGTAGTTCTATCATGCTACTTTGTAAAAATATGGGGGACTTTTCTTTCCGAAATTCTTACAAAACCCAGAGGTTCAGAGAAGAGTGGAATCTGAGGGATGTGTAATTATTATCAGCAACTTCATATGAGGCAAATATGCAAACTGGGTACCACCTCTCTAGTTGTACAGAGGGACATTATGCTTTTGCCATGGTCACACTGCACAGCAAACCGCAGAGAACAGCTATGGATTGACAGCCCCAACATTCATAGCTTTATTTGTATCAGACCTTGAATAATTTCTGTTAAATAATCATCTTGGAATATAGAAAACTTACAATTCATGTGAATAATGAACTTTCTATGTTGTCTGTAAGGCACATATTTCTATCAAAATTTCATTTTGGTCCAGAGAAGCAGTTGCATTTCAGACACCAGCTATCCAGGTATCTGGCAGCTTGACTTGTTGTAAGTATCCTCATGACTGTAGACTTCCACAAGGTGTATTGAGTTCACTGTCTGCACCGCAGTGCTGTGCCTCAGCACCCCGCGTGCCCCAGGTGCACCACTGCTCTTGGCTGCCTTCAGCAGCTGATTGTTGTCTTTGCAACACCCAGGAGCTACAACATCCCGAGTCCACTCTTCCTGGAACCTGCAGGCACAAAGGGAAAAGTTATTTCTGTTCCATTAATTCTGGTGAAGGTACAGAATTTCCTAATCCATTTTATTTGCACATCAGGCGTTTCGCAAATGACTCGTGCTGTAACATAAGGAGTTGCTTTTCCCAGCATCAAAACCAGTTGGTAGCAGTGGGGCAAATAATTGTGTCTCTGTAAAAGCTGATGCAGACTTTGCAAAGACTTGTGAGATTGGTTTTATTTGGGGTTGGGGCAGATGCTATTTGTTTGCTCGCCATCAAATGAGTCCCCAGCTTCGAGGCAGAGCTGTGCTATCTGGAGCGTGACCAGGGACATTTGGATGCTGAGGCTGGTGCAGAAGAAACATCCTTGCTTGGTTAGTGGAGCAGTGCTGGGAGCACAAGAGCCAGCTGTGCTCAGTGGGATTAGAGGTGATACTTGCAGAGCTGCCAGCAGCCACATCGGCCCTTGGCTGCCTGCCCTGGCTGCTGCCAGGCCCTCTCCAAAGGGATCTCAGCCTGGGACTCTGTGTTTGCAGCACTGGCAGCCTCTGATGCCTCCCACTGCCCACCTTCCCCCATCAGGAAGGGAGGGTTTGTGCAGCTGTGGGGGAAAGGCACCATGGCCACTGCCACACCCCAGTATTGGATGGCGTGGGCAGAGCAGCAGCAGCGGCAGATGGAGATGGCAGAGTTTCTGAAAAGATGCTCAGCAAATCACACACCCCTAGCTCAGGAGAACTGTTTTCTCAAGCACTTCAACTTTCCTTAACTCCAATTCCCAGCTGGGCTACTTCAAAACATCACAACAAGAGGATCAGAACCCTTCTCTGCACCTTTACCTGGCCAAAGGAACCTGCCCTGGGTGCTGCACAGTGCATGATGCGTTTGACAAGGACAGCCCTTATCTGACAGATAAAATTTGGAGCTCCCATCAGGGGAGAAGAAGAGCCATCACAGCATTTGTCAATGGGGTTTAGAGGATTCACAAGAATATTTTTCTGTGTGACTTGAGAGCTGTTCCTTGCTGGAGGGAAAACACTGTTAACGGGACATCCGAGACGTGTGAGAACGCAGCCACAAAGCTGCCTGGTGCTGGCACCGCCTCTCAAAACAGCCTTTATACTGGAGGATGGGAGGGGATTTTTTTGTTGCCTGGTGGCTTTGTACAAGACCCTGGGGTGATCAGGAAAGCATTACGAAAACAATAATAGCAGCTCTATTGAAAGCACATGTTTCTGTACATGCCCCCTTCGAACTCTTGTGATGACAATTAAGACTGAAATTCAGAAATGGGTGTAACTTAAAAGCCAGTTTATCCTACCCTTCTAACAGGACCCGAAGGTGAAACCACAGCTTGCTTCCCCTGTCTCAGCTTTCTTTGAAACCTGCATGTCAGAAGGTACTGAGAGGATCTGAGCCTCTAAAGGTGGTAGTGGGGAACACAGAGCAGAGGAAAAACAAGAGGGAAAAAAAGAACAACTCTATGAATAGAGAAGCTCAAGGCTGGACCAGTCACAGGGAAAAACAGGGAAAGGAAATCTGCCCCCCTCCCATGCTGGGTCTCCTCCCCTTCAGTCCTTGCTGCCATGCAATCAAACCTTTTGTGTAGGGAACTGTATTAATTCCATACAATTGTATCAAACAGGTCATTTGCCCTTTGCAGCCCTTTCACTGGATGCTCTGCCTGGTGCAGTATTACACCCACAGTGATGAGCAGTCCTGCACCCCTCCCTGTGCCCTCGCAGCAGCCCACAGGTGCCTCACTGCTGAGCAGGGGGACAGTCACACCCACACAGACAGTGAGGGACACTCAGGGGACACTCATGGGGACAGTCACACCCACACAGACAGTGAGGGACACTCAGGGGGACACAGTCACACCCACACAGACAGTGAGAGACACTCAGGGGGACACAGTCACACCCACACAGACATTCAGGGACACTGTGCCAATGGTCCCAGGTGTGCCCATGGCCTCAGGCACTGCTCTGTGTGCCCCAGCCCAGGAAAACACTGACCATGACAACAATCAGCAGCTCCTGACCATGAAGCCAATCCTAACAGAAAATGCACAGACCTTCTGTAGGAGCAAAGGGCTCGCTCACCTCTCTGGTGACACTGCTGACCTTCATATGCAGTGAATGACCTTCACAAAGGTTTCACAAACCCTCAGTTTGCCCAGGACAATCTTGTACTGTCACTGTTGTAGAAGATGATTTTCCCCCTTAATTGTCCCATTGGTGCATCTCCTGGCAGTCATTCCAGGTGTCCTGGTACACTTTTATTATTCTACTGACATTTTCCATTAAGCTTTGCAGCAGTTTGTCTCACAGCATGGGTATTTCTCAAGTGTTGTTCCCTTTCACTGTGGTAAATCCACACCACACCATCCTGCTAACATAAGGGCATCGTATCCTTCAGCTCTTAAATCTCTTCTGCTTAGGTGTTCATTGGGCAAAGAGCTGGGAAAGCTCCCTCAAGGGGACAGAGGGCAAGGCAGGAATGCAGCCAGGTGTCCCACCCATCCTAGAAGGTCCCTTTGCTTCGGGAAGAGCTCCTCAGCAAGGCTGGGCACACATCACCATCTTTTAGAGCAACATGAATTTCCAGTTTGGGCCTTCCTCACAACATCTTACACAAGATAGTGGAAAATTTCCACCCCATAGCCACTAAATCAGAGAGAAAAAGAAAACTTCTTTTATTTTACTATAGAGGTCAAAGCCATGGGCTAATCTCACTAAACTTGGACTGACTGAAAATGCTGAGCTGTCTCTTCTAAGAGCAAGCTGGCTTTGGGATTTTCTACAAAACCTTTTCACTTGCAATTCTTTGTTGTTGGACTGCTCTTACTTGCCTATTGCCAGGTACAATGGTAAAGCATCTTATAGTCAGAAATGGCTCTGGTACAAATATTTCAGCTACTAAAAATATCTTCTGTGGGAGAACATACCAGCCTGCTTCTCTGCAAAAGGATTGTTTCTTCTTGGTAATATGCTCCAGCTGTGTGAATAGCAGAAAGGAGGACTTCAGGCCTACTGAGACATGGGCTTTTCCATTTGACTCTCTCCTGCAGTCAGATCAGCTACTTCACAGAGAATGTTTTATAACTTGGCCTAGAGCTGTGAAAAATAATTCACCTCTAAACAGTCCAAATTTGACTGAATGCCCAATTTATTCAAAATGTTTCCACACTAGACAAAAAACCATATTTCTTTGAGTCTCTTTAGATTGTATTTTTCAGCTGGACTATTTTTTTCTGGTTGTCATCTTAGCTGACAGAGAATGAAAAGGAATTAGTGTGTGGCTACATTCAGTTCCCCTGAGTGTGGAAAATGCTGGATCATCAATTCTCCCTTACAAAAAATCAGCACATCCCTTGAGTCAAGGGAGTATCTATTCCAGGACAGGTTACAGAACTTTTACACTGAAAAGCAAAGCAACAGAGCCAAGGTGTGGCTATTTCTGACCATCCCTAGGAAGCTGATGCAAAGCGAAATGAGCTCTCTCAGCCTTTTCTTTACACTGGCTATCTGTGCTCCTCCTGGGGCAGTGTCTTATACACATGCTGACATATAAATAGGTTCCCAACGAGGAGTGCCTGGCTCTTTAATGTCTCCTCACGCCAGAAGGATTTGCTGTTGGCTCTCACAATGTTACACTGGGTTGTGTGCATTTCGCCAGTCCAAGAGTGGTTCCAGTTGGATTCAGGTTCCCATTTCTGCTACAGAACACTTGCATTTCCTTGTGTTTTTTATGGAACCAATGGCTTTCACTTAAAGAACAAGTGAAAACGCTAAAAACTACTTAAACAAGCACAAGGCAGCCCCCTCCCTGCATGGATGCTTAAAATTTAACTGACATACATTACAGCAGGACAGGATAATTCTTTGCAGATTTAAAAACTGGCAATGATATTTATCAGAACAATTGCTTTTTTGCATTTCCTCACCCTGTATTTTAAACCTGTTTTCCTAGAGCAGCAGCTCTGCTGAGGCTGTTGCACCAGTTTACTGAGGCTTTGCTGGCTTGCTGAAAACTGAAGGCAGTTTTTAAGCTCTGTCAGTTTGGGGGAGGTTTAGGTTGGATATCGGGAAGAAATTCTCCACAGAAAGTGTTGTCAAGCCCTGGAACATCTTCACCTGGGGAGCAGCTAGAGCCAACCCTGAGCAGTGGGTGTGAGTAGCCCCTGCTGGAGTTAAGCTGACCCTACTCTTCCTTTGGACACCAATTCCTTCAATATAACACTCAGTGACCTTCACCTGCAGCTCTGAAACACTACCAGCAGCTGGCACAGAGGAAGGGCAGCTGCCATGCAGTTTCTCTTTACTGATATTCCACGCTGTGCCTGTCACAGGGCAGAGGACATCCTGCCTGCTTGGGCAGCTGCCTGGCCCAGGCTCCCCACGTGGCTGCTGGCTGGGGTGGCACAGGACTCTTTGTCTCGGGTGGTGGGCGCCCAAGCAAGTACTCCTGAGAAGAATTACTGCAAGGTCAGGTATTATTCTTTGTCAGAAAGTAATGGACTCAAAAATAACCAACCCTGGTACCTCCTGCAGTCAGGCTGTGAGAGCCATTCCCAACATGCTGACAAGCCCTCTGCCCAGCAATCCTCCTGGGGACTGCTTTGGAGGCTCGTGGACATTGTTCTCCTCTAACTACGTGGCCCAGGACTGCAGCTAATCTCCCTCCCCTAGACACAGACCCTTCTTTCCAGCTAATCTGGCTCAAACCTCTGCACCACAGAGCAAACTGCTATCTCTGCTGCTCTGGACTTCTGAGAAGCAACGTTGGGGAAACACCTCCCCAGCAGCACCATGGTCTGCAACTTGTTTTTCCCTGCTCAACACTGTTTAGCGTTTTCAATAAGAGAGCAGATATGCTGTAAACACTTGCAGCTCATGCATATAAGACCTTCTGCTAAAAATTGCTATGTTCATCCTCTTTATGATTCCTTACATTCAAAGGAAAGAGGTGCCATCAGCAGTGACTGCACTCTGCAGTTAATAATCCTGGGTATTCTTACACATATTTCTTATCATTTTAAAGCAATTTCTTCAAGCAGCAAAGCAGTCAGAATGAGGCTCATTATAATTAAAGTAGTTGCCACTAAACTTCAAAGTTTTCCTGCAAAACTACATATTTATGGTGTTTGTTCTTTGTTTCAAACATGAGGGGAAAAAGTCCTCATTTTGTGGCAGACAGGTCCAGAACAACATGGTGGAGCCCCTACTGTCACACAGCTGGGCTTCTCTGTTATCTATAACTTCTACACATCAGCATTCTGCACCCACATTGTGTCACCTCACTGCAGCCAAAATTATCTTCTCAGCATACTAAGGCATCGCTTTAACTGTTTAGTTTTTTAATCCTAAATTTGTCTGGAAACCTTAACAAATACCTTACCTGCCTGAAAGGAGCTTTTATTTTACATTGCATTACCTGAAAGAATTGGCTTTTTATTTTATCTTTTCTTACAGCATTTTGATCCTAAAGTACTGAAATGTTAATCTCTAAATCAATTCAATTAAGTCTGAAAAGCAGCATGACCTACATGCTTTTCTAGTCAAAAATAAATCAAGATATACTCAAGAGAGTCTTCTTCAAGGGTGCATAAGACTGTTTTCTGCAGGTAAGCACCAGAAATCACTGACAGTGCTGTACAGAAAGGCTGTGAGCAGTGAATTAAAAGCAAACAAGGACTGTGCAGTACATTATTGTATACAAAAACGAAGCAGAACCCAGAGGGAGTAAAAGACACAAAGATGTGTGTTTATACAAACAGTATTAGCAAAACAGTGAGTAGATTTTAGACATACTCATTTTTGTGTTTTTCTCCTGTCGGCACCATCACAGTCAGAGTAACACACCTGGACACACTCAGAGATGATTCTGAACAAGCACAGACTCCTGTGCTCACCATCCATGCACCACAGCATGGGATGCACTTTACTGCAGTGAGGACATGTCTTTGGCCTGTCCCAGAGCCAGGGCTCCCACACCAGAATTCTTGCTGCCTTGGGGAGGAGGATCCTGTTGTTCCTGTGCTGCACACCCTGATAACCCAGCAGCTCTCAGGGGAGCTCTCCTGCCCACTCTGGGATGAAAGGGGATCCTCGATGCTCACCTTGAGCCCTCCTGCAGCCCCAGGTGTCCCAGGCTGCCTCCACCTCCAAGGCTCCTAAGGGAAGGCAAGTTTCACCTTGATCCCACTGGGCAGCACAGAGCAGGGACTTCCCTGCTGCAGTTTGGCATCACTTTAACAAATCCAGCTGAAACCTTCTCTCAGCTAATCTGGTGCAACCTCCCCTGCAGACCGGGCTCAAGCAGATGCTCCTGGGAAAGGAAGCAGCTGCAAGAGGGGAGGTCACACTCAATCCTCTGCTGTCTCACCTTTTGATGACATTAATTCCCCACAAGACAGCCAAGCTCAAGGACAAGCCCTGACAACCCCTGGGCATCATGTCCTCTTCAGGGGCCTCCCTTTGAAATACATTTTTAAGGAATCCTCTTTCTAAAATTTTTTCCACAGACTCATTCAAATCGACTATATTTTAACAACCTTACCTGTAGAAGCCTTGGTTATCATATGCCATGTGAGCCACGTCATCAAACACAGATGTATTCCTGAGTTTCTTACTGTTGTTGTTATTGTTCCTTCCCTTAAAACCAAAGTAAGCAGCTTGCATGTGCTCGAGTTCTTCAGTCCTTAGGTGGTTCCACAGCTGCATATCTCTGTGAATATACCAAGCAGGAGAATACAGTATTGTGATTTATGGCTGTACAGCTGAGCTGTTATCTGACCACAGACCTGACTCTCTTGAGTCTAAATCTAATTCCAGGTTTACTGAAGAAAGCACTTAAACATGTGCTGAACTTCATGTGTAAGCCAAACTTGTAGAGCTTTAAACAACAGTTTAGGATAGAGAGTTCTTCAATAGCATAAATATTATTCTGTAAAATAGTGCTATTTTAAGTGCTGTCCAGCACTCCTCAAAAACAAGTAAACAAACAAAAAATGAAAGTAATTTTCTTATGAGCACCAGTGGATAGTTCAAAGGAACAAACCTCCAAGAATTATGTCTATTTGATTCAGTGTTTTTTCAGACTACAGGTAATAAGAAAAGTCAGGTAAGGTGGGATGATGTGTCAGTGTTCTCATGGGCCTTCATCAGTGACGTCAGGCTACATCCTGCTGTGTGTGAAAAGACTACAGACCATCTCCACTTTATGGAATAAATTATTTCAGGAAGAAAATTATTTTCTGTGACTTTTTGCAGCACTGCTATTCCTAAGGTTTCCAAAATCACCAGGCAGGTCGAAAAGATACTGACTTAGAAATGGAGGAGACAGGTAAGGTTGTTAAGTGTAGGGCATATTCCCTCACTGTCAGAATTCTCTTTTGGCAATGCTCAGGGCTGTTTTCATGCTGCTCTCTGCAACTCTGAGGCAAGAAAATAATTCCACAATTTCTTGTCTTGTTTTTAAAAGAAGTCTAAGATTCACAGAATCAGAGATGTTCTCATTGGCTGATGGGACAACATTAAATTGTGAGAGCTGGCGATGCTGATTTTGGTGCCATTTCTGTCTTCTTGGGACACAATCCTGCTCTTTCCAAAGAAAACAAGATCCACACTCCCTCAGTGGGACAAGATCTGCCAGGACACTGAATGGTGGGAGGACTTTCAGCAGCCTTTGTCCTTTCTCTCTTCAGAACACCTGTGGATGTGGCATTTGGGGATATGGTTTAGTTGTGAGCGTGGTGGTGGTGCTGTGTTGACAGTTTGACTTAAGGCTCTTTTCCAATCTTCATGATCCCATGGTTCTGTTAAACACAAGATGGCACTTCAAAGATCATTAGACACCTTGCAAGGCAGGTTTGTAGGCAGAGGTGATCTCTAAGGTGACCAACTAAAAGAGCCAAAAGCAGCAGACAGGCAGACTTCAGAGCTACAGCAAGGTGGGGACATCCCCTCTGCTCCATAAGTAAAGACTACTTCATCTTTCAGATCTCGTCCAAGAGACAATTATTTCACTATTTTGCCTGAAAGAGTCCTCATTTTGTATGAAGTTATCAAGCCTGCAGTTTTTGTCAGATTAATGCTTTGTGCATCCACAAGTTGATCCACTTTTCCACCTCCATCACCAATAAAGATGCTGCCACTGCACCTGACAAGTTTCACACAGTTATGTTACTTTTTTCAGTTATGTTACTTTTTCTCCCATGACAGGGACAGTTCATGCATTACTTCAATTCTTTCTGACAGAAGGGATAAGACACCCAATGTCTGCAGTGCCCCCAGGTTTCTCCTTGAGCTGGGTGGGCTCTGTTGCCAATGGGATGGAGCAGCTCCTTCAGGAGATGGGGAAAGGAGCACAGAGGCAGCCAGGAACTGAGAAGCTCTCAGCAAAAGGGATAATTTTACAGCCTGATGAGAGAATCAGGTCATAATGTCCAGTGTGAAGGGCTTTTCTTTTGTAAGAGAAAAATATCAAGTCATCACAATAATGGGAGTGGCTAATTTTTACAAAAGTTCATTTAAAATAAATTAAAAACAAGGACTTTGATATGAATAGTCTTATCAAAAATAAAAGCGGCAATTCTAAAAATTAGACGTCAATCAACGTTTCATTTCAAAGCAACTTATTTCATGCTACCAGTAAAAACCTAATATTATGATTGACACAGAGGACTTTCATTTTTTGACTCAAAAACTTCTTTCGAGGGAAACAGAAAATCTCTATTTTGACTACACTCAGGTTTCAAATGGCAGAAGTTCCCCCTCCAGCTGGTTCCCATGCAGCTTCAGATAAAGCACAGCTCAGTGCAGAAACCTTCACTACAATCTTCCTCAGCCTCCCTCCACTCCACTGGAAGGTCTGGTGGGAACAACCAGCAGGAAAGGTGAGAGGGAAACAGCAATTCCCATGGGAAGCTTTCTGCAGCTGTGACTGTGGCTGGAGGCTCTCGTGAGCAACAGCAGCTCAGCTCCAGCCTGCAGCCAAATGTGCTCCTGCTGACACTACCCACACTGAGTTCTTATAATGGACTGGATTGAAAATGTCTTCTTATTCCTGTTTATAATCCACTGATTTGTGTTCCAAGCCAGAAGACAAAATCCTCTGTCCTTCCAGCCCCGTGCTGTGACAGATCTGAGGATGCTCTGCAGATGGTGAGGGCCTCGGATGGCTCTGACACAGGGACATTCAATTTCCCAGCAATGTTCAAAGAAAGAAAGGAAAAAAGGAAAGAAACAGCGAAGAAGGAGAAACACTGCCAGTCTTCACTAACTTGAGGAGACAAATGCTGTGCATGAAAATATTACTTGTGTGTTCAGCTTCTGCATAATCCTGGGTAAACCCGGATCTGCCCAGGCCTGTTGAGGTTATCTGATATTAACAGACATCAGGTACTTAAATACTATGGAATTCCAAGTCTTTCTACGCCTAAAGCTTGACCTACAAATTAAGGATTTAAAGTAATTAATATTGTTGCAGTGCTGCAAGCAGCAAATCCTTTGAAGCTCTCTGCTATCACAGTAATGGGGTCCATATGATGTGCACTCATATGCTGTTATTAAAACTGTCTTCTTGACATACCTTTGAGTTCTCCTCCTTTCACTTTTCTTCACACACTTGATCAGACAGCAAGTTAAGAAAGCCATGGACATCAGCAGAATGACAGCACAGCTCACAATGGAGGCAATCACTGCGACCTTAAAGCCAAAAGTCTCGTATTTTGATATGGCTGCAGCAAAGCAAACACAGAACACATTTCTATGATCAGTCCACAAATTTATCTTTTACATTTTCATTAAACCATGCTGAAACCTACCTGCTTCACACTTGTGGTCAGTGAGGACTTTCACATCAGTATGTGCCAAGATACCAGAGTATCTTGGCTTCAGCTTTGAGCTACGCAAGCCCCAAAACCAGGACTATTTAAAAATCTCCTGTTTATAAGTTACTAATGAACTGTTCACAAGTATTTCACCACTGCAATTCATTAAACACAGTGCTCTTAGCACTGCAGTAGCTAAAAAGCACAACTCTGTTGGCAGATCAAATGCAGATGAGCTGCAGAGTCTTTATTGACAAGGACTGAAGCTACAAAAACAAATACTAACAGGAGTAAGTGGGCTTAAGAAAGCCATTTAGAGCAAGGACAGCTCCATGCAATCAGGTCTTCCTCTGTCTGGGGAAGGAAGTGACCTGCAGGGCTGAGTGTTCACAGGGATCTGATGCTGGAAGTGAGTTATCCAGACAAAAGGAGGAGTGGGGACGTGGTGTGGCACAGCTAATGCAGATCCCTGCCAACTCACTTGGAGCAGTAAGCTTGTCTTCCTTCAAAACTCCTCTAGTTCTGCCAATGCCACAATGACCAGCATGACAAATGGTTCAGCTGAGCTCCACACAAAGCATTATATTTTTGCAGGCTCTGGGGGAAGGATTTCTCTCATTTTCTTTTATGGGATCTCCAAACAAGAGGTAAGAATAGCTGAGTGTGTGAGAGAGCACTAAGTGTCTGTAAGGGTGATGTATCCACTTGATTTGAAATGACACAAGGTCTGAGATGCACAAAGCTCAGAGGTACCAAGTTTTGCTTGGGTCTACCTCTAGTCAAACTAGTAAAAACCCTATAATAAATAAGCAGGAACACAGCATGAAAGGTAGTTAATGCTGTTGCCATTACACTATTTCTCTATGTGGTAACTTTCCCATGCAGCTGCCCACAGGCAACAACCAAGAATTGTTAAAAACTATCACAGTGTTTCTTTTGCAGCAAAAACATTGTCAAAAGAGACTGCCAGGAGAGGAGAGGTTCACAAATATGCTTGCACATCAGTTGGTCATTCCCATTGTGTTGGGGTGATTTATGACGATAGCCTATTCCCTAATCCTCTGCTTTATGCCCCAAAATGGTTGCTGTGTGTTTGAGGTGTGTCTGGGGGGAAGGGAGAGCCTTTGCTGGGCATTTTCAAAGCCTCACTGCCCAGTGTCTGGCATGCAGCACGGTTCGGGTTTTGCTTGGCTAGCTTGGCAGTTTTTTGTCAGCCAAGCAGAATTTTTTCTCCTTTCCCTGGCCTTGGAGAGGCTGCAGCAGCGATCCTTCGGTGGCTTTTCAAGGTGAGCTGGACGGGGTGGTTTTGGTCTGAGGTCAGGGGGGAGAAGAGGCAGGAGAAGACTTGGTGGGGACAGGTGGGGAAGGCGAGGGCTGCTCTGTTTCAGCCCCACGCCTCAGAAAAGGCAAGAGGAAACTCACCTGCTTCGTCTGCTGCAGACAGGGGACCAACACCAGAGATTCGCCAGGGTCCCCTCTGTTTGCCCGAGCTGCTACATGAAACTTTGGGGTTTTTCCCTGAGACAGGAGCTGGTGCCATCTTTCTCCCCACCACACTCCTGGCCACTGTGGTTTTTTTGCTTTCCCTGGCATTTTGGGATTTTGTTCTGGTGTGGGGGGAAGGGGGAATGGGTGGGTGGTTAAGGTCTGACAGTTCAATATCTAGCATTTATTTACCTTTTTTCCCGTGCTGTGTGGGCACTTCTGTTTGTCAATAAACACTTGGGTTTCTTAACTTTCATCCATTAGTATTCATTTCTTACAGGTGGAAAGGGATTGCTGGAACCCTTTTTTTCAGAGGAAACACTCATTCCAGACTGTTTTTCTCCTAAACTTGTTTCTGAACCGAGACACCCATACATTCTCTAAAGCAGCATACAGCTTTTAGCTAGAGCCACAGTTATTGCAGGGGCCATGCTGCCAGTGACACGAGATCAGGGATGAATCCAACAGAGTCTTTTCTGTGTCATGATAAGGACGTGTCAGAACACACACGGAGAGGAATTACCATCAGTGGGGCAACTCTGAAGGAAACGGAATTTGCCTTTTTCTTTGCACAGGTCTCTAGAATGAATCCTGACCCTGCAGGGATGGGCAGGGCAAAAGGAACACGCCGCAGCCCGGAGGGAGGGGGAGGTTTGGGAGGAGCCTTACGCTTGCAGGAGGGCACTCCGGCTGTCCAGTGCGTGCTGTTCCCTTCCCAAACGCAGCTGACGACGCCCGGTCCCTCCAGCTGGTGCTCGGTGGAGCACTGGAAGGTGACCACTGTCCCCACGTCCGTGCCGTTGCCATGAAGGACCTGGAGTGAGCCGAGCTGGGGCGGGAGGAGGCGGCGGCACTGCCCTGCAGAGCAAGCACACAGCCACACAGTGCAGAGCCACAGACAGGAGTGATGGGCAACGGAGAGCTTTTCGTGGCTGCCTGGTGAAACACTAGCATTCCTGCTGACCAGATTTACGTTTCGATTTGTATTTCTTTTATAAATATCTAGAAAATGTCATGTTCAGGTCTTGGTTTGCATAACTGTTGGCACCCAGAAATGTAAAAATTGAAAACTGTAAAAGTGAATAAATTCCCTAATTAGAGAGCTGGAGGCCCTCTGCTCTAGAGACAGGGTGGAAGCACTGGCATTGTTCAGCCTGGAGAAGAGAAGGCTCTGGGGAGACCTTAGAGCATCTGCCAGTGCCTACAGGGGCTACAAGAGAACTGGAGAGGGACTTTGGACAAGAGCCTGCAGGGACAGGAGAAGTGGCTGAAGAAGGGTAGATTTAGATGGGATATTGGGAAGAAATTCTAAGCTGGAGGGATGGGCAGGCCCCGGCACAGGGTGGCACTGGATGAGCTTTAAGGTTCCTTCCAACCCAAAACCTCCTGTGATTCTACAGTTCTGTGATTCAAGTTCCTGCATCTATTTCTGCAGCTTTTTGTAAAGTGAGAGCTGATTTATACAAATGTAGTTCTCAGCTTGGCCTCACGCTGAGAGGAAATCCAGTGTTCATAAAATCTCCAAATCTGATGCTGCTTTCTGGCAGCGCAGAACAGCACTGGCTACAACAAACAGGTTACTGCATATGACAAATAATTGTCCTCAAAGTAAAGACAGACACTAAGGCACAGCATCCTCCACAAATTCTTAACTCACCCCAACCTCTGGGTTCAGAAATAGACACATACATAATTTCCAGACAGTGAAAAATAGAGAGTAATGCAAGAATTAAAATAATCCAAAATATCTCTTCTCATGTACAACCAGGATTATCTGTATTGCAAAATCAATTTGTCAAAAAGAGGAACCATATGGTTTCGCTGTCAGCAAGCTGTGGGTTTATGTTTTGCTGATAAGAAAAAAGAAATGAGAGAGAACCTATGAATGCCTGCCTGGTAAACATTTCCTGTGCTACTTCCGCAGCAAAACAGTGACTAAAAATCAATTACATAGCATAAGTATCTACCAAAATGATCTAAACTACAGAAGTAATTACCTGGAAGCATGTTGCCCACATCCATCACATTTTGGGCAGCATTGCTTTAATGGAATCACAGAATGGTTTGGGTTGGAAGGACCCTTAAAGCTCATCTCATTCCACCCCTGCCACGGCAGGGACACCTCCCACTGTCCCAGGCTGCTCCCAGCCCTAGTGTCCAGCCTGGCCTTGGGCACTGCCAGGGATCCAGGGGCAGCCACACCTCACCAGTCTCTCAGGTTAAACCTCAATCAGAAATGTTCCTCTATTTATCTCTTCACTGTTACTTCAGTATTAAAAAAAAAGTAGTTTTTTATTCAAATCAATCTATCTATCTATCTATCTATCTATCTATCTATCTATCTATCTATCTATCTATTCAACCATCCACTACAGAGCACATCAGAATGATGTTTCAAGCTGTTCATTTAAAAATGGCCCACAGAAGTAATGCAAACCATTCTTTTGTGATAATCTAGTGACTGGAGCTAATAGTGCTGATGGCGTCTCCTCTTTGGAGATGATAAGTACATATTTGCAAAAAGCAGAGTTTGTGGCCTGGTTTCTAAAACAAAGCTGCTAAAGAGAATACATTTAAGAAGAATCTCTCAAAAAGAGCTTTTCACTTGATTTTGTCTCAGCCGAGACCTTGAGTCCCACAGATGTCCCACAGGTGATCTCAGGAGGATGCCACCAAAAGCCCTGGCTCCTGAGAGTCAAGGCCCAGCTGCTGTGCCCACGAGGCAGTCAGGGATCAGCCCTGGCTCTGCTTGCCTCCAAAACCTGCTAGCACTGCTTCTTGCATAGGGGGCATTGCTATTTCTTAGAAGGAGAACAGAAGTAGCCAGGTACACAATACCTCAGTCTTCTACAGATGGTCCTCAGCCTCCCCATGCATCTCTGCATCCACAGCCTCCGAGAGGTTCAAATTCAAAGCAAGATGCAAGTATTACCCCAGGATCTGTCACCCCATCTCTAGGGAGAGCCAAGCAGAATCAGGGACATGAGAAACACAAAGCAAGGCAAAAGAATTCATTGGCTCAAATGAATTTGAAATTTGCAGGTCAGGAATGTTTCAGTATCATTCTCTTCACAGAATAACAAAGACTAGGAGCATCCCTGCACTTTCTCTCTGCCACCACCTCTGTTCTCAGACAGGTTTTGGTGGACGCATCCTTGCTGGTGCCCTTTGTTGGGCCAGTGAAGTCTGTATGTCTATAATTTCAACTTTCACCATTATTTTTCCCAGTACTCATGAATAATCTCTCATTCATTAAACCTTGTGCAAGCAATTGTAACATTTCTGCAAAGTGATCCACTAGCTGGAAAGCCAGCCAGTGGAGAAGCTAAAAGAAACCCCACATGTATTTCCACAGGGAAAGCACAGGTCTGTCAGGAGCCACGGACAGAGGAAGGATGAAGGATGGCCCACTGGACAACTGGACAGGGCAGAGGCTGTGCACTGCCCCAAGGGAAGCATCCTGCAGCACCCCTGGGGGAAGGGCAGCATCCCTGCGTGTCACTGCCCACCCCCAGCGTGCTCCTGCTCTCCCCCACTGCTCCAGGGGCTGCAGGACAGAGCTCAGCCCAGCTGTGTGTTTGCCTTGCCTGGCTCTGGGTTATCTGCCTGCAACCACTCTGTGCTCTGGGCTGTGCACGGCCCCGTGTGTGCTGGGGCACTGAACAGGCTGATAAGAGCAGATGTGGCCGGGGGCCTCCTGCTTATGCAGGACACTTGCCAGCCTGGGCACAACCTCTAGAGATGGCAGAAATCCCCACTGGTGGGGGCACATTGCACTGACCTACCTTGACCAAAAAAATTCTCAAGTGGGAAGGGTCCAGAGCTGGACAAAAACCACTTCAGGCATTAAAAAATCCACTCCCAACATGAAATTTAGGTGGACCAGACCTGTTTGCTACTTGATGTTTATATATTCATTTCTTTCCAAAAAGCTTAAAACATAGGAATTGCATTTCTACAAAGAACTTATTTGTAAAGAATATAGAAACTTTTCAACTTTTTCTCTTTGAAACCACTTTCCTGTTTTAAAACAGATGATGGAATACAGGTTTGTCAGTTTTCATGGGGAATTTCCAACCACCCTGCTAAGCAAAAGCAGCCTGAATGCTACAGACCTTACCTGCATTCCCTTTCCCTGGCTGGCCCACTTTGCTTTGGCTTCTCTAAGTCCTTCTTCCTTCCCAAGAGCAATCTCAAGCTGCCCCTGTCCTTGGTTTGCTGTGTTAAGCTGTGAAATGCACACCACAGAGCTGTGACCTGGCATCCACAACTGTCTGCAAGAATTTCTGTGAATAATTGATTTAGACACCAGTCTGAAAAAGTTAGCAATAGCGTGCCTTTTGTTATGGTGATAGACATCATTCATGGGCTGAGAAACCAACAGCCAGATTTAAAACCCTTCTCTGTGGTTTCATCACTTTTTATTTTTCTTCTCTCCTTGCTGGTTCTTTTCCTGACAGGGTTTGGCTTTTCTATTCCTGGGCTTCACCCTTGGGAACGTGCAGGCAGGAGCTGGCCAGGGACGCCAGAGCAACCTGCAAAGTGCATGGAGTGAGAGCCAGGCAGCATCCTGCCAGGAACTGCTCGGGCACAGCAATGATTAACAGCACGAGTCAATAAACACATCTGCTTCCCGCCTGCCTGGACACAGGAATTGGTCCAGGATGGCAAGAAGATTGACAGGAATGCCAGTATAAGGACAGTGCTTTGTGTTTACATTTTCCCACTTGAAAAGTCAATGATTGTAGGTAAGTTAGGCACAGAATGACAAGCAGCTCCAGAGAGCAGAGCAGAGGACAGCAGCCCCATGCCCTCCCCTCCTTCTGTACATGGCAGGAAACTCAGGGCTACACCTGAGAATTCAGATTCTGGAACAGAATAAAATGAATGAAAACCTTACTCCTAATCTAAATTTCTGCAGGTATTAACAATAATGGGCCAAACACCAGAGCCCTCTTGCCTGTGCAAAACTGCCCCTGGCTTCGTGGGGCACTGCTTCTTAGAGCAAAGCAGAACCCCTTTGTCCAATCCAGATGCCTCTTTTGACCCAATCAGCTAGAAAAGATCTTGGGAATAACTGTGTCTGTAAGCAGAAACCTTCCTGGGTATAATTCTGCTTTTACGTGAAGGCATAAATTTCTGCTCTTCTCAACAGGAAAAATCAAAACGCAAAACTTGCCCTTTTCACCTGTCTGAGCCCCTGCAGCCCAAATCAGCCCAGACATTGTTCCCAGCCCACACACACACTCAGGGAATTTTGTACACCATCCCTTTATCCTACTCAACTTCTGTTCTCATTTTCACCTTTCCTCAAACCCATTCCCAATCAAAGCTACTCTGCTCAGGAGTCTGGAATACATGAGCAGCACTGTGTCTGGCTTTATTTCATCCCAGAAATAATAATGGAATCATCTCTCCCAGGTCTGTTGGAGGAAAGGAAAGCAGTTAATCCATCCCTTTCCCCAACAGTGCTTCTACCAGCCACCACCACTCCGATTTGGGGGCCTCCCCAAGCAGCTACACAGCCCCCTAAAGATGCTGCTCTGTTGCAAAGGCTCGTTTGTCACCCAGGCACCAGCTCAACCCCATCCCTGAGACCCTCAGCAGACACAGGAATTGATTTATTTTGGGGAGCAGTTGCTCATTCTGCAACTTCTGCATTTTTCTCTGTCATCTGACAACCAAATGAGAGGCAGACGTCCACGCAGACTGCAAAATCACCTCCCTGCCAATCCTGATCCACTGAGCTAGTCAAAACTGTTCTTTAGAATAACACGCTTGCTCATCTGCGGCTGCATTTCAAAGACAGCGTCAATAAAATGCCTAAATGAAAACCAACAATTGTCCTACGTGTTAGCTTGTCCCCGTCATAATACTAAAGGCAAGACTCTACAGTGCACATAAAAAGTCAGTGGCAAGCATGATTAATAAGCAAAATCATGCCAATTCCAGCATAGTTACAAATCTCTTTGCTGCAGAGGTGCAGAGATGCTTGGGGATGCTCTGCTTTTTCAGGGGAAAGATCCAAGGACCTCCTGGCTCCGCCAGAGTGGGAACAGCAAAACTGGAAGTGGTTTGCCCCTTTAAAATGGACCACGCCACACTGTACAGAAAATGCTGGGTTAACTGCTGTCACAGGGAGGCTTCTGTGTTTTAAGACTGACTTTTTTTTTTTTTTTTATATTTTTTAAATATGAATGTTTTGGATCCAGAGCATTCAGCTCACCTCATTCATTAGCTGAAATTCAGAAGTCTACTCATAATCTGTCTCTCTAACTCAGGTTATTTCAGAGTAGCTAGGACGAAGCACTAGAGAGTACCACAGGGAACAGTTTTGCACTGTGGAGGACTCAGAAAACCCACTAACTCTTTTCCTTCTCCATTTTGTACTGTTCTAGAGTTTTAACGACAAGCACAAAAATCCTTCAGCAGTATCAATGCCTGGTGCAAATGCCAAACCACCCAGATTAACACCTTGCAGTACAGGAGATAAAGCAAATTAGCTGACATTCTGCAACTGTCACTTCTTTTACATTACTTAATGCAAAGTTTGACCTCTCTCCTTCCCTGGAAAGTGGAGGGACAAGGCAGAACCACAACTACAGACAACAGTCCAGCTGTGAGACCTACTAATTTATAACCTGTCATAATGAGTGTTTCTGCCACGCCCTGCATTTATTTTCCCTTTGTCTGTGGCTGCACTGATGTGTTTGTCGATGCATCTCTATGTTTACAGAAGTATGTGCTGCCTGGTCTGAAGGAGCTACAGGAGGGTGTTGAGGAATGAGAGGGGAATCACAGCCAAAAGAAGGTACCACCCTGGATGACCAGAGGGCCAGAGCCTCCCACTTCAGCCATATAAAGACTAAAAATAATGATATGCCTTTGTTTCTCCTTCCTCTTTTCCCTGTTTCAGCCAAAAGCCCCCAGGACGATCTGAGCACCCTGAGAGGCACCAGGACCTCAGTGGCACGGGCTGAGCACAGCACCCTGCTCCAGCGGCATTCCCACGGGGCAGGACAGCGCTCTGACACAAACCTTTCACAATCTGAGGCTTCTCCAGAGAATTCACCGAGCCTGGCAAGCGCTGGCTGACGAGTGTCCATCGAGCACTACCGCAGGCGATGCCGCTGTGGCAGCAGAACAGCCGCGGTGCGGTGCGGGGTACGCAAAGAAGCTGCATCGCCTCCCGGGGTACCAGGCCGAGGGGCAGGAGGCTTCTTCCCCGCTCCCAGACATTGGTTGTGTTCTGCCCCTGCCCCATGCCCCCGCCCTGCACACTGCTGACCTTCCCTCGGGGTAAGCGGGCTCCCACAGCTCCTCTGGGAAGGGCACTGCTGACCCTCCCCAAAGACAGGCGGGATCGTTCTCCCTGCGCCTGTCAGAGGGAGACACCAGTCCTTCAAAAGAAGGCAAGACCAGGAAACGCAGAGGGTGTCTGAATCTCACAGCTGTGTCTCAGGAAGCTGTAAGACCCTCTAAGTACTACAGGCATCAAGGCTGTACTAAGGAACTTCCTTTAATTTCTCTCATTCACGCGTTAATTCAAATGGAAATCCTGGTACTTTTTTTTCATCCTCTCGAAAGAAACATGTGAGGGAGTTTATCTGTGCAAATCTTCATTATCGCCCTATTCCTCACGGTCTGAAATAATGTAAGGGGGCACTGAGCATGAAAAAGGATCACCAGTAACAACATGATGCGATGACAGATAATGTATAAATACTGTACAACAATTGTACAGCAAAGATTGATGTATAAATAACACAGTTGCATTTAAATGAAGCATCCTGAACAAGAGTTCAATTTAAAATTATACAAGTAGCCATCATTTTAGCTATCTAAGCTGCTTGGGGCTACCAGCAGTACGTCCTCCTGACTCCGTACGTTCGCAGCTCCAAATGGGTGTTGGTGAAGGTGGAGTTGCGCCATGGCAAACCTCCACGGCGCAGCGGAGAGGGGACGAGCGAGCAGACACCCAGCTAAGGTCCGGCAAAGCCCCGTGTGCTCAAGCATCGCTGCCGGTCCTACAGCCAATGCAGCACAGCCAAGCCCTGACCCAGAGTATTCCAGGTTAGCACCTCACTGAGAGCTCCTGCTCCACGCTTTTGGTGTAATTGGCTTGGGAAAAATGGTCTTTGTTGTTCAGGCTGGAAACATGGCTGAGAGGAGCCAGGTCTATAGATACCCAAGGGATTAACTGAGGGAGGATTTCTAATTTGAACATTAAATATTTTTGGGCAGATGGGCATTTCTAGCTGTTTTGCCACAGATCTACATAGAGCAAGATTAACCTCTACAAAATCAGAAAGGCTGAGTGTATATAACACAGGACATGCCACTACCAAAACTTCAAAACTTTTAGTCCACAAGACTTTGGCATAACATATAAAAGCAGCCAAATATACACGATTTTAAAAAAAGAGATAAGCCCATAACTAGCAACACTATCAGGCTAGAACAACAGGGTCTATGCTTGGGTTTGAGTTAATTCTCTAAGCAGGTTTCCCAGAACTTGCTTCACATTTCTAATGAACTGCTCTATTAAATTCAAATTAAGCAGTTAAGCACATTCGGAGGATACAATTTAAAGCATTGCTACGCTAGTAGCCCAAATCCATTTGCCAATTTCTATAGGCACAACAAAAACAGATCATTAATAACATCTGTTAGAACTTCACGAGCCCATTAAATCGCAAGGATATGAGAGGACAGGCTGCGCACGAGAAGGAGGTCCCTGGATTTCAGGAGCACTCAGCCCTGCTTGCACTGAATCCAGGGAAAAGCCCATCTGCCCTCTGATCTGAAGTAGAGAGGAAGAAACCCCAGCAAGCACCAGGTCACCACAGCTGCACCAAGCTCCAGCATCCTTCCATCTCACCTTGCTGCCAGACTCCAGAGGTGGCTGTAACTGGGAACAAGCATCTCCTGCTGCCCCAGAGAGCAGGTCCAGACCACGGCTCTGCTCCCCCCAGGCCCACCAATGCCACAGCCCTGTGCAGTGGACATGTCCCACCAGTTCAGGCCCAGACCCTTTGTCATGCCGCATTATCCCCAAATTATTGAACCCACTTAAGCCAAAGAGGTTTTGAAAGGATGTTATGGTCTATGCAATCGAATGAGTAACAAAACTCAAGGGAAGAGAGAGATAAGAAGGAAAAAGCTTTGATTGGTTTCTCATTCCAGCCCTCAATGTATTATCATTCCGTTGAAACACTGATATCCTCATTTCCTTCCCAGCCCAGTGACAGGTGCCCAGGGACGATGTCTCTGAGAACCAGCACCCTCCAAGCTTGCAGGACACTCCCCTCTGCACCCACGCACTCGTCCCCAGTGCCCGCGGCCACCCCAGCGAGTGAACCCCAAACAGCGTCTCGTCCCTGGGAGCAATAACCCCCCCGGGGCTCCGGCAGCCCCCCGGGTGTCCCGCTCCGACGGCTCTGGAGAGGGGCTGCTTTCTGCCGTCCTGGCGGTGCTCAGCCCCTCCGCCTGACCCACAGCCCAGGACCGGCCCCGCTCGGCCCCCCGAGTGCAGCCCCGGCAGAGCCGTCCCAGGGTGCGGGGACCCTCCGGGACACCCCGTGCCCGGGGCGGCCCCGGGACGGCTCCGGGACACCCGTCCCGAGGCGCTGCGTGCCCGAGAACTTCAGGGTGCGGACTATTGTCCCCTC
>VZTN01016830.1:203355-234278 GCA_013400515.1 Erpornis zantholeuca
TGCTGCCTGTCCCCCGCTGCCTGTCCCCCGCTGCCTGTCCTCCTCTGCTACCTGCCGTCAGTCCCCGATGCAGCCAGGCTGGCGCTCACAGCCTGCAGCGCCTCAGGTACCCAGTCTGGTTCTCTTGGGTCTGGTCTGGCAAACAGAGCCTACTGCTCTTCATGCGGTTATATTCCAGGAGCTGAATCTCTCGCACACATCCAGTTTATGGTCCACGAAGTTGTGCTGGGTTTCGCTGGGATCTCCAGCTAAACCCACTGGATAGTTCCCAGATCCATCATCCTACCCAGAGCTGGGTGGCACACACCAACCTGCACCAGCTGCTTGGTGAAACCCAAGTGCCTTGCACACCCTGTGAGTGTCATTTTGTGCTTGTCACATCCTGGCCATGTCACCCCCTGTCACTCACTGCCCTGGCAGAATTACCACAGAGAATCTGGGTCTCAGCAGTGTTTGTTGAGATCCTTGATTTGCTGACACTGGCAGTGGATCCAAAAAAGGCCTTTAATGGTCTGCACCATGTGTCCACGGAAAGCAAGAGGAGGAACAACTAGCTCTGCAGAAGAAGCTCTGTGTCGGTGCTGAGCATATAGTCTGGGGCCCACACCAAGCACTGCAGCTATTAACACTTTCCACTTGTTTTACCTCTCATTATTTTTTTTACTTGCAATTAGAAGGCAAAAATAGTCTGCAGGAGCAGATTAGAGAGGTGAAACTCCAAGATGCACCAAACCCAAACAGGCTGAAAAACCTCTTAAGGCTCTGCTGGAAACATCAGCTGGAGCAGGATCATGCCCACATGTAATGGTGACACAGCTCACTCTGCTGCTGGCCACAGCACTCTCCTGTGAGCTTAGCTGGCAGGGAGCCTCAGGAATATTGCAGATATAAAGGAATGCTATTTCCATCTCTACAACTAAACCACATTCTAAAAGCAATGCTTGGTGTCATTAATAGCAAAACCCCAGCATTTTTGAAAATGCTGCAGCTTATGAATTAGATTTGTATTTCCGGTAATGCCAAATATTCATCAATCTAATTGAAGGCAACAAGGAACTACAGCTCCTCCAGTCAAGTCCTGCATATCTGTGAAGCCAGAGGAATACCAAAGACAGAGAAGTAATTTTTTCTGTAAGCCACTACCCCTGCAGCTGCTGTTATACAATTTGAGTTGAACACAAGTGTGTTGCAAGTCAAATCTTTCCTTACAGGCACTCACGGAAGCAAATTAAGCAGCAGCACCGGAATTCCACTCACCTCATGGCAGTATTCAGATCTGCTTTGTAGGGGAATGTACAACCCCTACAGTGGGTTTGCTCCACATGTCCTGGTTCTGGGTGTGACCCCCCAGAACGTCACTCACCCCCCTGGCTGCAGGCAAGTGCTTTCATGGGGAAGCTGTGAGGACTCAGTGATTGCCATCAGTGGAAGTCTTGCTGATGATTTTAAATAAGAAGGCATCCAATTCCATTGTCACAAAGTCTGTAACACTTAAAGTTCAGCTATCCTAAAATGGGATTTTGTCCAAGTAAGGTGCAGTCATCTGCCATCATCAATGGCTTTCCCTTCAAAGCCACCCATCCAACACAAAAACGCTTTGAATTTAATAAAATATATCTCACTGGTATAGTGGAACCAAACGAGGAAATAAGTTGATAGGGAAAGGAAGAGAACAGGGAGATCATCTTAAAAACATTTTGCTGGGCTGTAGCATGGAGATGCTCATAATTTTTAAGGCCCCTGGTTTCACCTTCGGCATCAGGGGAAGCCATGCAGCCCCAGCCAGACACTTGCTGCTTTTGCTTAGGGATTGTTTGATTGGATTCAATCAAACTGCTGGATTTCACTAAGCTGCCCTAAGGCATTGCCTTTCTTTTAATCCTAGTTATTAGTGCTGGCTCCAGGCATGCCAAGGGCACAAGACTGCTGAAGTGACAGTCCCCAGCAAAGCTGCCTGGGCAGCTGCAGGGCTTACCTGGACACAAGCAGGATGGTGCTTCCAAGTCCCAGCCTGGCAATGGCAGCTTTCCAGCCCTCCAGCAGCAGCAAGCTAAGCCCCTTTCTCCTCTTCTGGCTGGCCCTGCTGCCACCCCCTTCTTCAGCTGAGCATCAGCCCCTCAGCCCCAGGCAGTGACTCTTGGGTTTGCCTACACTGCTCAGGGCCTCAGGCAGACTCTGTCCCTTGTTCTGTAACTCTTCAAAAGGAGAATAGTAGCTCTCAGCCTCAGCTTTTGTTTAGCCAGATCGCACATGCGTAGGTGTGATAGCTAAAAGCTCAGCAATTAGATTCCTGAAAGAAAAACGTGACCCTTAGAAGTTGCATGAAATGATTTGTTGGGTTGTCAGAGCTGAGTTCCCAGGTTGCCGGATCAGCCACGTGCTGCTGCCCCAGGGAAGTGGCTTCACTCTGCTCCCTGGCTTTTTCTCTTCCTCCTCTCCCAGCTGTAGGTTTCACCCACACAATCAAAGAATTAACTAGGTTGGAAAAGACCTTTGAGATCACCGAGTCCAACCTATGACCTAAGACCTCCTTGTCAACCAGACCATGGCACTGAGTGCCACATCCAATTTTTTTTTAAACACCTCCAGGGACGGTGACTCCACCACCTTCCTGGGCCATCCCAATGCCCAACCACTCTTTCTGTGAAGCATTTTTTCCTAAGATTCAGCCTAAACTTCCCCTGGTGCAGTTTAAGGCTGTTTCCTTCTCTTAATGTCTACTTTTTACAAATGCCAGGCTATTCATTCTATATCTGGTCGCCCTCTACCAGAGATGAGCTCTACATTTTATAAACCCAATTTAAACACAGAAACAGAATGGTTAAGGGACCTTTAAGCCCATCCAGTCCCACCCCCTGCTATGAGCAGGGACACCTTCCACTATCCCAGCCTGGCCTTGAGCACTGCCAGGGATCCAGGGGCAGCCACAGCTGCTCTGGGCACCCTGTGCCAGGGCCTGCCCACCCTCGTAGTAAAGAATTTATTCCTAATATCCAGTCTAACACTCCCCTCCTTCACCTTACAGTTGTTTCCCCTTGTGCTATCACTCTATGCCCTTGTGAATATCCACAAGTAAATTCCCCACCTTTCCACACTCCTTGGTGGAATCTGCTCCGAACCTGTCTCGAGCACAGTGCCGTGGTAAGGTTCCTGTGATGAAGTTGGCACACGTGCCAAGCCCCCAGGTCAAACAAATCCTGGGGATTTGATCTGCATAACTCAGAAGAGGATTGAGCCCATGTGATACCAGCGACTGGCCCTTGCATGAGATGCAGACTGAATTTGCTTTCATCCCTTCAAAACAGGAAGCAATCTCTAAGGAACATAGTAAAGCATTAGTGAGCTGTTCCTGAGTGATCACTTCACTACAGACTTACAGAAATGCATTGTTATCCTAAGCCTATGCATACTTCAGAAATCAGGGAAGAATAGCTAGCATGCCACAAATTTGACACAAAATTGATCTCTCCGGCAAAAAAATTGGCAAAAAAGCTATTGGAATAATACTGTAGTGTCAGGTTTTCTCTGCTCAAGGAGAAATGGAGGAAAATTCACTGTTGAGGGAGAACATTAACTATTTGCAAGCCAAGAGCAATGAGAACCTGCTGAGCCCTTGTCTCCAAATGACTCCACGTGGAGGGGAATCCTGCTCAAGTCTCCTGTGCGTCTCGGGACAGGAAAAGCTGTGCAGTAAATCACTGATTATCTAAGGCTTGGCAGGAAGCAGAAATGCTTAGAGATCGAACAAAGCTATGGTCTGATCCTCACCTAATTTAACAGACAGTTGTAACTAAATCCATCTATTTGTACCAGCCAAGGAGCTGCCCAGTGTCTGTTCTAGCAAATAAAGATTAATTTTATTTTATAGTGGATGCTCAGTGCTTTTCACAGTTCTGCATTTCCTCTGTGCAGTTTTAAATTGATTGTTGCAATTTTATTAAGCCATTTTTATTTTAACCTTTTGTCCTTTTCAATTCACGTAATGGATTTGTCCCTGTCTCTAAGTGGTGCATTCAAATATAATTGCACAGATGCTCTGCAATATTGTCAGTTTGCTCATTTAGCAAAGGGCAGTGATTGAGGGATATGCGTGTACATGTCTAGCATCAACTTCAAAACAGCCAGAGCTGATATTGGTTAATATTTCTTCCAGCTGGTTTAAGGGACTAAACAAGGGAAATATTGCCCACTAGCAAAGTCCTGACACATCACTATTGTTCAAGACAGTCAAAATGGCACAAGATGCTGAAGAGGGAAAATATTCAAATATTCTTTGCCCCAGACATAAACAGTCTGGGACAGAAATGTGAAAAAAGGAATTCCCTGCCCCAGCATCTGCCTTTGACCCACCTGTGATCAAAGAAAGGAGATTCAAGGAGGGGAAGCAAATGTGGTCAGAGCTACCACAGGAACCAAGGAACAAAGAAACAGTCCAGACTCTTTAGCCACAGAAGGAGACACCTGGGAAGATCCAGGAGAGTTCTTTGCAACTTCAGGATCCTTAGGAAAGTTAAAGGGGAGCTGTTCAGGGCTGCTCTCCAGGCCAGACCTAGAAGGCGCCAGCACTACAGCTTCAAAAAAAATGGAAGAAACTTTTTAGCCAGTGTTGGGTTTAGCTACAGAAGTCTTTGACACAGGATATTGTGGATAGTAAAAAAAAATTTTACAGTGAAAAAAATCACCAGCTAAGTTCTAGGAGAAAAATTGTCAGAGGGGATGGTCTGCAGCAGGCACAGCAGGTAAGGAGCTCCCATCTCACGTATTTCACAGCTTTCCTATTTCTCAGCAGGTTTGTCCATGCCAACTTTCTCTGAAGAGCCCTGCACACAATATACCTGATCCTTTAGATACCCATGAGCAATTTGGGGCCAGACATATTAAAAGATCACACGTCATTTAGCAAAAACATAACTTCTGCCCTGATAATTTTACATTCCTTCTTCATAATTTTAAGTGGAGACATTAATTTCAAATAAAACCTTTTCACTGCCTGGTTTGATTTCCTGCAGTCTTGGTGTTGACAGTGAGTCTTGTCCAAGCTCCAAGGATCACAGTGGTAGAGCTCAGGTATTGCTTGTACAGTACCAAAGGCTCAAATGTAGGTGGAGAAGATGCAGGAGGATCAACTGGATCCAGCTGATTTCTGGAATGCTGTCTCTCTCCAAGCTGTAATTCTGTGTTGCTCCTCATCCTGATCACTGCACTGCTCACCACCTACAAAATCAGCCACCCACCAACATGCATCCCAGCTCTAAGAAGGAAATAAATAATTGGAGACTGCCCCCTCTGTCTGCTCTGTCACTGCCTTTTCCCTTGTCCTTGACAGCTCTTTGTATTTTTGCTTTTGCCAGCTCTCTTTTCTGCCAGCATAACACCACATTTTAGCAGAATAGGAAAATTAATAAAAAAGCACTCGGAATGAAAAATGTGTGGGAATGAGATTAAATACAGCTAATTGATTTGTTAATGAAATCTTCCTGAAATAAATCCAGGGTTGTTCAAACCGTTAATCTGTGATTGTCAATTTAAAGAAAAAAAAAAAAGAAAAAATTACAGACATCAGTTTAATTCCGCAAGAGATGATGGGCACCTTGGAGAGAGACAGCAGCTCCTGGAAAAGCAAAGGAAAGGCTTCTCCAGCTGTCGACAGGAAGGACAGAGGAAGCTCTCACAAATTTGTGAGGTTTAGCTCCCAAACCAGCCCCCAAAGAATTCGGGGATCCTGCAATGCCTGAGAGCTCAGAGCACCACAGCCTGGTTTAATTCTGCTCCAGCCATGCTCTAATGAGAGGAGGATTGTTGTGGCTACCAGTCAGGCAGGGTCTAGTGCCTTGACCTGACAGGCAGAGTCACAAAGACCTGGCATGCTTTACTTCATGGTTGCAAGCAGCAAGGTGGAGAGGGTTTGTTGATGCAGCTCCAGAGGCCACATCCCTCATGCACAGAGAGGGTTCTTGGCTTTTTGAGTGATTTTGGCATCTTTTCTGAGATGTGCTGATGTCAGGACACTGCAGCTATGGCTATTGTGCTTTTAATCCCCACTTCATCAAAATTCAGTCCCCTGGTTAAACTTAACTGCTGCTGCCACAACTAAATTTCTCTTCTGGTCTTATCATGGCCAGCATTTATAACTCAGCTCTATGCAGAGCTAGAAAGAGGCTATTAGCAGCTTAAATCTTATTTGTGCACTAATACGAAGGCATAAGTAGGACTTAAGGGATGCTGAATCCCTGTGCTAACCCTCTGCACAGAAGCAGGCTGAGCTGAGAAGAACAGATTTTATGACAAAGGAAAGTCTAAAGCTTAAAGCTTTTATGAAAAATAACGTCAGCAATGCCTATTTCTTCATGTTTGGGAGTTCCCACTTCCTTCCAAATGAGAGAAGATGAGGAAGGAGAATTAAACACAAGTCCCAACCCTCCAGTCTTTGATCTGGACAATATTAGATCCTGCTTTAAGTCTAGGACAAGCCTTCAGAGACGTGTCGTGATTTCTCAGAGGATTTGATTCTGATTTCGCAGCAGCACTGTGTTCTGGGACCCTGGTGCTGGTCAATCAAAGCAGACCAAGAGAGACTCTCCCACAGCAGCATTCTGTAGCCTGGGTCTGCTCTCCGAGGGTGCTTTGCTATTGCACTACTGCAGGCTGTTTTGCTAATGTGCTCACTAAGCACCTTTCCCTGGATTTGCTTACAGTCATAGAATTATATATGTTAGCACAAACAAACAAACAAAAACTCCACCTCCAAACCAGAAACATTACTAAATTAGTAAATTTTCAAGGCAAGCACTCCACATCACTAAATTTTCAAGGAAGCTTGGGAGAAGAAATAACACACACTGGAAAGAATCCCTTTTCATGGTAAAAGCTACTCTTCAAGAAATCTTCTGTGTCGGGAGAGGGTGGGGAGGGAAGAGAGGAAAGATGCAAGTCTCATGAAAATTTCCCAGTGGATAATCAAATACATCACCTCTAATTTTTTATCATCATGGACTTCAGATATATGATTTACTACACTAATGTAAAAAATAAACCAAACCCCAAACAAGGATAAAGCCTTTTCTGTAGGTCCAAAAAATACTCACTGATGCAGATCACTAATTTTCAACAATCCTAAAAAACTCTGGCTGTTTGGAGCATTTCTTCCTCTCTACCAATATCAGAAAATGCAGAAGGCTGAAGAGGAAACAAAAGTTAAACCAAACCATTTAAAAATACAGTACTGTGACAGATTTTATTTCATTTTGATTGATACTACATGCTTACTACCACTAGGAACAGACATGCCTTTTTTTTTGTTTGTTTTGGACTTTTTATATTTTTTTTTAACCTACGATAAATGTTGACCTAAACTTTGCTGTGCCTTGGAAATCTGGCTCAGGAGTTAACTGCAGGAATTTTTATTTAAATAGATAAGCATTTATGTTTGAAAATAAGACAAAAACAGGTGAACAGGAAAATTAAATTACAAATTCAGTTCATACAAATATCTCTTACACTATGCACTAAATCCTGTTATTTAGCTGAGGTCTTTTAAAAATTCTTAAAATACTTATGAAACATTATTTACAAATTATATAAATAAAATCTAGGCCACTTAAATTAACCAATACAACAAAAAAGTCACCTTTTTGTATGGTGTGTACTAAAAATGTTCTTGTTTATTGATCATAACCCAGTTTGCAGTATAAAATGTTTGTTCACTTACATCAAAATGGGTTCCAATAGAAGGAAGGAAGGTATTGGATCCAAAAGAAAGCAATCAGTATAATAAATGCTTAAAATCAATGAGGCTTCTTAATGTTCTGTTCTGCACCATTTGCAGTCATTTTTAGAAGTCCCTTCTACAGTATTTGTCATGTGAACAGGTCATCTCAAAATAGCAGAGACATAGTTTCAGCAACGGGAAAATACTCAGTACATTGCTCACACATCACAAAGACCTTACCAGGAAGGCGAGGCACAGAATGGAATGTCAGTGGCCAGCACAAGCCTTTACAACATTTAACTTAAAAGGCAGCATTTATAGAACTAATCACAGACTATACACATCCTGCACTCAACAGCAATCCAAAATGGAAAATATACATTTAGGAAAACAAAAGACTGATGGTTTTCCATTACCTTGGTTAAAATTAATGCTTTGCTCCTTGTCTTTTGTTTTAAAACCAGCATTGACACCACCACCAACTATAACTACTTTTTCCTTTAACATAATACATGGCAGGTAACTACTGTACGTGAAAAATGTACAATAAAAGGTGACAAACCACTGAACTTCCTATGCAGACACATGAAAATATAAAGCCATACAGATTCCAAAGTGCCATGAATACCAAATTCAAGTGATGGTTTATAGCATGTAGGAAAGAAACTAAATGAAACTTGCTCTATGGGTTGCTGAGCCCTTCAGCTGTATCCTCAGTCTCCCCTTTGGCAGCTTTGGTGAGAACTTCCATCCATTTCATCTGCAGCTCTTCGTCTTCCGCACTGAAATAGAGAGTTTGATGGGACTGGCAAAGCTTAAAAACGTGCTTCACTTCAAACTTCTCACCAGAACCTGGTAAACTGACTTCATAGCCAGGCAGAGGGACAGGACGTGGGCTTCGTCCATCCTAAAGGAAAGAGAACAGATGCATGAATTCAGGAACAGACAGTGTCTGAAGCGTGAGGAGCGGGAGCACACTGCCCAGCAGGCACACACTGCGGGAAGCACACAGATGCAGTCTCGGGAACAGGCGCTGGATCCTTGGTCAGCACTGCAGAAAGCAGGGAAGGGCAGTACCCACTGCTCAGCTTAAACCAGCAAAAAGCAATGAATTACTGGTGCTTTATTCTTAGTTCACTGATTTCCTTTCACAGTAAATATGGCCAGGGATTTTCATATAATTTCATGTAACTTAAACATGTCTTTTACAAAATTCCCTCTGCATTAGGTACAGGCAATGGGATCCGGCTGAGAAGAGTTTGGTGTTGTCCCCTTGGAACATCATGGGACATTTTGTAGGATTGGTTAAAAGGAAGTAAATAAGCAAAGCTGGACCCTGAGAGACACCAAGACAACTAAAGGACAAGGGAAAAGTCTTTGAAAGAACAGAGAATTTTTGATTTTCAGTCATTTAAGATGCCTTTCAGAATTGTCAAGGAAGCCAATGCTCAAATTCTTGACCAGCCTTTGAAGGCCAGATTTGCTCTCAGATCTAAGGAGTGATAGAGCTCTCTAACTGTCACATCTTGAGCATCCACCAACTCCTCTCCTAAGCTCTCAGGAAAGACACATTTTAGGAAGCCAGGGTGTGCCATGGCCAAGCAACCTCTTCAACTGCTCCCAGTACAGTGTTTCTAAAGATGATTCCCCAAAGTGAAGTCTGAACCACACAGGCATCAAGCACCTGTACAAAGCTGTCACCTTCTGGAGCAGCTGCTTGTGTTGCAGCCCCATAACAAAGCTAACAAAGCATCCTACAGAGAAGTGACAAAGTTATTCTTTTGTCAGCCCACACCAAATGCAGATGAATTGGCAAATCTGGAAGAGGACCAAAACTCTGAGAGCAATGGCCAAAAAAAAAAAATGCCTACTTTTCTAACACTTTATCTAAAGTAATTCAAGTATCAAAACTGCTCACATCAATGCAAACGCATACACTAACTAAATGGGTAAGAAATATACAGTCAAAAATGTATCACAGTTCATTAAATCAATACGGTCATCTTGATTTATTCTTCCATTGCTTGTTATTTGTCATGAAAAAGTGCCAGAGTCCAACTGCTTGAAGACCAAGCACTATTCAATGAGATTCAAGGCAGCTTAGGCCAAACACTAAAGTTAGTTCCCATTTGAGTGTAACTAGCTGTCCTAAATGCAGCACAGTTTCTATTCCCTGACACCACAGCCACATCCCTATAAACAGGAAGGTCTTGCCCATGCAGAAGAACTGGCATGTAGAGAGCAGCTCCTGCACACGTGGCACTGCTCAAGCTAGCAAACATGGGACTGATGAACACAAATGCACAAGAGCACATGCAAGCTCAACCATGCCTATTTCACTGGTCTTGCTTTGGAAGAGTAGACATTCAGACTTGTCACATGGAAAATTGTAGCTTGCCCATGACAATGACAAATGATGTTGTTTGTAGCCACAAAGTGCACCGTAAGAGCAAATTGATGTTTGAGTTGTATGTGTTGCACCTACCCAACATGTGCAGACACAGGCAAATTAAGCAGTCTGCCTTTGGTCTTGCATCCTCCCTTTTCTTAATATGCTGCCCTTGGCACTTTGTCTGTACCTGCCTGATCCAAAAGGAAGGGATTTACATTATCTATGAAAAGTTGTACTACTGACAGGTAAAGGTGAAACACTTTGCCTTGAGGAATACCCCACCCCCAATCCAGACTTCTCTTTGGGACCAAGAGCATCTGTGGATGTCCTTTGCCACTGAGCCCTTCCCTCGTACCTGAAGCCTAGCAAATCCAGGGGCTGGTATGCACCCATGAGGAATTCCAGCCCTATACTGAGCATGTGAATAGGATTTACAGGCCTTACAAGAGAGATGAAATTCATGTTTTAGTTTTAAGAGCCTACCAGATTTGGCTGGCTGGACTGTATTTTTAAAAAATATTTCTGCATGCAACATAGTACAACTGCATGATATTGGTATTTCATTAAACCAAAATACCCAGTGCTGAAAAGAGCTTCACTTCAGGAGTGATTACAATCATTTTCCTCAGATAATGAGTGAGTGACAGGTAAAAATCTAGTGGATGTGTAATACTGACAGCAATTGCAAGCACTGTGCACTCATCCTGACTCTCAGCAGCGCAACACCAATGGGTTATTTATCTAGGTCACTACAGCAGCATGTATTTATTGCTGCCACAGCCACTGCTACACTCTGGGTTTAAGATTTGGGAACAGACGACTCAGTTCCACCATACAGGCAGTTCTGTTTCAGGCACCCCTGCATACAGACAGGCCTCTTGCACTGCACAGCTCCTTGCAGCTCTCTTAGACAACAGTGACCCACCCATGGTGCCACTGCCATTTTCCCCCTACATTTTCCCCCTCCTGTCTCTGAGTGGGCTTAGAAAATCCCTGTTTTTTTCTACCAGACTCAACTCTTTACCCACTCGTGATCTTACCCAAACCTTACACAGGTCATTGAGAGATTCCTGTGATGCAAAGATCTTCAGGACCAAAAAAAGGGCAGGCAGAGTTTTGTGCAGGGCCAGGTAAAGCTTCTACTAAACAGGATCAACAGGCAAGCAAAAAAAAAAAAAAACTTCTCAAAAACCCTGACCTCAATTTCAAACTTAGCTACTCATTTTCTAAAAGTAAATCACATTTACATGATGAATGGAAGATTTTTCTTCTTTATAAAGCAAAATTTTAGGATCTTACTAATAATATCAGCAGAGGCTTAACATCAAATTTGGCAGGACATGGACAAGGCACACAGCAACTGAAGCAGAGAAGCTCCTCTAGCTTCCATGTGTGGCTGTGCATGACTGTCAGGACCAAGCACCACTGAGTTTGCACTGAATGCAGCCGATTTATGTCCATGGATTGTTATTGTGCTGTACCACAACAATCTGTTGGACAGCAGGAGAAATTTTAAATCTTACTGTGTAAGGAGTGTTGCTTCCTCTCAACTTCTCACCCCTGCCACCTCTTAGATGACACATGTTGTTTCTGTATGAGGAAGGCCAAAGAATTTAAACCTCTCTCCCTCTATTCCCACTCTCTTTGCCCAGATGTGAGACAATCTGGCTTGGTTTGTGTGCATACAGGGCTTGGACTGGCCCTTGGCAGAGGCACAGCTTGCACACCAGTTGAAAATTTCCACAGATGAAGCTGCTCTCTCTGCTTGGCTTTTTAAAGCATCATTCCTTTCCCCAGACCTTGACTCCAGAGAGAACCAAAGACTGGATTTATTGCCTTCGTTTCAGTGCCTTGTCTGAGGCTGTTTTCTTTTTCAGTGTGTGATTTCAGCCACGCTGGGAGGGAAACCAGGCAGCTTGCTGCGAGCAGGATGAATTGGAAGCTTACCCAACGTGGGGCTGGAACTGCAGATGGAGCCAAGGAGGTTGAAGCTCCAAATCCAAGCTTTCAGCCTCTTTGAGCACTGTTTAAAACATTATACGAACTTGTTTAAAGCCAAAGGTGCTCCTGCTGACAAGCTGCAAAATGAACACAGCTCTGACGACCACGTGTACTATTTGTTGATCAGATACAGGGCGAGCTTTACTCTGAAATGCTTTATAAAGTCAAGGGGAAAATTGATTTCTTTGACTGTTCCTAGCCACAAACAGATGCTAATAAAAAGAAAACCTTCTTATCACTACAACTACTGCATCGTAATTGCTATCTGAATTCAGATCCATTCCTTCTTCCATCCCACACAGGAGATAAAACAAAGATGTGAATAAATGTGTCAAATGCCAAATACAAAACTGGATATGGGGAATCTCCTTTCAGCATTGTCGCTCTTCAGACCTAAGGAAGCATGACTGATATTTCTGTTTTGGATATAGATGTTTCTATCCCTTGACTTTCATCATACACAAATGCCTGTTAGCTTCAACAGCACATTTAGAGACAAAAAACTCTTATCAATGTAAGTATTTCAAGTAAAGATAAAACCCCATGGTGCTATGACAAGGAGCTTTACCATTTTTCCAGCTGAAGAACATCTACATTTTCACAAATTCCTCTATCCCATCCACCCAGAACCACGTTTAAAAAAACAAAAAAGCTTGAACCAATACCCAGCCTCTTTTGCAGTTCTATATATTTCACAGGAAAGTGCTTTCCCTAATGACAGAGCAATAAAACCTTTGAATACATCTGTCTGAAACCTCTAAAAAAGGTGAAGCATAACCTAATTATCCTTGTTTTGTCCTCATTTTTTTTGCTAAAAATTTGAATTGAAAAGCAGTGAGCTTTAACATTTGCTCACAACTGTATCAGCAGTAAGTACAGGTAACAAGGTATCTTGAAACCTCTGAGGCTTTGTGCCATATCCAGAATACGAAATTCAGTTCTGTTGTTGAAACCAAGCCAAATCCTTTGACCCATTTCTCAGCTCGACATATTTAAACTTAACACTTTTCTTTTTCCGTGTGTTAACCCTCATGAGTGCCATCCTACCTGGCTGCTTCCTTGCAGATACAGAACAAGAGGTTCACTCTTAGGGATGGTCACCCACATTTTGTACCAAGTCTTCCCTTTTTCAAGGAACTGGAGGTAGCTGCTGAAGAGGCTGTTTTCAGCTGTAAGGATGCTTTGCTTCTGGATGAAGGGGGGGAAAATAAAGAAAACAGAGCTGTTTCCATTGATGTTTAAGTGTGCAGAATACTTAGAATTAAATGTAAAATACTCAAGTTGTGCAGAGTCAAATAACACTTGAGGGCAAATGTTGGACAGGCCATAACCAAATAAAAAATTAATGATTATTATATACAATTAAGAAATAGCATAATTCCATGTAACAGAGGCAGAACCACCATTCCCAGCAGACATGAAGCTAAATTCAACTTCCACCCAGTTAATTGAGAATGGTAATTAAGATGATGCAGCTCATTTCTTGCTTAGCAAAGTAGGCTGGGAGATTACTTCAAATTAATGCTAAGGGTTTATTAACAGATCCTCTTGTGCATGGATGGAGCCAAATCAGAGTACAAAAAAGACTGGAAGAAATTGTTGTGTTCTGATGGAAAGCAAATAAAACCAAAATTCCTGTTTGCATTAGGATTTGCGCAGAAGTCTCCTGAAGATTTTTGGCAGCTGCTAATAACATTCGTTTAGTGGCAATCTCCTCAGCGGCTACTAAGCCTGCTAAGAAAGTTTAATGTAAACAGAAGGGAAAGAAAAAGCCTGACTCTGATCTTTTCTTTCTATACACTTTCTTGCATTTTACCTCATCCTTTGAAGATTTAACAAAAATCTAGAAGCCTGAGCAGAGGAGGGAAAAATGACATTTTTCCTTGGGTTTTTAAAGCTTTTTGCTGTAATCTGCTTTCTGAATTAAAGCCATGGATCACATTTCACTGGTTTGCTTCTTGGCTTTTCAGATTAACAGTGCTCTCTCTTCCCTGTGTAATGCAGGTTTTCACCTGGAACTTTTCCTACTGAAACAGTTCTGTAAAGTTTGTCATGAGATACCACAGACTGCATTGACACTCATGAAGAGCTCATCATCTGTAGGCATAGCAGGAGCACACACCACAGAATCACAGAATGGTTTGGGTCAGAAGGGACTGTAAAGATCATCTCATTCCAAGCCCCTGCCACAGAGGGGAATATCTGAAGGTTTTGATGGGGTCAGGTTCTGCACCCAGAACTTTCTCTGCACTCTGCAGACCTGGCAGCCCAGGGCAGGCAATGTGGAGCTGCAGCTTTACCCCACTCCACTGCTGAGATCCTGGACGTGTTTGGGTTCAAAGCTGACAAAGCCCCCAAGCAACAGAGCTCACTCTGGGACACCACACTGGTGTAAGTTTGCCTGCTCAGGTACATTTGGTAGCCTGGGACAAAATATATCTGGGAGGCAGAGCAGGGCAGGATCTAAAAATCACAGAACCATGGCATCCTGAGCTGGAAGGGACCCAGAAGCACAAGCTTGCTGCTGTGACCACTTCCTTGGGGAGTCTGTCCCAGTGTCCAACCAATCAACTAAGAAAAAAATAAATTTCAGTAGTATTTTGACAGGATGTGGAATAAGGAGTGCGAAAGTATCTACTACACAGAACTAAAAGTGAAAAAACAGATCTTATTTTTTGAATAGTTACTGTGCACAGCTCAAGATTGGAAATGCACCACAATAAAAAGAAGTGAGAGGTTTTTCCTTCTTTTTCCTAACTTTGAAAGCTGAAGCGTAGCTGCCAAACCTGTGTGCATCCCATCCCTGTGTGATCACCGTCCTATGAGGAACGCTCACCATCCACACACAGCATCCAAACTGCAGGCATTTCACTGCCAGTTATAGGTCAGAGGATTAAATATCATGGCGGGGCAGAAAAGAAAACCAATTTGATTTGTTTTTAATAAATACACTAAAAAATGAGAGAGCCTCACAAAGTTTCTTAGCCAAAGACTGTACCTCTGCAGCTAGTCTTTTCTTCTGTTCTCCACCTGCTTCCACCCCAGGGCTGCAGGGGCTTGCTGGAAGCTGCAGGAAGCACTCTTTACACACTCGATTGTGGCGGCTGTTATCTGCAAGTGGCTTAAATTCAGAGCATTTTGCACAGATCACCTGTAACAGACAGATGGTGTTTAATCAGCCATGTTTAAAACACAACCCTTTATCAAAGAAATTGACTTGCAGAATGGTTGTTATTAAAGTAAAATTCTATGAAAGCTAATGTAAACGTAAGATAGAGAGACCAATATAATATTCACTATATTTACCTCCATTAATAACTAACTTGCTTGTGATCCCATGCCATACACCAAACTAAAGAAAACGTATGTCTTTGGGGAAATACTGTATGACTAACATCATATAAGTTTGCTTTTCCTGTCTTTTCTTATAAGCTTTTGTAAGTCAAAAAGAGCTTAAGTTGATGAAGCAATCAGTGCTTTTTAATGGTCTAGGAAGGACTGATTTTCAGAGTGAAAGTGGCTGACACTCCTCATCAATCAAGAACATCCTGGAGAACGGAGGAATCCAGAAAGCACCAACTATTTTAAGAACATAGTCCAATATATTATCCATTAAAAGTTATTTCTCTGCCTCAGCTGCCAAGAGCATGCAGTGGCACACTGGGCCCGAGGAACCCATGGAGCTTGGAAAAATGCTGGATCTGCACCTTCAGAATCTGTTTTCATGCTAAAAATTTGTCTCTAACACATCTGCTCCAGAGAAAGAAACTGTCCCCAGGGTGTCAGCCTGATGGACATCCATTCTGAATTTCTGTACAATAATAACCACAAAACCCACAGCATATGCACACGTTGTTACATGGGTCACTGTTGCCATCTTCATCACCCTCCTTTGGATGCTCTCTAATAGCTCAATACCATCTGTAATATTGTATGTTCAGCTGTTCACTGTACAAGAGCTGCTCTCTGGGTGAAGTGAGGCTGCCTTAAGGCCATTGCTTCTGCAAACAAACCACAACCCCCTCCCCAGATACACACCCAGCCCCAGGAAAAGCACCACCTTCCTTTCTATCCACTGAGGCACTGAACTTGCCTTTAAACCAGCACAAACTGGGACCCTTGCACCAGTTTTGCTCTTTCCCCCTGATACTCAGAGAGTAAAGCAAGTGGAAAAACCTGCTCTGTCAAACTTTCCATGAACCAGAATGTCCTTTAGTCCCTGCACCGAAAAAATAAAAAGTTGTCTTCAATGGTCTCTGCAGAGGCAACTCAGGAGCTGTGTGTGCTGGGATACTTACTGCCCCACACTGCTTACAGTGGTGCCGCCTCTTCGTGATGGAGTTAAAGCTCTCACTGCAGCTCTTACAAGCCTGTTTCTCTTTGTCTCGCTTGGATTTGGAAGATTTCCTAGAGGAATCGCTCTGAAATTAAAAGCACAAGTACACGATTAAAAAATAATAATAAAATAATGACAAAATTGTTCATAGAGTTCTAGTGACAAAGATCCTCTTTGGGGTTCACACCATTTTAGGAAAGAATTTGGTGGTACTGGAATGGCAAGAGGAGAAATGAGGGCACCATTTAGCTCACCAGTGAGCTCTGACCAGAAGATAATCACAACAAATGCTAAACAAAAGCAATTTTTGGCTTTCAGTAAGCACCTACATGTAGGCACCCACATAAGAAAAAAGCTGGAGTTCCTTTACTGTCAATCAAGTGGGCTGCTTTGTGTGGAAACTAGTTAATTTGGTTGTAGTTCATTAGGAATACCCATCACCTCCCACATGCATGCTCTACAACACAGGTAAGACTCGAGTTGAGTATTTCCTCTAACAGATCTTCTGTTTGACTTCCTCCTCAGAGTGGAACAGTCTGGACAGTCTCCACTTCCAAAAATACATGACCCATATACTGGACAAAGAAAGAAGGCAGAAAGTGTATTATATTGGGCAAGATTTGTTAGGACAGTTCTGCATGAGCTTCTATTTTACACCATTATACTTTAACTTGCACTGTAGCATATAAAAAGCACTTAATACTAACTTCACTAATCCAAAAAGGCCCTGTTTAAAGACATCTTCAAGTGTTTGATGAATGCCAGCCATATTTCAGAGTATTTCTTAATATTGTGAGAATACAGTGGGAACACAAGAGTTTGAAACATTGCTATTGTATCTGCAGAAAAGATAATAAAAATGAAAAAGTCTTTATTACTTGGCAAATTCCAGTGAGCTACTATAGAAGAAAGACTTTTTCAATACTATGTTATTTAAGTGCTGACACTGAAAAAGAATTTAAAAAAGACTGCTTTCCATTCCCGTGAAAACGAGGGGACCTTCCTGCACTGGCAGTGCCCTCATCCCACCCAGTGATGGCTCAGGTGACCTTGCCACATACTCTTAGCACATCGTCTGAACAGAGAGGCCTTTGTAGCAAACAAGGACATGCATTGTAACCCACACTGGTCATAGTAGATAATTCTAACAGTCACTTTGCAACTGTGTCCTTTATTACACGAACTACTTTATTTACTGCTGATGCTTGTTAAACGGGGTGCTAACACACAGCTGCCCTTGCTTCAGCATCTTGATACTAATGAGCTTGAATAATTGTCATATTTCCCCACTCTGTTTTGAAGCTGCTAAGTCTGACAGGAAAAAACACTCACATAAAATCTGGTCAGAGCCAGGATATACTTCCTTCAGACTAGGCTGTTTTGACCACTACATTGCTTTTACTCTACAGCTCTTAACTCTCTAAATCTTGACAGTTTTCTCCAATTTTAAAATTTTGGTGGAAAAATAGCATCTATCCCAGCAAGAGGTACAGCTCGTGTGACTGCAAGATGAAGGCCTGTGGCTGGCTGCCTTAGGTAAGCAGACATCTGAACTTAGTGAACTATTGCAGCCTCCATTTGCTTCTGACATGCAGGGAAGGATCACCAAAAGCTGGTGGGAACAAGAGGAAAACCAGTGGGGTTAGGAGACTGCTGTCACCATTATTTATTACTTGCTATACAGTCCCAGAATGGTTTGGGTTGGAAGCGACCTTAAAGCTCATCTCATCCACCCACACCTCCACTACCCCGGGCTGCTCCAACCCCCGCCAGCCCTTGAACACTTCCAGGGATGGGGCAGCTTCTCTGTGCCACGTATTTCATTCTCTCTGGGCCAGCAGGGAGAAATTCAACCCCAATGTCGTTCATGTAACTCACAGACAGTCTGATGAAACTCTTACATGAGCAGACACATGAGCTACAAAGTGGTTTCAGTTCTCCTCCTTCTCATTATGCCCTTACGGGTGTATCTTCCATTTATAAATTAGCTATTTGAAGCAACCCACAATAGGGTAGAACATCAGCAGGTGCTACTGGAAATGGTTACTAGAGGTGAAAAATTATCTTAAGTTGTATAGCAGATTTTGTACTTTGTAATCTTTTAGCTTGTTTCTCCACATGCCAACATTACACATGCAAGGTTAGGTGCAAGGCCTTTTCCACAGGCTCGCATTTCCTCCTGGGCACAGAAGTCTGAGCACAAACTGCACCAGCAGTGCAGAGCAGACAGGAGTTGAGCCAAGGGGTACCACGATGCTGTAGACAAGAAATGATCCTTCCTGCAGTAGGGTTTCACTGCCTGGTTATGCAAACGTGAGCACTGAAGAAAATCCCAGCAGCCTCTCGAGCACTGGGGAAGCACGGGAAGGAGCTCCCAGTTTGCTGGCCACCACCACCACCAAGTGGTTTGTGTGTGAAGCTGCTGGGCACACAATGTACTGCTTGTGCTCTCACCGAGCTCTTACTAAAGGGATGTCAGCACTGAGTTTTCATATTTTCTGAAGCTGCAACTAACATTTTTATTCATTATTCACATTGACATTATCCTTATTTAGCAAAATTATAGCCCAGAATCAACACTGCACAATTTTGGGTATTATTAACTTTGTCTTTTTGATCAACTCCATTTTTATTTCTATGTCAGGAATTGAATTTTTCTTTAAATACACGATTTATAGAAAATTACTTAATGTATCAAGATATGCTATGCAAATCACTGACGTGACTATTTATAATCAACTAAAAAGATACAACTTTTTTATTTAATTACAAATAAAATTTGCATTTTAAGATAGAAGATACTTAAGACCAACTAGAATTTTTATGTGGGTTTGGGGGTTTTTTTAATAGTATACTTTTTTTTAAGTAGCTCACTCAATACGGCATCTGTAACTCATGGCACAAGGCACTAATCACAAAACTGACCATAAATAAAGAAAAAATTGTTAAACAAAAATATTTAGTGAGAACAAAAATAACCACCAAGGAGCACAGAAATCACAAACACTTATAACCTGTTATTTTATAGGTCAGGTTGCTGGCTTGTCTAACAACTTTGCACTGACATCCTGTGCACTCTACCAGAAGCTTGTGCATTCTTCCAAGCTTGGCCAGAGGTCTGGAGGAGCTGCTAAATGGCTCCTTTGTTACTAAAATCGTCATGCTAATACATAACATCCTATAGTTCTACAGGTAAGGGTATTTTTGGTGGTTGGTTGTTCTTGTTGAGGTTAATTTTCAGTAAATTCAACTGACCTTAGGCATTTCCTGAAAATCTTTTATTCTAGAAGAGAGATATAAGAACCATAAAAAATAGGCTTTATTAAGGACTCAAACCCTTGGATTTGACTCAGTAGCAGTCACAGCTGTTGGACTGAGCAAAATGAAAAATACCTTTAAAGGTATATTTTGCTTTCATGGCAGCCAATTTTTTACAGGCCAGAGATATAGGAAAGTGCTATCATCTCTTCCCCTGCACTAGCAGAAACACGGAAAGCATACTGTGGAAGATGTGTTACTCAAAATTTGGTTCTGGAGCAGAAATCCTGAGTTACACAATGTGACAGTATTAATCAGGTTTCCAGGTCTCTTTTTGCCCTTCTCCCTCCAAGCAATCAGTGTAGCTCCCTATCACAATTTAAACATGCACACACAAAACCAACCAACCAAACAAAAAAAAACCACCAAAAAACCCCACAGAAAAAAGGCCACACAAATCTCTCCCTCTCCAAACCCAGTGCTACAAATTGAAGGAACCAGCCCTGATGCACATGCAGCACATATCTGTTACTTAATGATTTAATTTGCTTCAAGAAGTCTATGCACGCTTTGAGGAGAAACACCCACATGTCCAGCACTCTCAATAAAGTTATGTCAGCTTTCCAACCCAGCAAATTGGTTGGAGAGTTTATTTCCTGGTTTTTGTGACATATCTGAGCAAGATTCAAATTCCCTGATGCTGCAAATGACAAGCAGCTCTGGGTAAAACTTAGCCAGGAAGCTAATGGCAGCACAGCTGCAGCCACAGGCAGCAGGATATAAACCCTATAAAACCTGTATTGAAGTATGACGTTTTCTCCTGCTACAAAACAAACGTAACCCTCCTCCCAACGCTGCTCTGACTAAAGTATTAGCTCCAAATGACTCACCCCTCCTAATGCACCACCACCATCTGCTCCTGGCATTGATTCCACCGAGCTGGTGCTGGCTATCTGAGGAGAAACAGAACGACACAGAACACTTTCAACACACACATTCTTCCTCAAATACATTAAATACCGAAAAGAAAAGGAAACAAAACAAAGAAAAACAAGAGAAAAGGAAAAGAGTTTGCTTTCAGCCCCTCAACTCTTTGACACCAACCCAAAATGCTGGTATGAGCTTATGTGAGTCAGCAGGGAAACACAAGTGTGGTCAGAGTTGCATGCACTGGTCAGGAACGGCAACCAGTCCTAAGCACTGCTACATAGTAAATGTATGGCCAAGGATGGGGGAAAAACAATTTGACTCCTTTTATACGCTGATTTCTAGTAGCTGTTACAGATCCAGCCAGGAATCCATGAGTGCATATCTATTTCTTGACTCATGAGAGGGAAAAAAGAGTAGTTTTAAAGTTGCTGCCCAATATTCCATAGATGATATGTATGGTGGATGTTACCCTCAGCTCATTTTAACTGGCAGCAATTTCTGTCACATTTAGCTGTGACATTGGCTTTCAAAGCTGATTATCTAGAGAAGCTAATCTCCTAAAAATGCAGGTTAGTATTCTGGCATTAAAAAAATTACAGTACAGACTGCATTAATATCACATCCAGGGATAAACCAGGCTCCTGCTCTGCTTGACTTTTATGAAGAGTATAAATATGTGGCTTCACCATGAACACCGAAGAAAAATCAAATTGAATTTACAAAGCAAGATAATAATAATAATAATGAAGTTGACCAGATGCTGTGTCTTAATTACATAGAAAGAAGTGTGCTTATTAGTTTGCTTATTACCAAAACATTTTTTTCCATCAAAGCATCCTGGCTCTGAATGCAGCCATGAGTTAACTGGAAAATACAGACATGGATTGATTATTTTCTATTTTTATTTTCCCCAAGTATTTTTAGCTGATGAGGCGTTCAGGATAAGTAAACTATGCCAGATTTTGAAAATGGCTAATTGCTGGCTGCTATCAGTAGCAGGATTCTAGACTATGGAGTGTTGAGAAGATCTTCACTGTCAATCTGATTATGCCAGGATGAAAGGCATATCCAGCATCTCTCCTGAGGCCCCTGGGAAATCAGGCAGATAAAAAATCCAGATTACTGAGTCACTGAATCAGTCCTGAATCTCCAAAGAGAGATGTCAAAAATTGTTAGGCACCAAAACAAAACCCCCCAACGTTTAGGAGGCAGGGGAGGGGGAAGATAAAAGTCTCCCAAAGTTCCATCTCTGGCAGATGGACCTTCTCTCCCTCTGCTCCAAGATCTACCATGTCTGAAGTCATAAAGTCACAGGCAGCACTGCATGATATTCCTAAATATTTTACTCTCCCAGGTCCTATTCCTCTTTAGCTTGTAGCAAATGTCTGTGGCTAAGGTTATCACCATCATTTTCAAGCTGAATGGAGAGATACTGTCCTGATGTGAATACTTCTAAAACAGAATTCCTAGCAAACACAACACAGAGTGATACCTTATGGCTGTAGGGAAACAATAAACTTTCAAGACTGTTTTGCATATTTATTTGAAGAGTATTTTTTCTGAAATACATTTACTATCGATAGGGCAGCACTTTAAGATCCTTTTAAAAGGAATAATTTTCCTTTAGAGTCTTTAAAATATTTTAAATATTAATAAAATATTTATTTGATTATATCAAAGAAATAATCCCAAAATGCATCTCCAGTGAGATGGGGAAAAGTAATGAACAAAACTTCCCAGGCACACAAACAACATTCCAGCTTAGCACTCATAACATTGAGGAATTTTACCTGTTCTGCTAAAAAAACCACCACCAGCCTGGAAAACGTAACTGATGGGTCTCTGGCATTGAATTGCCCTTGGTAATTTATTCTGTATCTGCACAGCTGGGTAACTGACTGATACACTTTTGAGAGCCAGAGAAATGGAGATCACTGCCCTGTAATGTCATATAAAAATCCATAAAAAGACTCCACTATTTTAAACTTAGCTGTGCAAGTCTTAACTGTTGGTAAAACTGTTCTGGCAAAGGAGAATGAAGCACTGGCACTTACTGAGGAATCAGGAAGATGCTCCTCCTCTTGTGAAAAAGAGCTGTTGAAAGCTCTGAATGTCTCACTGTTCTGTTTGTGCTTTTCTATTGTGGCTTGAATGACCTGAGACAAAAATGTCAGCAAAGATGAGAAGAATCACAAAAAAAATTCTCTCATAGGAAGATGGGTAGGATTATCATTTGGTGAAAAACCCTTATGCTTGTATAATTGAAAGGTGGTGGTGTTAACCCATTATTGTTTAAGTAAAAAACTAAGGCTGCCATCAGGCAGTGTCACTGGAAGACTGTACAAGGTCTGATGCCTCAGTCTCTTCCCATACTGGGCTTGAGGAATGCAGGGAAGGGGAGCCCAGTTTGAGTCCCCAGATACTTTCTGGGGCCAGCTGGTCAGCACTGGGACCCTGACTTCTCCATGAGCAGCCCACCCAGCTTCCCTCTACAGCCACATTAATTCAAAACCCAAAAGGACAATTGCTGCCTGCATGGTGATTGCCCTCCTTATCATTGGTGCTTTGTACTAACATGAATCCATTCCCTCTTCTCCTCTTCTGTCCTGTTAAAACAAAAGAAAAATAAAGACAACATCGTCATTCTACTGACAATATTTTCATTAAATTCAATCCACAGGTTCACAGCTTTATATCCATTAGATTTTTAGCTTTGCAATCCACTGCTTTAGAAACATTATTAAAAATTATTAATAGTAATTATTACCAAATGTCAAAAATACTTGAATTGTTGACACAGTGGACCCTACAAGCACTCCTGTAAGTACTGTAAGCATTCAATAAAGGCAATCAAAACACTTGGATTTAGGAGCAACATTCTCTGGTATATCTAAGTTACCCATCTCTGCTGCTCCCCTTGTGATTTAAAGCACTGTCACACTAGCACAGCCTGTGGGTCAATTTCTCCATACATATTCACAAACCTTCAAAGACAAAACAAGTACCATACCTGGCTTGTAGTTCCAACGATCTCTTTTTTCCTGTTATGGAAAATGTATGAGCCACGTTTTGCTTGGCAATTTCTTGGACCTGTAAAAAGCACATCAGGTTTTTACTCATTGACCTTGTCTTTCCAATATTTTTAATGACTTACAAATATAATCATTCTTCGAAATGCTTAGTCGAAAGGATCATTTGGAATAAAGTATAGAACTAGAAAAAATAAGGGTCTGTTTCCATAGTTACCTGTCTTGCTACAAAATTTGTGGGTCTGTATCAGCAGCCAGACTCCTACAGCAGTAAGGGGAGAAGGTGGCTCCTGTGCCAGCCAGGGGACAAGGCAGGGCTCTCAATCCAAACACATCACACACAGTCTCCATTATTCTGCTCCCCTTTGAATGATTCTTACAAAAATTTTAAAAACCCAACTGTCGGAGAATGAAATGTTATAATTTATAATTTAAACATCTTCATGAAGGACTTTTGCCCATTATAGCAAAGCTGTACAAAATCTGCAGATAAAATCACCAAAACCCTGAGTGGAGCCCTACACTGTTTGTTGATGAAGATAAGATGAAGTGACTCAGGGGAGAATACAATCACAGAGGGACGAAGCTGAGCACCTTCAGGTGGAGACCACAGCCCAGGGCTGTCAGCTGCCAGGCTGGGACAGACCCTCACACCAAAGCATGGGGTCAGGAGAGGCTTGGGGTGTGTGGTAGAAAAGCCTCTGGTCTGAGCAGTAAACACCCATCCTCTGGGTGCAGAGGAGCTCAGCTGGGGGCCCCTTCACCCTGGGAAGAACCACATCCACGTGAAGGACAGCAGAGTCATGGCCCATCAAACGCCCCCTCAAAGACCCCCCCAGACCCTGCACCAGAGCACTGCAATGTAATGCAACAGATCCACAGGGCTGCAAGGGACAGTGTCAAACTTGCCCTCCCCAGGGGAGGCACGTGGGCGTTCCCACCTGGCCAAAATGGATTTTATACTTTTTGGCATGGTGGTGGCAGCCGGGGACCCTCACCACCACGAAGTGCAGATGGAGGGGGACAATGAGACATCGTTTGGATGCCCAGAAGAGTGATCTGTTTCCACCTAACCCCTGTCACTCTCTCCCTGTCCCCCCACCCACGCACACCTCTTTTCTATTTCTTTCTTTCCTTCTTTTTCTTTTTCTTTGCCTCTTCTACCGTTAAATAAAATATATCACTTTTTTTGGCACCAGCACCTAACCTCATTTGGTTTTAATCAAGTCTTGGGGTATATTTCGAGCCTTTCTGTGTTCAATCCATTTTATTGACAGAGGCTTAATTTCCTTTGGTCTTCTGTGTTAAACCAGTTTGTAATGCCAACCAACCAAAACCACCAAAAAGAGACACAATCATAGAATCATTAAGGCTGGAAAAGACCTTTAGTATCATCAAGTCCAACTGCCAAAACAGCACCATCACATTCACCACAAAACAATGTTCTCAAGTGCCACATCCAATTGTTTTTTGAACACTTCCAGAGATGGTGACTACACCACTCCCCTGGGCAGCCTGTGCCAGGGCTGGACAACCATTTCAGTGAAGAAATATTCCCTAATATCCAACCATAAACCTCCCTTGGTGCAACTTGAGGCTGCTTCCTCTTGTCCTGTCACCTGTAAGGAGAGGCCAACCCTCACCTGGCTACACCCACATTTCAGGCAATTGTAGAAAGTGAGAAGGTCTCTCTCCTTATCCCCAGACAGAATCTCCCTCAGCTCCCTCATCAGACTTGTGCTCCAGACCCTTCCCCAGCTCTGTTGTGCCTCTCTGGACACACTCCAGCACCTTTAAGGTCTTTCTTGTAGTGGAAAAGCTGCATTGATCCTAAGTGATTCAAAGCTGGATTTTAGAATTTTCTTGTGTTTTTACATTCATATAATGTTTTGTGTTTGGATTCAGCAGGGATACAAAGCTATCAACAAACATTAAAAAAAGGGACAAGAAGATATGCAAACCTGCAGTCCTGCAATGTCCATCTTCTCTCGGACACTAAACTTCTGGCCGATCAGCCTCAGTTTTGGCACACAGTACAGCACCATGCTGTTAAACTGCAACGAGGCAAGAGTTTAATTCAGGTGGTTACATGCTGAACACAACCTGCATTGTGAAAGTTTAGGTCTCTGGTGTGTTTTACTCCAAGACATAGTTCTCAAGAAGAGATTTAAGGCGAAAGGCTGATGCATCACTACCAAAAGAAGGGGGCAGACAGAAACACTCAGCCAGTCACTTCTCCCTTCTGCCCCTCCCTCTGAATTTGACTGCCTTGAAAGCAGGAGAGCTCATTTCCCAGTGCCAGCAAGAGCTGGCCATCTCCTCCAGCAAGGTGTTTTGGCTGGAAACCACCTTCTGTGGCACTCCACAAAAACCCAACCTCTGAGGAGGGAGATGGAAAAGACCCCTTTGGGCATGACAAGGCATCAGCAAAGGCACAGCATGGAAGAAAGAAGGAAATCCTTGAGGAAAAAGCTTCAAGAGAAAACTGCTGCTCAGAGGGAGTAGCTGGCTCAGCTGTGAATGCTTTTTGTCTTTGAGCTTAGGAAGATGGGAAAGTACCACAGAACTACAGATTCGAAGGATGGTCTGGCCTGGAAGGGACCTTAAAGCCTACCTCGTGCCATGAGAAGGGACCCCTTCCACTAGACCAGTTTGCTTTAAGGCCCATCAAACCTGAGCACAACCCTGAAAATAAAAGAGCAACTAAAATACTCACCAGGAATAAATATCTATCTTGTGCTGTGCCATTCTTTGCTGAAAGTTTCTGAATGTGCCCTTCTTTAATGAGCTCATTGGCTGGGTTAACAATATCCTCTTCACCACCCAGGCGCTCATAGACTTCCAAAAGCTTGTGCATCTTTTCCTGCAGGTACAAACCCCCAGCAATTTAAATTAAAAAAAAAGAAAAAAATCCATGTGGTCTACTGCCCACTGTATCATTTCTGTGGTAAATGAATGTAAGTTGAAACAAAAGAGTCTTTCACTTCACAAGAGTTTTGCACTTACATTAAAACCTGCTGCATACTCTTCAGTACTACTCCCTCCTCTGGAACAGTCATACTGGATTAGTTATACTTGGATTGTACCATTTAATGACATTTTGAGATCAATTTATTTGATGTTTTTAGACTATTACTATTCAACCATAAATATGTATCATAGAATCATGAAGGTTGAAATAGATCTCTAAGATCATCAAGTCCAAATACTAATATTTGGAACTTTAGAAGCAATGTCCAGTAAAATCAATGGGCAAGTTGGAGACCTGTACGTTACCAAATAACTTCCAAGTTTTAATTTATTAAACCACTTTCCATCCCATGTTTCAGGCTAAGAATTCTGCCACAATATGATAATTTTCCAGCTTCTGAGAAGTGTCACCTCCTGTGTTTGTTGCTGATGCAATTGGAGGTAGGTCTCCATCAGGAAGCACAGTCACATTCCACAGCTCTAAGCTAAGTCTAAAACCTCAGCTGTCTGGGCAACGCTGCAGTCCTATGCAGGGGCCTCCATGGCCAAAAGTACCTCTAAAATAGGCCAGCCAAAAGGCTTAAAATAAACTTCTAATGTCGTACAGACATCCTTATATCTTGGTCAAAATTCTTTATGAAGGGATTACTATTTCCTTTTCAGCAAACCACTGTTTCTACTTTACATGAAGTCATCTAAATATGAAGTCTCTCTACACAGTATTCAAATGGGCAAAGGTGACTCACTGACCCACTTGCAGCTGCCTTACTGAGCAGTGCAGAAGCTTTAGCAAGTCAAAATGAGGAAGGTATGTACATCTTGCTCCTGAATTACAACCTTTGGAAAGGTATAGCTTTCCCACCCCAAGCTGGACAGATGCTCCCCAAATGGCACTGTCAGCAAATGGTCAGAATTGAGGACCAAGATCAATCCAATTACACCCAAATATATGCCCACACACATCTCTAAATCAAATGTCTACCTACCTATAGATTAAGCTGGAATTCCAGGTCTTTACACTCTTTGTTTACCTCTATTAGACTTGAGAATTCTCACAAGAAATATACATCATACCACTTCCTGTCCTAATCAATTCTTCTGACCAACAATTAAAGAAATGAACAGGAAAAAAAAAAACAACACCAAAAAAGAAAAAAACCTCAAACCACTAAAATTAACACACTGCAAACAACATGGAAGGTGGGGGCTGTGCACTAAAACAAGTAAGTAAATCATCTAAGCCCCAAAAGGCAGCATATTTTTTCCACCAAATGGGATGATGAGCAAGAGATTCCACTAATTTTACATACGAACAAAAAAGCAAACAAACAGTGACCTTATCAAGCTATATATTTTTTAAAGGAGAAACTAGAACACTAAAAATACATCCAAAACCTGAGGAATACTTGCATGTTCAGGAAAAGTCAGCTTTGGAAGCATGATTTATTTCTTCTACTGCACAACAACAGCAGCCAACAATTAATTCAACCCTCCACTAACTTTTGGAGATTTTGCTACAGCATTCACTTTCCTTTCAGTTTGGCTTGGACCTCATGCAGCAAAATTATTACAGCAGCCTTTTCCAACAGGTTCTTGTGTACTGACAGAAAAGCAACCAACACGGAAACCAACGATCCGGTTGTTTCATGTTCCTGATGTCTGCAAAGATACTGCACACAGCCCCCAGGAAAAGAGTTGTTAGAGGCCCCAAACCAGAAAATTTTCCACCAAAATATATCCTTATCAAGAGAACGTGCTAGACTCAAATAGAAACAGACAGTTTCCTAACTGTGTTTTCAGACATACTGACAATACACAGACATCAGCTGGTTACTTCCCCAGAGCAGCCACAGGAAACGTGTTCTCATGCTGTCCCCACCAGCTGGGGGAGGAACTGGTCTGATAGGGAAGGGAAGATAAACCTTGTACCCCAAACGGTCAGTGGGTGCTAAGCCAGCACTCAGCATTTCAGGTCTGTTAGATACCAAATGTCCTGAGACACCCACGTGCACTAAAAGCCTGCACCTCTGAAGTCTGTTTACTTTAATGGGAACGCACTAGCTCTTCTGTATGTAAAACATGTGCTAATGTCCAAAATCTCCACAGTCTGACTGCCCAGCTTTTGAAGCACAGCTTTCCAAAGCTACTGATGCATGCAAAATGCACATTCTGTGCACTTAAGATGAGCCAAACTCAAATGAATGCAACCTTCATTCTGTTGAAGACCTGCAGGACTTAAAAAACGGTGAAAATCTTCAAGGACACCTTGTGAATGCACCTAACTGGAATACCTGCAATATGTTTCAAGAAAAAGCAAATAATGAGTTTTATGAAGACCTCCTTTTTCAACTCATTGGGACCTTAAGAATGAAGAAAGTGGAATTTAAGCCAAACAACCCACAGAAACTGCATTCACAATAAAAAGAGCTCGGACATCCAACACATGTTTAAAGCCTGACTGACAGTAAGATACTCCTCCCCAGTCCACTGTACTGAGCCTGTTTCAATGGGAGGCTCAGTTTAGCCAAGTGTTTCAGTCAGATCATGATTCCAGTCTGGAATTGCTACTCACCATCTTCCGGATGGCTGCATTGGAATGGTTTGCCGCTGTTGATATCAGCTCCAGTGACTCTGCAATAAAGGTATCAACAGTTATGCATTCTCTAGATTGTATCTTGTAATGGCACCTTGGGGGATGGATTCACCTCTCCGATTACTGTTTTTCCTTCAAAATTGACGTTACAAAAGCAGTGATAGACTCAATCACTTCTGCATGTTCAGGTGATCTATATTTCATCTTTCTCTCCTAAAAATCTAGATGAGCATAAGCACACAGTGACAAAAAAACCCCTCACTGTCTAGGAATCACCTATTGCAAGTTAAGTCTCACTTAAGTCTTCCCAAGCATACTTTTAAGACTATTTTCCTAAAACAGGGCTTGCCTGCTTATGGTAATATGGACCCTCTTTTGGTTGAGATGAAAAACTCCTTGTAATCAAGAGAAGTCCGTTTCCCCTGTTTCACCATATAAACAGAGTCTAACTGGCTTTCTTGGCTAGAAATACACATTTAAATACAATACAAATTTAAAACAATTCTTCCTTTCTTCCTCTGGCTATTGCAGGGATGTTCTCCTGTCTTTGTCCTTGGCCACACAATGGATTAAACAAAAACATCAGATGTTCTACCACAGCAAATATCAACATATTGTCACTGTTTATTTGCCAAAGCCACTTTCATTCCCAGAGCTGTCATTCCAACCCTTTTCTTCTCAACTCCAAATGCATTCAAAATCCCTTTGTTTGGCAATAATTTGATTAATTAAATTCTCCATTTCTACCATAGTCCTGGTTGTAAGTATCGGAACATGTGAAGAAAAAACTGCCCAAGATTTCATTGTGCTTTTAGACAGAGAGGAGTTTACATGTACTTTCAGCATCTTTTCTGTCTGGAGATTCTTCTGGAAGTTTCTTTAAATAGTCCTTGAGGAGAAGCTCATAGCGAGGAATCCTTTGCACTGGTTCAAGCATGTGATGCTGCAAAGTCAGGTTTCCACACACCTCCTGTTTCTGTAATGGAGAGAAAACAAGAACAGGAGGGCTTGGTTTGGTTCCTGCCTTTGGCGTTTAACAGCAATGAAAAATGACCATTCACATACAGCTAGAGCAATGTATAGGAACTTCTCAAGTCATCATGGATCAGCAGACTCCAAAGGAGTCAAAAGACCCTTGAGATGATCAAGTCCAAACATAAACCTAACACTGCCAAGGCCACCACTAAACCAGTCCACATCTGCATATCTTTTAAAACCCTCCAAGGATGGTGATCCCATCATTGCCCTGGGCAGCCTGTGCCAGGGCTGGAAAACCCTTTCCGTGAAGAAATTTTCCCTAATATCCAGTCTAAAGCTTCCCCTGGCACAGCTTGAGGTCATTTCCTCTTGTCCCTGTCCCCAGGGATATATTGCTTACCAGAGCTCACTGTATGAGCAGCAGACACCAGCTGCTCACACACCATCTTTGAAAGGCGGAGCTCTCTTAAATTCTACTTCTTTTTCACTTGGCCAAAAAGGGGAGGAGGTTTGAGTGGGATTACATCAAATATCACCTGATAAGGCACCGATGTGCTCTGCCTGCAATGCACTGAGTATTGCAGTGTACCTGGTTTCACAGGATCCCATGAAGCAAAAGAGAATTCTATTTAAAAGAGCAACGATGAGAATCTCCAGTAAGAACAGTAACTTGCTTTTAGAGCACACAGGAAGTCTCTGCTAGCGATGTAATCTGACTCACAGCAGCA
>VZTN01016830.1:234666-264023 GCA_013400515.1 Erpornis zantholeuca
ATATAAAAATATAAATATATATTAAAATAATATATAATTATATGTATTATATGTAGTATATACGTCACAGTATACTTCTGTGATGGCATAAGGAGAAAGTTGAGAAACCAAGCCATAATAAACTCAACAGCTATTAAGTTTTGGCCCCAGCAAGTAGATGTGAACTGAACAGAAAGCATTTTTATCTTCAAGGTCAGCTAAAGTAAACTTGGTAAGTCACAGTCATCACCTTTCTAATAATATATTATTTTTGTTTTCTGCTTTCCCTAATTTAACAAAATGAGTAACAGTGAATGCCTTGAACTGTGTATTATATATATACTATTCCATTAGCAGCTTAGGTAGACAGTGCACCCTTGAAGGATACACACTGGTATGCTGATAATCATCAGTGGCTTCTGATAGCACAGAGATATGTCAGATGAGTGGACAAAGCATTCTGGGTCCAATCTCTGCCTCCTGCAGCTATGATCATTGAGCAACGAAGCAGAAGGTGCTGAGTAGGTGAGACTAAATAACCTACAGTGCACTTGTGTCACCAGCAGGCTCCCGAGCTGCATCTCCTGCCTGCACTGCCAGTGCCCACACTGCCTGGCAAGAGCTCTGCTCAAGCAACAGCAGAGCTGCTCATGGTCTGGAACAGGTGCAGATTGACAGGTCACACACATCATTTGTGCTGGAAGCTTGGTGGTGGGNAGAATCTCAGTAAGAACCAGTAACTTGCTTTAGAGCACACAGGAAGTCTCTGCTAGCGATGTAATCTGACTCCACAGCAGCATGTTAGCCACAGACACACACAAGCTCTTCTACACGGCATTATTTTTACATCAGCCCACTGATGTTGTCTGTTCTAGTGTAAGCAGCCTCTCTACAACCAAGTTAATTTCGCTGCGAGTTTCTCAGAGAAAGGAACTTGTTTAAAGTATCTGCAATTTCCTCATAAATATTCCAGCCCACATCTCACTGCTGACTCGCTCCATTCTCCAGCAAGGCTGGAGATAATGGGATGAATGCCTGAGAGAAAAATATTAGCCTTTCTTCCAGAAATTCGAAGGACTAAACTTGCTTTCAAAAATATCTTGTCGCAGTGTAACAGGGAGAGCAATATTTCTGTTTAGGGGAGCTGAAGTGAATTTATTACCTCTCAGAGTTTTACAGCACCAGAAAATACAGCTGTGAAGGACAGAATCAGAGATTCCAGGCCACAGAACTTCACACTAGTAGCCATTGGATTTTATTCCCAAATCCACTTACTATGACCTTCTCCATGTCCCTTTATTTCTGCAATAGGATGAAACTGAAATGGGACAGCATTGCGGGAGAAGAGGAGGAAGTCACTTCAAGGCCCACTTCTGCTGTATTGACATGCAAATATACCTTTCTGATAAGGCAACAGTGACAAAGCAGACTGTTCCAAATAGAAGTTTCATGCCACGCAGTGTTTAAAGTTTACTGAGTTTACAGTAGGATTCTTTACTAGATAAATGTTTACTCTCTATTGAATTCATGTGAGAATCCAAAACACATAAACACATACAATATATAAAAATATAAATATATATTAAAATAATATATAATTATATGTATTATATGTAGTATATACGTCACAGTATACTTCTGTGATGGCATAAGGAGAAAGTTGAGAAACCAAGCCATAATAAACTCAACAGCTATTAAGTTTTGGCCCCAGCAAGTAGATGTGAACTGAACAGAAAGCATTTTTATCTTCAAGGTCAGCTAAAGTAAACTTGGTAAGTCACAGTCATCACCTTTCTAATAATATATTATTTTTGTTTTCTGCTTTCCCTAATTTAACAAAATGAGTAACAGTGAATGCCTTGAACTGTGTATTATATATATACTATTCCATTAGCAGCTTAGGTAGACAGTGCACCCTTGAAGGATCACAACACACTAGTATGTTGATAATCATCAGTGGCTTCTGATAGCACAGAGATATGTCAGATGAGTGGACAAAGCATTCTGGGTCCAATCTCTGCCTCCTGCAGCTATGATCATTGAGCAACGAAGCAGAAGGTGCTGAGTAGGTGAGACTAAATAACCTACAGTGCACTTGTGTCACCAGCAGGCTCCCGAGCTGCATCTCCTGCCTGCACTGCCAGTGCCCACACTGCCTGGCAAGAGCTCTGCTCAAGCAACAGCAGAGCTGCTCATGGTCTGGAACAGGTGCAGATTGACAGGTCACACACATCATTTGTGCTGGAAGCTTGGTGGTGGGAAGAGACAGGTGAATTTCAGGGAAGGGAATTGCCTGCGCTGTAGGGAAAGCAGACGCAAATGGATTTATCCTGCAGGAAGTCATGGCTTGCCACAGGCTGAGGACAGCAAAGCACAGTGCTGCTGTGCATGCCCTTAGTGGGAGCAGGATGGGTGCAGGCAGAAAAAGGGTAAGAAAAGGCCATGTGGAGCAGCAGCATGGCAGGAAAGGACCTCCCCCAGTCCTTGCTTCTCCAAACTTCTGAGTCTCTGACACAGCCCTAAACCTCCGCACAGGGCCTCTCCTCTCCCAGCTTGCTAGGGGATTACTTGATTCCTGACAGCTGGCCCAGCCACAATCCTCCCATTTAGGGCAGGCAGCTGTGCTCCCTGCTCAGCTTAACCCACTCCTTGCCAGCCCTCCCCTCCCAAAGGACGGGATCTGCTTTCACAGGACTGGCGTGAGGTTGCTCGTGAGTGTGCTGGAGGCTGCATCCTTTCAGCTGGCCCAGGGGCTGAGCAGGATAGAGCAGTTCTATGGATACATCAGCATAACCAGAGCCCTTCCCCTCTCCCTGCACAGCTTTTTGTGCAATTAAGAGAAAACACATGAAAATCCACGTTAAGCATCCTCCTGTGGAGCTGTGATCCCGAGAGCTGTGTGCCACTTTGGAAGCCTCAGGAAAACAAGCAGCAGATGCTGTCAGTGACATGTCCAAACTCAAGCACACCCACCTCAGAATGAAAAATTTTAGTTAAAAAAAAAATTAAAATTAGAAATGAGGGAGGCAAATCCAAAAGTCAGAATTACTGAGCCAAGCATGAAGTTTCACTCTGTGACTTCTGATACCCCTCCTTAAACCACAGAATCATGGAATGGTTTGGGTTGGAAGGGACCTTGAAGACAATCCAGTCCAACTCCTATCTACTATTCCAGGTTGCTCCAAACCCCATCCAGCCTGGCCTTGGACACTTCCAGGGATCCAGGGGCAGCCACAGCTTCTCCGGGCAGCCTGTGCCAGGGCCTCACCCCCCTCCCAAGGAAGAATTAGTTTCTAATATCCCATCTGACTCTGCCCTCCATCAGATTAAAGCCATATTAAAATAAAAAATTAAAAAAAAAAAAAGCTTGAGCAGAAAGAAGCTGTGTGTGAAATCTCTAAACCAGCAATAGAGAAGAAAGGAATGCCACTAAAATTGTGTATTTTTAGTATTAGTGCCTTACTATCTTGACAATGGGTGTCATGAACTGGGAAACAAGTACACTGAAATTAAGTTAGGATCTCTCATTCCTGGTTCTGGCCAGCACAGAGTTAATTTCCTGCAGTTGACCAGAGTGGGTGCAGCCAGGACCCCTGGGTAACACCTCAGGTCATTGCTGGGCTGGAAGAGAAGGTCTCACTTCAGAGAAGGCTCCTTATGGTGGAGCAAGTGTGGCACATGGAGCAGTTTGGGTGATGCTGGTCCTGACTGGAGGGAGTGGTTTGGGTGATGTGGCTGCAGTTGGATTGAGCCCTCCACTCTCTCTTTAGTACAATTTTATTATTAATATTGTTGTTCTTACTGTTTGTTTTCTTATCTCATTGGTGTTTCCAGTAAATTGCTCTTACCTCAACCCATGATTTTTGCCTTTTGTGCTTCCAGCTCTCCAGCCGCTGCAGGGGGAGGGAGAGGGAAAAAGGGCAGAAGGGGGAAGCAAGGGAGTGGCAGTGTGGTTTTAAGAGACTTTAAATTGAGGAGTATTACTCCTAAAACACAACAATCTCTGAGCCCTATTATGCCAATTAACAACATACCTGTATATTCTGCACGACATCTTTGAAGGGAGAGGACCGCTGCATACATGTGTTCACTATGTCCATTGCCCTGTCAAAGTTCTTTACATATTCTCCATACATTTTCAGAAAAGGAGCAAGTTTCTGCAGGATATCTCCTAGCCGTGGGTTGAAACTCCTATGGTAAAGAGACAGGTAAGTACTAAAATCTCTGGAAATTAATGGTATCTTCAGAGAGAAAACACAGCTCTAAGATTTCCACAGTTGTCTCCCACGTGCACAAACACTTAAGCATATGAGCTATCAAGACAGGCTTAGTTTAAGGTAATCTATACAACACCCCAGATGAAACTTCAGACATGAATCCTGACGTACCAGGGACAATATTTCTGCCCTCACTGTCTTAAGTGAAGAGCAGGCTGACTACACATCATTAAAGGGACACCTATATATCTCTTCTGGCCAGGACAAAACCTTGTGGGAAACTTTTACTTTTTAAAAATAATCTTTTCCACCACAGCCAAACACGTGAAGTGGTTTCAATGCAGAGAGATGGTTCAGTTCAGCTGAACCCCTAGGAGCAGCAGCAGACACAAATCTCAGTTCTCCAAAGTCATGGCCAGGCAGAGAGCCAAGCCATTCTTCCCCAGTCTGCCTTCTCAAGACCCTCTTTGGCCACTTAACAAGCTTCTATTCCCTTCTGACTCTCAAACTCTGCAGTTTTCCTCCCCTTTGTTACAGTTGTCCCTGCAAGTGCAAGTCAGGCACAGAAGTGCTGAGACTCATTTATTCCTCTGCTCAATGGTGAAATGTGTGAAGGCGACTCAGCCAAGAGAGGGGCAAGCCCTGGTTTTGTCTTGGTCAGTCAGAGTACCTGGAAAGGTCAGCACCATCTGCACCTGCCACTGCAGGACACTGTGCAGCCAATGTGTCCCCTCAAATCAGGTTTCCTGGATCTGACTTACAATTAACCTTTCTACCTATCACTGCATTTCTGCCTTACCTACAACTTACAGAATCACAGAATCATTAAGGCTGGAAAAGACCTTCAAAATCTACAAGCCCCACCTTCAACTTATTATAGTAGCCAAATTTTAATTGTTATTTGAAAATATTTATTTCAGCTATGGGGCCAAAACAAGCAATTTCATTTCTTCCTAGCACTTCAATTCCATAGTTATAATAGGAGAGTGGGAATGCAGTAAGGAAAACAGCTCTGGCAATACTCTGAACTGAAAAAATGATCACAATGTATTCTGGAAATTTTGAGTGCTCAGGCCTAGTCCTTAAGTCAGAAATGTTTGAGAGACTTCACATTAACATATTAATGTGTAATTAAGTACTGTAACTACTGCGTTAAAAAGTAAAAAATTCGGAATTAGTCTAGGCCTCATGGTTGCTTTAGTTTCTTGAAAAATGTATTTTTTACATAATTATAATGATAGCTACCTACCATTCTTGTGTAATTCTTGTTTTGAGCTCAGGAAGAAGAAATTGTCCATGGAAACAATAGATGGAAGAAATATTTGAGAAGATGCCTGTTATCACTTCAGATGAAATCCCTGCTTCAGACAATTTAGTGCAAAAAACCTGCAGAAGGCAACAAGACATTTTGCAACAAGGCAACACCAACATTTCTTTACAAAAACCAGTCCTAGACATTCTGATTTTAGATTGCAGCTTTGCAAAGGTGACTGCCTAGAACAGAGCTACAGATTTTGACCCCTGGTGGCCAGTCCTTGGAGTCTTCAGGAGATTCACAAAACTTAAGCCCTCTGTCATCCAAGGTTAGATGTATCACTATAGGCCATACAAAAAGCTAGGAAAATCTGATTTTCAAAAAAGATTGAAATTACTGAGAAGATGAGACATCTCATATTTGGGAGTGCAAGCTGCAAAGAATATCCAGTCCCTGAAAAGCATTTACTGCTATTTACACAAAGCAAAATAAACCATGTGCTTGCGTTTTTCTCAGTAGGAAGAATTACACGGTACTGAACAAAAAGGAAAGACATTCCCTAGATTTCTATGGTCTATAAACAGTCTCTGTTCATCTAATACAAACACTGCAAGTCTTCCACAGGGCTCCAAGAGCTGGAGGGTGAATGGTTCTCCAAGTTACAGCTTTTAAAAACATTTTTAGCCAGGTCATAGTTTTCTATTTTTTTTTCTACTACTCATTTTTAAAAAGCACTTGGCTAGCAATGTGTCTCATCCTCACTTTTATTTCTTTCCTGCACATGCATGGGTTTTTTTCTTTGAGATAATTATAGAAATGGCTGAATTGTGTAGCGTCAACTCAAAGTCTATGAGGAAGAAAGTCCAGACTCATCACACCAGTTTTACTTCATCCCCATGCGTAAACATGATGGGCAACAATTACAACACACAGTGGTAAAGAAATAGCTCACTGCAAGCACAGGGCTGACACGTGGCCTGATTTTAGTAAAACTTCGACTTCTTGCACATCAAAGAGCAATCACAGATTTCATCATTTCTTAGTGCCTTCCTTGTCCCTGTGATTTCCTCCCCCATACACCCAGGGAGGAACCAAATGCTGACAGTGTCTGTGTCTTGGGCTGCTGCTCTCCCATTCCCCTTTCTGCCATCCCAATCCTCTGGTTCCTTCTCAGAGAACCCTCTTGCCCAAAGCTCGCCTCTGGGAGCCACAGCACGCAGCCTGGCAAGCAAACTCCATCTTCCTCCTACACACAGCATTTGCACTGTGCTGAGCTACAGCTCAGGCAATGGACAGGAGACATCACTGCTGCTCACAAGGAGAGTTAATTCAAAATGGCATTACCTGGTCCAAGAGGTGGAGTCTTTTAACATATGCTTCTTCTGTATGGAGCAGCTCATTGGCGATGTTGAACAGCTTTTGGGGCTCTGTACACTGAAAAAAAGTTACAAATTACACAATCCATCTGCACCTACACACCTAAGTTCCACGAGCTGCTCTCTTTTTCATTTTGTCACTGGCCAAAATCCCTACCAGCAGAGGAGCCTGGAGTGAAAGAGGTTAACACATTTCAGAATCCACTCCACATCCCTCAAAAGATCACTTTGCTCCAGAGCCACTTTTAATGCTGTTTTCTGAAAGAGCAATTAGTAATGCAATCAATGGCTGGTCAGGACATCACTTGAGTTCATTAAGGTTTTATAAAAAGAACCAGAAACATCCTCTAAACCTGGAAATAAGTCTAGTCTATTTGAAAAACATGGCAATAGACTGGAAACTAACTGTTCTCCTTTTGGGACGCAGGTCCTGTAACTAAAATGAAAACTAGAAACCAGGCTGTTTGGCCAGATTTCTGTCCTGGCCAACAGCATTACTCTCTGTGGCATATTTCTAAGATTTTTGTGCAGCTTTAAACTCGGGCCAATTTCCTGGAAAGAATTTTCAGCAAGGTAACCCAAATCACTCAGTGAAGCCTTTCATCAAACTCATTTAAAAAAACAGAATGAGAAAGGACTACTTAAAAACTCTAAATACAGTTATAAAGCACTGACTTTAGGCACAGTTTAGCCAAAAGCTACACAGACCTTGTGCTCACTAGGTGCTTAAAAATACCTGAATTACCAGAATACATGCTTGAGCTTCCCAACACTCTTTTAAAGTGTTAGACTTTAAACCTCGTGCCTACATCTAACAAAACCAGTCCAGAACAGAGCATTGGCTGGCTTGTGTTCAGGAATACAAACATGGAAAATGGGCAGCAATGATGATCAAATGTAGGGAAACTATACTGGGCTGGATCCAGAAAAAAAGACAAATGCAATGAAGGTAAGAGAGGCATGAATGTCCTGGAACAGAGAACATCGGCTGGGTGCAATTAATCACTATTTCAATGGGAAAACTGAAGGGCATCAAATAAAATCACCAAGGTGCTGCTTCAGGAGCTGCTTCCTCAAGCAACACAACACTGCTGGCAGTAACCTTTACATAGGTTCACAAAAGAAACAGAAATATCCATAGAGGAAAAAATCAGCTGAAGTCTATTAGACACATGGGGCAATTTCCAGTTCAGCACCTGGGCCTGTCACCAGCAGCAGAGCTCCATCCCAAATGCCTGTCTCTGGTGCTTGCATTTTGAGCAAGGACTTCTAGACATAACCCTGTGGGGGCCATCATCAAATTGTTGGAAAATATCAAGTAAAGGCTCTCTTTAAGCTTCTTCTACACCTTGTTTCCAAATAAAGTTGATGAGAAAAATTTAACCCCTCCCCACTCCCCACGCACATTCAGACAAACTGCAGTACAGCTGAAAACCTCAAAGGCTTTTCAAACAGAGCCAGGAACTCAAACAAATCAGACCCACAGTTATCCTATGTGGAATGAGGTGCTGCTTGGGATGAAGCACCCACAATTCCATGATGTAAGTATTATTGAAAGAAAGTGAATAGCTTTTCCCTGTTTGAAGGAACATCAGACTTCCTTTGAAGCAATCCCTCTTTTTCCAGGCACAAATCTGGAGATAGGCAAACATGCCATGGGTGAAGTTTTGACATGGACTCTGTCTGCCCTGCCACTCAAATTATTCCAAGTCAATTCAAATATTCTTTTAAGCTCTTTTAACATGCTACACAACATCCTGATCTGCTCAATATGTATTAATATTTAGGGGAAGAGAAAAAAAAATCACAATAAGTTTTGAAATTGTTCCAAGCAAATACATCTTATTACAGTTTACACTGAAGTGCACTGCTGGCCAGTCAAACCCAGTAACTACAAGGATCTCTCATTGAGAAAGAACTTATCTGCTGGTTTTGCTGCACACAAAGGAGTGCTGAAATAAAGGCACCGATGAACCAGCTGGCATGCCAGCCACCAAGAGCATCCTTCAAGTTGTTTGAATTCGGAATTGGAAAAATACTTATTTCCAACCAAATACATTCGTACTCAGAAGTAAATCTTTACATAGCACAGGCACTTTTTAACCTCCTGACCTTCACCATCTGCAATTCAGTTTATATTTCAAAAAAACTTGCTGACATCTGCTTAAATACCACACAAGAGTTGAATAGACTCAGCTTGATCTCAGTTTTACAGAGTGACTCTATCTTCAGTTGCTCTCTCTGCTAGGCAGAGAGACAGATAGGCACATTTTTCAGACAAATTTGCAACATATTTGCCTTTCAATGGGCACAACATTTTAAATTATATTTCTAACTTCATTTTTTGCCACAGCAGGACAGCTTTAGCAGAGCCTGGGCCATCATTCAGTTCACTAGGAATGAGATATTTCATGGTCCATGTTTCCGAAGGAAAAGTAAAATAAGTTTGCGAACTGAGCTCTTGCCCTGCTTTGTGCAGTGCTCTTGCAGGCTGAGTGCTCCCTCCTGTGCAGGCACATGCTGGAACCTCACACCTACTGCAGAGGCTGGATGGAACAGTTTGGCTGATGGGGTGACAAGAAAGATGGGAAAACCGAACAGGGAAGTGCTGACTTCACCACACAGAAAGTTCCCTCCAGTGCTCAGAGCAGCATGATGCTCTTTCACTTCTTTGGGGAAGATTCAAAAATCCGTTTTCAGCTGCAATGGTCCATAAAACATTTTAAATAAAAGGAAACAACAGCCTGAAAACAAACAGAACCAGCTTCTCATGAAGGTCATATTCACTCTTGGAATGCACTTGCACCTCAAACACCCCAGTCACAGGCACTGATTGGCACACACTCGTCCTGTTTGTGCAATTAAGTGGCCACAAGGAATTGCTGCTTCCTGCTCGCCCACCCAGCTGGGTGTCCAGGGACATGGCTGGACCGAGGATTCATGGAGGCAAACACTGACCTGGCTATCACAAAAAAAGCAAATTTGAAATGAAAATTTTACATACATACAAAGCCTAACCCAAGAAAACTTGGGCAATGTCCTGCAGCAACCATTTTTCATACAACTTGTGTGTGTAAACTTGTGTGTGCAACTATATTCAGTCAGCATCTCTCTCACAGAGGGCTTTCAGCAGATCGTGCAAGAGAACTGCTGGGACAGAGCTTAAATCATACATGGTTATGCTTCAAAACCCCACTGGTCAGCCCTACAAAGAACACAAGAAGTCCCAGAAATATTACAGACCACTTCCTACTCAACAATGCTGAAAACAATATGGAAATGTCATCCTATGCTTGGTTGTCTTTGTTGCACTGAGATCTCATTTTCCCTAAGATATTTAAAACAAATATCTGATTTTTATCAACCAGCATTATGACTAAAACATTGACCTATGGACTTTTTTTCCAGAATATGCATGGAGATAAGGTCACCCAAAGGTCTGAGTGGCAGGACTGCAGGCCAAATTTTACAACACACACTGGACAATGACATTAGAAGTGAAACTCCAGCCTCATACAGGGCAGAATGGAAGCAAGTGTCAGTGAATGCATGAGACCCCTGAGGGACTCCACTGTTACTATTTACACAGCAGGAAGCAGGACCGATGGAGAAAAGCATTTTTTGGTGATTACAAATGAGCAAATTCTACTCTTAGTGAAAAAATACCTAAATAAAAAGCTATGGAGCACTGATACTCCTCCCAGAAGCATTACTCAGGCTCTCAGGCTTCTCAGCAGAAGTCTTGGGACTCTGGAGCATGACAGTCCCTCAGTCTCACTTTCATGTCACTTCTTTTCTTTGTAACCGTCAAGGTTAATGTGCATCACTTCCTGGAGCTCCTGACATTTTCTGAGACTATCAAAACTAAGAAGCTCCCCTTGTTCATTTTCATTGTGATAAAAGATAACTGGAAATCCCAGTAAGTCACTCCTGAGATTTTGAAACATAATTTGTGCTAATAGTGAGCCCTGTTAGACTGCTGCAGATTTCTAAAGGAAACCACATCACTGCAGAGCTAAATCTAGACTAAATAAAACAATACTAGTCACATATCAGGCAAGGTTACCTTCCCCAGCCATTGGTTGTGTGAAAGCTTGGGTGGAAGATGGAGAAATATCTGAAGTAGAAGAGAATGGTTACTTGTGAGCTTCACTTACCCTGATATCCTAGGAGTTACTGAGCCATCATTAAATCACTCTGCAGCTGTACTTACGCTTCCTCCTCCAACTATAACAACTATAAGATTTAATGAGACCACTGGTTACCTTCAGGGTGCAGCTGCAAAGCCTGGTACTAGGGGTAGGAGGGGGAATGCAGGAAAAAGACATCCTCTCCCAACTTAAGGCTTTCTAAGGAGATGAGGTCTCCCCAGCTCCCAACCCAGCAGCTGATGCCAACTGAACTCTCCTCTCTCCCTTCGAGGAGGAAAATTATCAGTTTTGTCAAGCGTGATGTGAAATTCCAACCTTAGAATAACCATGGAACGAGTCAGTTTTAATCACACTTGCTCTCCTTGCTGGAAGCTCAGCCCTTCACACTAACCCTGAGTCTGCAGTGCCCCAAATCTGCAAAAGAATCAAAGGGGGGAGCAGGAAATGACCCTCGGGGGAGGCTTAGATTGGATATCAGGAAAATATTTCTTCACTAAAGAAGAGGCTGCCCAGGGAAGTGGTGGAGTCACCACCCCTGTAAGTGTTCAAAACACAGGTAAATGTGGTGCTTGGGGACACAGCGTGGTGGTGGACCTGCCCGTGTCAGGGTAGTGGCTGAACTCAATGATCTAGGAGATCTTTTCCAACCTTAATTATTCTGTGATTTTATGTGGATGCTTGACACAGAAACTGGTTTCACCCAATGGGTTCCCAGAAGAGGGCACAATCTTTACACTGAAGAAGAGGCAGCTGCTCTCTCAGCCTTCCTCCTCTATGTGACTGCAAAAGCAAGGTGACTTAGTGTAGCCTGGTCAGCCTCAAAACTGCCTCTTGGAAGGGGAAATCAACTCAAATTGCAAGGGAAAACCTGCAGTGCATCACATAAATACACCTCAGGAAGAAAGATAATAGAAAAAAACCAAAACAAACGAATTTTCTTCTGGAGCTTCCTCTCTCATAAATTCATCAGGTGAGCTCTAGAGAATTACAACCTCATAGCCCCGTGTTTTGTTGTCCTTATTCCCTACTATGTGGACACAAACTAAGGAACAAGACTTAAAAACAGCCATCAAATCATTGATATCTTACAAAATATTGATATTTGTCAACAAAGCGCCTCTTAATCATGTTCAGCTTGGGGTTGTCACAGTTGGTTTGACACAGCATTCCTAGTCCAAACTGTAAATTACCAGATTAAAAGATTTTTTAAATGTAATGTATTATTTTCCAGGAGTTGGACTCTGATGATCCTTATGGGTTCCTTCCAACTCAGGATCGTCTGTGATTCTATCAAGGCTTCTCACTGGCCTATTGCAACAAATAAAATATCTTTGTAACAACACTTCAGTTGCACTAATGCACATACATACACGTTATGAATATAAAACAAAGTATGTCACAGTGTGTGTATGTATGTATTTATAAGTGCACTCTTGTCAAGCTCTGAGGTACAGAACTTGGTGCACATCAGGGACCTGCATGCCATTTTCATCGTTCTTTTACAGTCACAAGCTGATTGACCTAGAAACTAAGAAATGCATTCTAATGTCCACATTTCCCAAGGGACAAACACAGAGCTCTTGACAGACACAAATCATGAAATACTTGGTAATTTCAACAGAACCACCCAATTTGTGCAAACTGAGGTGTGGATGCTGTGCTTCACTAGCTATAGATCATTAGCTGCAGCTGCTCATCATATTCTTTGAAACACAAAAATCCCATCTTTTAACTTTACTGTCATCATAGCTTGGGGGGAATAAAATCTAACAAACCCAAACACCCCCAAATACAAACAAAAAGACCCACCAAACAAAAAGTGCAAAGAATGGAACATTTTTCGGGTATTTTGCAATATTCTGTTCTGTTTTTCTGGAAATATCCAATCCATTTTAACAGCACTATTTCTAAAAATAACTGTCTTGATAAACTGATAATCGAAGGAATCTGTTGTTAACCATATATAGCTGCTGCAAATACAGCTGGACTACATGAGTCTGGAATCAAAGAAAAATCTCTTCTATCTACAGTTTCCTGAAGAGTAATTTGACATAACTACCATTAGAACAACTTCTTTACACTCAGGAAGTGGTCACACCAACAAAAGCACAGGTTTCTCTAAAAAAACACTCTAAATTTTGCATGAGACAAGATTCTGATCATGCCTGTTCTACTCGGATGCAAGGTCCTGACCCTGCAAGATGCACTATCCAATTAGCTCTCTGAATAACACAAAGCCCCACAGAAAACAACATGCTCTAACAAGCTGAACCTAGACAAACCCAAACAACAAATACAAGGTGGGAGTCTTGACCTACAAAAGCAATTGAATTTTAATAGCTTACTTCTGGCTGCGACAGATTCTCTTATATGAAACCTTTTAAAGCAAGGTGGGAACTTTCTAAAAAACCTACCTAGGTCAGGAACAAGTTAGGACCTGCATAAAGCAGGAAAAGACACTGACTGTCATGATCCTTTGATGAAAAACCAAGCAAATAATCCAAACAATACGAAAGTGATGCAACAGACCTCTTGCCAGTGTCAGAACTGGCTTCCAAGCACTTGATAGCAATGAGCCAACTCCCTTACCTTGTTTACATCCAAATACTCTAACTTTGGCACTTCCACTATCTCTTGCTCCTCACTGCTTCCTTCATCAATGTCACTGTCCTCATCCTGCGTGGAGTCTCTCTTCTGCTCTGCAGAGGAAGGTTTGGTGCCCTTTCTGTCAGGTTCCATCTCTCCGGGGTTCCCAGCCATGCTGGGCTTCTTCTGCTCTGCCCCTTCTTCACTGGGGAATGTTTCCCCAGCCACGCTACAAGATGGACTGTCAATGCCACTGTCTCTGTTGGGAATTTTACCATTCCCATTCAGTTCTGCAGTTGAGTCTTTGTTGCCAAGCTCTCCTTGGGACGCTTTGCTCACAGTCACAGCAGTACAGTCTTCTTGGCTTTTGTTATCACCTATGCTCAGCTCTTTAATTTTCATTATGTCTGTGTTAGTTAGATCCGTGCTGCACGGTACGTTGGGCTCAGCTTCATGCAGTTCAGTTTTGTCATTTGTGGAAGAGCCACTGTAAGCCACTGTGCCACAGTCACATGAGCTTGTCTGCTTGGATGACTCCAGGCCAGGTTCCATCTTAAAAGCTAAATTTAGCTGGTTTCTTTGAAGAATATGTACAGGTTGCCTGCGGGTGAAGAGAAAGCACCACAGTCATATTAACACTAAGGTTTCACAAGTGCCCTGAAACAGAGGGTCTGACTGTTATTTGATTCAAGCTGTATTTCTTGCACCCCACTGACAGTCCCAGGAGGCAAGAGTGTGTACATTGCAATAATAATGATCACCCAACAAAATCCAACAAAAAAACATCACCCCTATGTTTACAGAAATGGCACCACCAGAATCCCGGGCCTTTAGTGCTTTCCAGGTCACCTTGAAGAACAGTCTGGTTTGAGGGTTTGGAGAAGAAAGAATCACCTTTAAGAAGAAGCAGTTGGTTCTGGGCTCGTTTAAACAGGAACTCTCATTCTTCAACAGAACCAAGCCTTTGGGGCAAGGTATTTTCTGCCAGAGAGGATGTACAGAAGCATGAGAAGGCACTACTTTTCCTCTTTGAAAGACACCACGTTCACCCACGTGATAACACACTCCAAGGCACAGAAGGGTGCCTGTCTCCATCTCCCTCTTTGGGAAAAAACCCATCACTTAGCTGCATCAGGCAGATTTGTCCTTCAGGGAAAGTTTTCATGTGTTGTAAAATGAGCTGGTTTTACAGCAAAATACGTATATTTTATTCAATTCAGTGTCTTTCATATACGAAGTTTCAGAACAGCTGCTGTTCTACATGACAGTGTTTCACAGTATACTATGCCCGTCCCTGACTCCAAAAAGCAAGGTCTGATGTTTATTATTACCTTAGACAGAAAAATCAATTATTTCCTATAACAATCAAGTTCCTGTAAGGCAATTCCCACATCAAGCCAACTTACTGAAAGCAAACTGTGGGCTACTTGCCTCTGTTAGAATCTTCAAATTGAGCAGGTCTTAAGCTCCTTAAGCACAACTGTATGTTCCAAACTAAAATTCACAGCTTTCATTAAAAAAATATTTTGTCCTCAGTGAAGCTTTGCGCTTCCAGTAGAAACATCCCAAGAGGACTTTCTACTTGATCATTACAGTTAATGTTTTCTACTATTTTAGTCTAAGTTAAAAATGCAGAAAAGGAAGATGAGACCAGATCTCCCAAAGCCATATTTACCTAATACTTTCAAATTTCTCAATGAGCGTGTTGACTCCTGCTGATATTGGTATTTCTTCCTCTCCAGGTGCTAAGCTCCTTGATGACTTGGGATCAGCTGGCAAAGGCCGAGACGGTGCAGGAGGAATTCTTTCCTGCCCAGGTTTGAGATGGACAGGCTTAGGAGGTACTAACGAAAGAGAAAGGAAAAAACAGGAGGGTAAATCTCCATCTTCTTTATCCTAAACTGGGAACAAAATCCAGACCAAGAGGTATGCCTTCTTTCCCCATTCTTTATGAACAGCACAGGGGCAGTCCTGAAGTATTGCTTAGCCCAAAGCAAGCTGCTAAAGAAAAATGATAGGCTTCTATTTTTTCTTTCTACAGCTGGCTTAGCTGTGCTAACAAACTGAGCAGCTTGCAGCACTGCACTGCTTCCTCGTTACTAAACAGGATGCACAGCTTACACTTCAATTTGCAAGTTTGCTTGCCATCTCAATCACACTAATGAGTTTCCCCTTCCATGACTTCTCAAAATTCTGGCACCCCATTGAATCTCTTATATTGGGAAAAAAAAGGCAGAGGAATGAACCACATCCCAAAACAAACCATCAAAACCCAACCCCAGCATGCATTTCTGTGCCTTGTGTTTTGCTTGGTCAAGAATATCACAGGCAGAACATAATGGCTTTTCTTCCTCTCATTCTCCCTCCCCCCTCTCTTCTGTGGTGTAGTAGTCTTCACAAATTTCCTTCCTCTTTTGGTTCTATGTTCTGTTGCATATGATATAAATAAAAAGAAGTAAGAACACTCACATTCTGCTTCAAAACTCATGAGGCGGCCAAGGTATAAAGTTTAACACAGTATTTAAAAAAAAATGGCATTAAAATGTAGTGTCATTTAAAAAAAATCTTCAGATCTTCCATTGATTGCAGAGCAAATGATTTATCTTACACAGGCAGTAACTCATGGTGACAGGCTCCCATGCTGTCATAGTTCCACATAGGGAAAGCAACTCCCATAGGCAGAACTGACCCTGGAGGGCAGGAATACTGATTGTGGGATTGCTCCCAAAGCACACACTGCTTGGAGTAGCGCTGCCAAGTGTGCCCTCCAATCTTTCAATGTGAAAGAACAAATTTTCTAAGGATCTGAGCTTTAAGAGGACATTTCCTATAAGAGGACTGATTTGCCCAGTCTCCAAAACCATCTGAAATTCCTATCTTAAAATAAAGGTGTTAAAGTCCAATTTTGAAAAGGCCTCCACAAGCCCTATCTCATGCAGAAATAACAGGGAAGCAGAAAAATAAAACCTTCTTGCATACAAATGGGATGGTGGAGATCTATGTTTTGTTCACCAGGTTTCCATGTGCTCACCATGTGACCAGTGAGTGTCTGGCCATGTTTCTCCTTGTAAAAATAAAAAAAATCAAGTATCCACACAGCCATCCAGCCGATCTAGCCAAAGATGAGCTCCGTGCTCCTTACAGAAGGTGCACAGTGCAGCAGGCAGACACGTCAGAACCTACCCCCACATACTCCACCAGGCCTTCAGAGCTGGCCCTGGTCCGTAACACCCAAAGGTTTTACAATAATATCAAAGCATTTACACTGGATGTCACTGCTGTCCATGCAAACATTTGATGTCTTTCCTGTTAGTGGATTCATCTGAATCACTTCAGAGAACACACTCTGCACTGGACCCAAAGGAAGCAGGAAAACACTTCTATTAATTCTGAATTTTTAATTACTGCAGTAATCTGAGAAATAGAGACATCAGCATGGAGGAAAACAACATTCATGGAACAACCACTAATTAAACTCGGGCTACGGAGATCTCTACATGAAAGCTCCATAAAGAAACGAACCTTGTGAGATGTTTCAAGCATGAAGTAGTATATTAATTTAATGTTTAAGCTTTACTTCCAGAAGCAGAAAATACAATGCTTTCTTTGTTGCTGTTGAAGGTTGAATAGCTTTTGTATAGATATTGTAATTGGGAGAGGGTGGTGGTGCAATGGCTCAACGTGTACAACGCCAAAATATCTTCTTTTTCAGATGACTATGACCATCTGTCACATGGACCCATGTCTTCTAAACATTTTGGTTTATGAACTTATTATCTTCTTGAGGCTTAGCTTCCTTTGTTCCAACCACCTCTCAAACTCCATGCTTTTTGCATCCCCAATTCCCTTGAGGCAAGCACCCACTACACATGTAAGTGTAATCAATTCTACAAAGCACGAGTAGGGCACTTGGCAAACTGGCATTACAAAGAGAGACCACATGTCATTTCACTGATGAAGAAATATAAAAGCAATTTATACTCTTTCAATAAATTTGCAGCAGTATTTTCTGTAGAATTCAGAAGCCTAGGGAGACCAGAAGAACATCTGGAGACCAGCTGGAACATGCTTCTTCCTGGCTCCTCTTTCACCATACTTTGGGATTGCCACCTATTTGACTATTACCTGGCAGTTCTGTGGGAGTACCACAGCCCACACGTGATTGGTTTGGCTTCCATTTCATATTTTCAAAATACATTTGTTCCATTTAGGCACTTCCTGTTGCCATACATAGTTCTTACAATAAATGGAAAACAGACCAGGTTTAAACAATAGGATATTATTACCTAAAATACTTTAAAAAAATTATCAAAAATGTAAACAATATTGTTAAATTCAACTTACAATTCACAGCTGCATGAGGTATAACAACAGGACAAGAAATATAAAGTGGCAAGTTAAGTAATTGGTTATTGCTGAATCAATTTCTTCTTGAAGGCTTCTCTAAGTGGTTATCTAACATTGTAAAATGAAGATAATAAAACCTTATCAGATATACATTACAATGTAAAAGTAAAATTTCTGCTGTGACTCGAAACAATAATTTAAAGATATTACACTTTCTGTTTGATAGAAGCTTGTACAATTTCAAGAAGAACAAAGGCACTTGCCTTGGGGTTTCTGCAGAGGATGCATCTTGGCCAGTGCAGTTTTGGTTTTGGGTTTCCTTCCAGCCTGATGGAGACATTGTGCTGAGCTGATGTGCTGCAGCTCCCCACATACTTCCAACACTGGATTGGAGTCAATGTGACATTTGATTTGAAGAGGAGAACAAGGGCAACCTGAGGGAAGGAGGGAAAGAACTCAGTATGTATTTTGTTCTATTGATCCTGAAGAAAATTTGTGCTACTTCTGGAAATATATCAGCCATTCAAGTTCCTGAGGAAGGGAAGGGGGGTAAGAGAGGGCTGAGCCATTCACTCACAAGTTATTATAACCAATATATCCAGCCTTAATAATCCTGTTAAACTGCCTGACTAGTAAGACAGAAAGAATTTCAGCAATCCTGTCTTTAATTAATTATTTACTCCTTTACTACAGATACCCAAAATAAAAGAGCAAATATAAAAGTTAAAAACTATTTTAAAAGGATTTTTCCAAACAGAAATTCCAGTGCTGTAGCATGTAACGTTGTGTTACTTGGTAAAATACAACTAAATTAGGGTGATTTAGAAATGTGTTCCACGTGGTGGGAATGGTACAAGTGCCATTTCTAAGGATTTAATCACTCAAGTTGCATTTATCCCTATTTACTACTTCTCCTTATATGAAATAGTAACATGCCTGCCAAAAGCTCCAGTCTAGAAGATGCCATTAAGATACAATCTAGTGTCAACACCGACAAAGAAATTATTGACTGTTGGTCTTTAGTTCAACATTCTTGATTCACTTCTGTGGGGACTCAGAAAAAAACCATCACAGATCCTCCAGTACTTGATTTGGAGTTTTTTTTGACTTTTGGCAAGCCTGCATGAAGCCCTCATATCAGCTTTACCAGTGTGTCAAGAGAAAAAACTTTTAAACTCTTTTTTTAAGAGTTTAAAAAGGAATGTGTTTTAAAATTGCTGTATATGAACATAGGAATATATAGGCTTCTGGCAGTACTCAGAAATGAAGAACACATCAAATTCAGAAATTTGAACATGAATGCACTAAAAAATGGCAAAGAACACATGACAAACATTCTTTCCCTATTGCTGTTTTAAAATGGACTAGCTGAATTCACCAAAATCTCACCAGAGTGGAAGGTGGCCTGCATCACATAGAAAGGATTCACCAAAGGTGAAAAACCAGTCTTTGCCTTTCCGTGATGTCTTCAACAACATGGCTTTAGCTTCAAAAATGCAACCTACTTTCAGCTAGATTCCTATTATGATCAAAAACCTGGAAAGGAAAGCACTCCCATTCACATCAACTAAATTATCCTGGATTTATATTAATGGTATTAAATCAGGATGTGACCTTTTGAATAAAGCCCCTGGAGTCTGAGCCACGCAGACTGCAGATTTTGTTGTCAAAAATAGATTCAGACGGCCCAAATCTACTTACTGATCTCTGCCACCCAAATATACAATCCCTGAATTCCCCATATACGGCTGCCAGTTGTTGCTGTTTGAAGCTTCATTAGCATTTCTACCACAAAAATCTTCTTTTCAGCACATTTGAGACCAGCTATTAAAACATCCTTCCAGCTAAAAACAGGAAATTATAAGTACTAGGCTCTATTCAAATATAATTTCACTTACCAGAAAAATGCAGTGAAAACAGAGAAGATTATTAGAGCAGATTAATAGATTATTGCAAACACATAATCACTGACAGAATTTACGCTGATGGCTCTGCTATGGGTACCAAAATCTCCCCGTGACAGCAGCAGTGCTACCACAGGCCAGCTTTTAAGGGGAAGGACTAGGACTGCTTCCTTATGAACAGTAGCTCAACACAGCCAGAAATTAAAACGGTGCACAAGGGAAAAGCTTGAATTTACAAAAATTAAAAGGACGGCACGCAGGAAACGGAGCTCAGTGTTTCAGCAGAAACACAGAACTGCCTCCTCCTTGACTTTTGGTCCACTGCTGGATAAGGAAAACTTCCCAGACCAGTGTCCTGGCTGCGGCCAGGACAGGGTTAATTACTGCAGTAGCCAGGAGGGGCATGGCCAGGGCCTGGGGGTTATTCCATACCGAGGGAATGGTGTAGGGGTGAGGGGAAGATGCCTCTTCGGTTCGGGTGGTTGGGGTTTTGCCTGTTTCCGCAGGGTGAGAGCTCGTGCGTGAATCGTTCACTTCTCTCACGCACTCTGTTATTAATATTGCTGCTGTTACCCTTTGTTTCTTATTTCATTACAGTTTCTAGTGAGGTGTTCTTATCTCAACCCCTGATCTTTACCTTTTTTCCTCCAATTCTCCTCTCCAGCCACGAAAGGGGAGGAAGAGGGGAGGGCAGAGTGAGTGAGAGGCACATGGTTTGGAGTGTTTCGGTGGAACACTAAAATGGGGAGTACCAGTCCTATACCACAACTGCCTTATTTGCCCAAAGGGAGGCACAAAGAGTTAACAGCAGATCTGCCCAGAGTGGGTTGGAAACAAATTTGATGTAAGCATTTGTTGTATTAGGTTTGGACCCATTGTGGAGTGTGCCAGTGCCTCCCAGGCACTCACAGCAGACACTCCAAAAACCTGAGCATGCACTTGCAAACTTGTAACATCCTGCCCTAGGATTCAGCTTTGCTCTGTGCACTCCTTGTGCTTGTAATTCTACTCACATGAACAATGCTGCTTTTAACTCCTGTGTTCAAAACAAATCCACGCAAAGGGGACCCAGGTTATTCTTTACAGAGGTAATTTTTTGCATTATTTTAAGTTAAAAAACAGGCATTTCAGGCTTTGGCTAAGGCAAAACTTAAACAAAGCTTCTGAAATGCCTCAGTTGAGCTACAATTTGTATTTTCACTAAATTGGAAAAGTAACACCAGTCTTTCTGACAGAATTCAAAGCCACCAGGAGCATCATGGCACAGAGACCTTTCTTGAGTGTCTCCTCTTATCCTCATTAACTACTTGCACCCAGAAGGAAGACTGTATTTTTGAAATATTTCCCTTAGACACGGTCACAATCTTGAAGGCTCAAATACATTTTCCTAGTAGACTAAGATAAAATACAAGGATTTTGGGTGCTCCACTAAGTTTAGTAGTAAAGAGACCAGTTGAGCCCCTGTGGTTAAACTCCAGTTCTCAGGCTTTTCTACCAACGCACAAGCCAGGTTAGGATCTTGTATTTGGCACTCAATACCTATGCAGCTGTGTTCAAAAATAATCCTGGTTTAAAATAAAAATTATCTTTGAGGTCCGTGATAGCAGCAAGAACCTGAAATGTTATGACAATCTCTGGGTTTGGCACATCCTACATTAGCCAACCCACAGGACTTCTCCTCTAGCCCTCTATTAGAGGAAGAGATTTTGCAGTATTCTGTTGAAACACAGCAAGCCTACAGCTCCTTGGGCTGTTCCACATCTTGCCCTACACTAGACTAGCTCCCAGTCCTCTCTTGCTGCTCAGCAAGGAGCACGAACCCTTTCCCACTCTGCCACCAGGTATACCCTATTTCTTCCTCCTGTGCTGCTTTATTAACTCCATCATTTTCCTCACACCCACTTAAAGCTCACCTTCCTCCTGTCCACAGCCCAGCTGAGACCTCGGCAGGGCTGTAACGCAGTGTGTTGTGGGGTGGTACAGCCCTGCTATAAAACCCAGATCAGTGACACTGACAACAATTAGCTTACATTTTTCTGGCATTCCAAAACATCAAATTCAGCAAAAGGAGTGACAGCGAAATTATCACGGTAAGCTTTTAGAAACAGACACATCAAGCAAACATTATGTTCCAAAGCAAGCAAGGATTTGGCATGGACTGCAATTCCCCACCAAAAGAGAGGCATATCACTTACTTGTGCTTGAGCAGAGGCTCACACATTTTTTCTTACTTGCTTAAGCTCTACGACAACCAAAAAGAAGGAAGAGCAGCTCCTGCTGCAGCTTTCATTTCATGGGTTAAACACCATGTTCACAGGAACTGACCTCCCCCAGCTCACTTCCGACCACCACTGCGGTTGGTGAGTCAAAGCACATAAACGTGGCAAATGCCCGTGGAGGAGCTGTGCTAAGCACAAGTCACAGGAGATTACTGCTGGGTTTGTGTTTCAAACCATCCGAAACGCAATACAAAGGATGTGGATGGTTCAGAAGTCTGAATCTTTCTGAAATAGAAAAGAGAAAGCCAGATCGTGGAATTATGGATTCTCAGAATGGTTTGGAGTGGAAGGCACCTTAGACAAACACCATCTTGTTCCAACACCCTTCCACTAGACCAGGTTGCTCAGAGTCCCATCCAGCCTGGTCTTCGATGGAATGGTCTTCTAGGGATGGAACAGCCTGAGCTTCTCTGGGCAGCCTGTGCCAGGACTTCACCAACCTCCCAGAAAAGAATTTCTTCCTAACATCCAACCTAAACATAAGCTCTTTTAGTTTGAAGCCATTCCCCCTTGTTCTATCACTACATATCCTTGTAAAAAGTCCCTCTCCAGCTCTCTCGTAGGCCTCCTTCATGTTTTTATAGAGTTTTTTGCTTACATTCAGTTCAATATTAATGCAAGAACTGTCAGTAACAGCAGTAACGTCATGGAAACCAACGAAAACAGAGTTCTCAGCACGCACACTCTCAGTCTGCTTCACAGTGTGAGAAGGGAAATGAGGGACCACAAAAGTGACAATAAATGTAATTCCACCAGCAAGGGAAAGAGCTTGTTAAAAGATTTACATCAAATGTCTTGAAAATGTTCAAAGCTTCTTCCTCCCCTATTATGCTCTCCCATCAGAATCTCCATGGGAACAAATAAAAGACGAAGCAAAATCTAAAATTTTTGAAAGAATCCTGCATTTCAGGGCAGACTCCATCTCTGAGGATCCACAGAGGGGCTGCTGCTTTGGGTTCTTACAAAAAACACAATGCTGGCAAGCCATGCCAAATAGCTTAGTCTGAGCAGAGCTGCCAGAAATTTGGTATATTCGGTTCACCTCACACCACCACAGAAAAAAAAAGTTTTTCACAGAAAGAACCACATAGGTAAAATTAACAAATTTGTGCATGTAAAGCACAAGAAGGACCAATAGTTTCCCTAGACCTATAATGCTAGGATTTGGGATTTTGGTGTACTTTTATCCTGTTCTGACTAATTTTAAATGCCTTAGATGAGGATGCTTTTGCTAACAGATGTTTCTATAGCATCTCGAGTGTCACTACTGAACATCATGGTCATTGTATCTTCCATAAACCCGCATCAAGATACCCCACCTTTATTCTCATTAGATTCTCCTAAGGTATATTCCAGCAAGCTAATCCTAACAAAGGCTGTGTTTTACCAGCACTGGCACACACCTTACATCTCTCACCATCTGAATCACAGCAGGCATATTCTAGAGAAAGGAGTTTTCAGCTCTGACTTCTGTTCTTCTTGAAAAGATTTTTACATACAATGAGTAAACACCTCTTTTACTCACTCATTTCAGTGCAGTCTCTGTATCAGTCATTGCAATCTTGTTTTTATTACCATATTCAGAACAGCATCTAATCCAGGTACCTGTGCAATGCTATTCCAACACTCCTCTGCCTCTGGGACATCTCACACCTGATCCTGTAGCCAGGGGTTTCTCCACAACTGCTTCAAAGAAACCATTACAGAATTTTAATTACTCATTTAACCTGGTACAGTTTCATTTAAAGAATTAGCTTTTCAACAGACCTACATCAGCCCTTCCCTCACAACAATAAAATACACTCCTTGTCCCACTCAATGCTCCTCAGACAGGGTACTACAGCACAGTCCTCATTTTCTATCCTGCATGTAAATTAAAAAACCCCAGACTCCAGACCCACATTTGTCCAGCCAGAAGCACTGCTGGCACTGTTAGTTCTACATGAAGCAGGAATGCAGGGTCAGTACAGGTTCTCTGATCCCCCACCATTGCAGGGGCAACTTGGGACTGTGGCTTTTCCCTTAGACATGGGTTAGCTGGCAAACTGCTATTAAAACTGGCTATAAAAGTGATTCTTAAATGTTTACTCTACATTTACACAATTACAATGGTCAGGAGAAGATTTCTGAGTGACAGAAATTAGGAGCTTCAACACCTAATTCTGTATTACAACATTGCTTAATACAGATGTGTAAACCAAATTCCTGCCAAGATCTTCATACTTACCCAATGTCAAGGTAAAGAAAAGGCAAAAATGCAAGCACATCTCAGAAATCCTGCTGCTAGAATGTTATTACATACAACTTTACACTGCAACAAGGAAAAAAAAAACAGACAAAAAAATAAAGCAGGCGCTCACTTCTAGTTTTAGGCTTTTTATGTTGCTCTGAGTACGGCTGGCCACCACATCCCCCATAGACAGCACAAGGCAAGGATCCTTCCAAGGCCAGTCAAATATGCCACACTTCCACCAAAGTGGCAGTGATAACATCTGTTGAGATGTAATACAGGATGAACTCAACTTGCCACTAACAGAGAAAATTTAAACTCCTTTCCAGGACAAAAAACCAGAATCCATCATTAACTGTATGGAAGGTCATCTTTCCCTAGTGAAGAAGAAAACTGTTTTTTTCTTATTTTATTTTTATTTTGTAGCAGGCTGCCAAGCAAATTCTTGCCAAAAATGAGTCAAGGGGGAAAACGTATCAGCCGAATAGGAAGAAGGACCAGCTTCCAAACCTGGTGATCCAAGGAGGCCTGAGGAGTGGAAGCAACAACCAGAAAAGCCATACTGAGAACAGAATAAATTCACTCAAAGGAAAATGAGAAAGAAAACAAAGTAAAGCACCACAGAATATATTCTCCCCCAGGACTAACAACAGGCACAATAAAGCCCCGAAACAAAAATATTTTTCTTTCCCGTATGAAACAGGATGTGGTACTGCAGTTAGCAAGCACTTACCTTCAGCTCCTGATGTTATTGGTATGAAGTTAAAAAAAAGCACTTGCGTTTTTACTGTGTTTTAACAGAGCCCTCTGTCAGCATCCACATGGACACTGAGGACACGTCTGCTGCACAGCCCCAGCCTCCCTTCAGGGACAGGAGTCAGCCCCAAATGACAGGGTTGTACTGAAACCTCTTTGTAGGAAGGCACCCAGCTCATCCAGGCTGGCAGTCCAGGGACAAGTCCAGCCTCACCGTCTCCTGCAGAGAAGGAGGGACCGTGGGGAAGCAGCTCCTCACTGTGCATCACTGTAATCAAAGCACTGGACAGATGCAAGTCCCAAGAGTGGAAAACTCCACATGTAATTATTTCTTTGCTAATAAACTTCTAAGTGATTATAATTTAAACTCTGCTGAAGTATAGATGAGGACTGATGGATTTTAGGGGCCTAAGTAGTCATATATGTTCTCTCATGTGGTGTAACACAAACAGTGTAATTTCTAGATCTGTGTCTGTAGTGCTGCTGAGTGTGATAATGAACTACACAGACAATGTCCTGAACCAGTATCAATGTTGTGTGCTTCTCCACAGTACCACAGAAACACAGAATGGTTAAGGTTGGAGATTGCCAGGTTGAACCACCAATCCCCTCCCCACCTGCACGTTCACCACGAAACCATGTCCCCCAAGTGTCACCTCCACACATTTTGGAACATTTTTGAACACTCCACCACTGTCCCGGGCAGCCTGTGCCAGGCTTGACCACCTTTTCAGTGAGGCCATTTTCCTAATATCCAACCTAAACCTCCCCTGGCACAATTTGAGGTTGTTTCATCTCATCCTGTCACTTGCTGCCTGGGAGAAGAGACTGACACCCACCTTTGTGGCTCAAAGCAGGGCCACACAGAGCAGGCTGCTCAAGGCCTGGCTTGACTAGTTCCAAGCAAGGACACACATACTACAATATGACATCTACAATAATATTTTTGTCCCTTTTAAAACACATATAACAAAAGAAAAATGTAAATTGTCAATAAATAATGTTCTCAAAAAATATGCCTTTTATTGAGAAAAGCACACAGAAAAAAACACTTCTGACTGATAAGCTAAACATGGGCAGCAGCTGGAAAGAATAAAGGTCCCTGTGGTGCCTCTTCTGTAGACTGGATGATCGAGTGCCACGTTGGCTCACAAAAGCACAGTCACAGTTTGGAATGGCCTTTAAGAGCCTGGACAGCACTGAGAGGCTAAAAGCAAAAGCATCCCTAGTTCCATGCCTCTTCCTCATCTTGACACTTCCAACAAAGCAAACCCACACAGTGACTGCAAATCCAGCACAAGGAAAGCCTTGAAGGGGTCTAACCACTGTGAGTCTCTACTTTTGGGAGACTTGGAGCAGCCTATGATGTTGACCACGCTACACTGCACTGGTTTCTCAGCTGACTAGAAAACACAGTCTTTACCCTTCTCTGCAGCCCCAGGCTCTGCACCATGCTCCTCCAGAGACTGACACACCCAAAGCAGCACCTGAGGTCAAACTCCATGTTTCTTCCAACTCTGGGGGGGACACACAAACATGTTCTGTACTTTGCAGATGGAGGAACCGAGAGCAAAGAACATTCTTTCCCTTGCACAACCATCTCCTTAGCTTAGATCGATGCTTCCTCCCTCTGTGATCCACAGTCTCTAAGATCCAAAGTGAGAGAAAGAGAAAGAACATGGGAAAGGTTAAAGGTGTCCATGGGAACAAATGCACAGATAAATAAAGTTGAAGAGACTGAAAACCACTCAACCAGCTCCAGTATTTTGGATCCCAGTCACGGGATAGCATAAAGCATCCTTTATTTCAGCCTGAGAAGCTCCAAAGAAAGTAACACCAGATCAAAGGCCTGTAATATAGAGTACAGAGAAAAACTGGAGTGAATTAGTATTAGTTTTCCCAACAAAACTTCAGTTAATTCATTTATAGCAGCTATTTAATCTCTCCCGTTACATATAACTGCACTTTCATCCAATTCATAACCACTCCAATGTGAAAACCAGGCATACGTTGCAAGAACCCAGGTTATCACTTGGGACATCAGTAATAAATCACAAACAATAAAATCCTTGTGAATGAATTATATAATTACCCCCACTGCTGACACTGAAATGTCACCTCCACAGAACATCTAGCACTACTCGTTATTCCACTAATCCACTGTTGATTACATAGGCTGCTGCTACACGTATGAAACAAACACATTCTCTCCAACCCTAGAAACCCTGCCAGGAGGAGGCAGAAGACAGCACCAGGGAGAGATCCCCAGGTAAATGCTCTTCTAGAAGATTCCTAAGCTGGATCACCCCAAAATATTAACCACAAAAAAAGCACATGTCTAATTCCACACACATGCCCACAGCTGTGGCAGTGGAGACCAGAAATCAAATGCTGTTCCTCCACAGCTCCCCAACAAAGCCTTTTACTTGCTGTGCTGCAGGTACTGCCTTCCCTGCACACCCTCTCTGACCTGGGGAGCCTTTCATTCCCTTCTGAACAGTGCCAGGGCTTCAGGAGAGCTCAGAATGCCCTCTATTGTACGCCCAATTTCCAAAATTCGTGAGTGGTGAAACTGGAATGCCTCAGATCAAGAAAGGAACAGAACACAAACCTTACTCATCTCAGGCAGCATGGCTTCACTGCACCCCAACGAGTGCAAAGGAACAGCCAGCAACACATCTTGCAAAACCCTCTTCCTCCCTGAGAGGTACACGTAGCACCCCTTAGCAAAGACAGGTGTAAGAACTGTTGGTTTCTTGGCCATGATCAGTCTTTTTTCCTATTGTCTCTGAGCTTGCCCCTGAGCTTCAGACACTCCTGAACAAAGACTCTCTTACACCTTAGCTTGGACATAACTTCCGTGAACCTCCAGGTTCTGGGTCCCACATGGGAACACCACAAGAACACAGGAAACCTCAGGACCATGGAAGAGCTCTGCAGAAGTTTTCAGATCTGCAACACCAGAACTGCAGGAAAGCCAGAACTGTAACTCCCCCTGGAGGTGCTCATGTCTTTGTTTAGATCCCACCTTAATTGTACATCAAACTGTATATACTGGACTGAGCTAAATCAAGAAAAAACCTGCTTACATCAGTTACTTTAAGAGCTGTTACCATTAAAAGTCGCATAGCAACAGGAGCTGTAAGATACTCCCCCAATGGGGAATGCCTAAATAACAAATATTTAAAAACAACAAACAGAAAAAGGATGGAGGGAAAGTCTGATCCAGGTCCCCATGTTGTCATGGTGACTTCTCAGTCATTTATGTACTTCAGGCACATTTACAAAAAAGCAACATTTTCACCCATCCCAACTAAATAATGCAAGAAAGGGAAAAAAATCCTGTCAGCTTGTCCCAAACCAATCAAATGGCAACTGAATCCCTTGATCAGGCAGCACCCCTGAAATATTTTAACCAATACTTTTCTTGCATGTTGAATCAGGTATTCAGACAACATGGAAACCAACATCAGCAGAAAATTCAAATTAATAATCCATCCAATCCATTCATCATAGAAGATTCTGACCACACTTGGACTAGACAGGTTTCTACTTTCAGATTATTTAAAAAATAATTACTTACAACATCATTTCATTCATCCCCCATTTGCAGACACTGTTTGCAAGCAATTGGTTTTCTGTTACCAAGTACTATGCGTTCCACATGCTGCTGTTATCATACAGAGCAGTCAAACAGCCTTAGCTGGCTCAAAAAGAATAAAATCCTCTCAACATCTACACACAAATGCTGCATAAATACGGATTTTAAAAAGCATAAAATCAATACCGCTCATTATGGAGCTGTATGGAAGCAAATGTTTTACTACCAGCACTAAATTGCTCACACTCAGCGAGCACTGCCCAACACTGCCAAACCCCCCCCATTCTACACCAGGAAAAGGCTAACGCATAACACAGTCGAAGAGCAGGCATCTAGCAAGACACCATTTTCTACACGATACCTGAAAAAGCATTACAGGCTCCCCAAGAAAACGCTATTTGAACAGCTCACAGCATGCACTCTCACCGGCAGCTCGCCAGCCCAGCCATCTGCCCCTCGCCCAGCTCCCAGCACGCAGGAAATCGCCGCGCTCGCTCCGCAGACAGTCCGCTCTGGTGACCCCCTCCCTCCCGTTAAGCAATTAATGAAACAAGACTGGTTTTTCCTTACTAAGCAACGTACGGACACCAGGTCACTTGAAGGTTGCCCGTTCCTTCCTGCTGCAGGGCCTCCCAAATAAAAATTGCCCAGCCAAATTCAGGCTTTTTTTTTTTTT
>VZTN01016830.1:264047-288759 GCA_013400515.1 Erpornis zantholeuca
TTTTTTTTATATTCATTCAAAGCTGTAGGAATACACTCAGCCCTTGACAATGCCGGCTTGCATGATGAAAGAGCAAAAGTAGTTTTGAGGCTGCAGAATGCCTTCTCCAGGTTACCATGGAAATAAATGTGGGAAGGGGAGGGGGCTTCACTGATGGCAACTGCTGCTACTCAGTGGAGATGTTCTAAAGCCTGACTGCGTAGGAGTATAGTCCAAGAGAAGAAAATGTGTTTTACTATTACTACTCTAATTTTACCTGCACTTCCTTTCATTTGCACTGAATTTCACGTAGTTGAAAAGCATGAAACTTCCCTGAGATGCTGAGGGGATGCTGGTTGAAACAAGTATGGTGCCAGATCCCTTCAATGCCGAGCTGGTTAGAAACTTTAACTATGTTTTGGAATTTACACAGATTGGAATTAATGCTCAGTTGCAATTAAAACTTGGTTGACAAAGATGAACCTGTTGAAGAGCTAAGGCTGTGGCAAGGAGGACTATTTTCAGGAAGGCTTGATAAGGGCATCACCTTATCATGAAAACACAGGGTAGCATTTTTCTTACAAATAATTCTCACACACAGTACGAAACAGATCACCTCAATGATCTTGCTGTCCCTTGCAGAACTGAGAAAAGTCCATCAATAAAAGCAGGGTGGAGATCGTGACACAGTGAGATTCTGACTCACACCACCACCACCCTCTCCTTCTTTGGGTCTTGTCAGGGTCCCCACAGAAAGTAAACCAAAATAATCCATGGGAGGTGGAAGCCTGGCACCAAAATGCCAGTGAGAACGGCCAAAACAATTTCATCAAACTGATTATATTTTATACAAATTTAATTAGTATTTTTAGGTTGGATATTAAGAAAAAATCCAAACAGCCAGACACCAGAGCAGCCCAAAGCCATGGAGCAGCTCTACAGGGCTCACCTGGCATGGGCTTACATGTTCCTGGCCACATCCCCTCACACCATGTCAGCTTTCCACTGTGCCGCTCTCCCAGTGCCAGCAGGCACCAAGCAATGCAGGATGGGGCTTGTCTGGAGCAACTCACATGTCCACTCTTCGGCTGGCAGCTGCCATCCTGATGCTTCTGCCCACTTGTCTCCTCCTCTCTAGGGACCAGTCTAGCTGGCTAATAAATTTTGGAAAAACAGAAAGGAAAAGGAAAAAAAAACGTGTAGCTTTTTACCCCTTTTATTGACCACAGTGAAATGAGCCTGAGGAGCAAGGGACAGAAAGCACAATGCATAAACTTCACTTACTCAGGAAACCAGATTAAAAGCCACACCACCAACTACCAGGGAAGCTCAACAAGACCAGGGAGCAGCTCAGATTGATTCTTCTTTTCTTTAAAAGGCAGCTGCCAGGGAGAGACAAAGGTAAACACTGAAGGCAGAGGCCATGAAATTACAGGGAGGGCATATATTGATTATTAAAAGTCAAGAATATATTTATTTATATATGTATACAAAAATCACAGATATCCAAGTATGTCTGGAAAGGGCAGCCATGAGATTTCTTTGAAGCCTCCCTGAACAAACAAAAAAAATCACTATTTTAGACTTTCTAACAGCTAAATAGCAATAGACTGACAAGCCAACATTCCCCTCATTATGTGGTGAAAACCACTGTGCTCCAGGAGAGGAACATACACATCATACCTCATCTCCTAGTAACAAGGCAAGGTATCAGATGTGCAAAGCTGAGGGGAAAAATCATATTTTAGTCTTCTACTGCAAAACAGTAAATAGAACAAAACGGACAAATGACTGGCTATTTATTATTACATGGTCCTCCTGTAATCTTGTTGAAACTTTTTATCAGAACTGTGCACATGCAAAGAAATGAAGAGTTAATCTCATGGCTGGTGGTAGCTTTTAGATGACTGATAACCTCTTACTGGAAGAAGAGATACAAAATTAAAAAAAAAAAAAAAAAAGAGGATATTGTTAAGGACAAACTATCATTTCAAATAATGTACCCAGCAAAACAGGGAACAAGTTGATATCTACTATTTGTTTACCCTATATTTAATGCTCTGACAACTACATTCACCTGCCAGTGAAACAAAGAAAAAGTCAGCTTGCCTAACTGCAACACTGATGTCTGATGCAGACACTTGTGTTGCTGTATATTCACACTATTAGTAGTTGCATGCACCAAAAATAAATTTAAAAACCCTAAGAAGATGCAACGAATCAGTCAAGTGGGTGATCAGTTGCTCCACAGTTGAGCAAGCAAAAGAGCCTTGTTTTTTTGAATGGAGTAATATCTTTTAAATAACCAACAAAAGCTGGTTATTTAATTACAATTACCAATCTGTCTGAAAGCTGCACAAGTGCATCATGTTATCTGGTCTCCAAATAACACCACTAAAGGTGAAATGGTACACCAGCCCATGGAAATGGAGATTTACAGAGGTTCCTGTTACATCCAGGGACACTCTGGTTTGCAATATGTATTTTTACAATTTTGTCCTCTGCAGAGCTGACTGGTTGGGAAGATAGAAAACTCAGGGTACTTATGTGAGCCACACAGGTTTGCCACATATTTCAACCTAGTTCAAAGTCTCCTGAAAGGAAACTGAAAGAATTTTTTAAAAGATGACTTTTCACAGTTCTCCTTAAGTTTTACAACATTTTAAACCCCATCTCTGCTAACGGGTGTTAGCATTTCCTTCTCATACAGCTGCAGAAAAATTCCTCATTTGCACTAATAAGGCATATAGGTGCTACCCTACAGACCATGGCTGCTTTAAAGTATCAATTTCAGAAAAGCTGTATGAAACAATGTTCACTAATTATTATTTCCCGCTGCATGTGCAATCACTACAGGGGCACTGCAACTTTAAAGCTTGATCTTGCCGATCCACTACAAGTTACCTTAGAGGCATTAAGACAGCAAGGGGGTTTTATCACTGTTCTGTTGCAAGAGAAACCTTTGAAAAGCAAGTAACTTTTGAGAGAATGGAAGCAGTTCTGCTGTCAGTCACCTCTGCTGCCAAAATACATTCCTTTAAGAACTCAGCATCTTTTCTCTTTTAGGCTTAAACAAACTAAACAGAATTTTTTGCCCTGGTCATACAGATTTCTGAAACTTATTTTAGAAACTCCCCCTCAAGACATGCAATAAAAATAAAGAGAGAGGTTTAAATCGCTTGCATGATATAAATGGTGGCAAAAGAAGGTTAAACACCCAAATAACTCCAGCTATTTAAACTGAGTAATTTTTCTCCTAAAACAAACAAAAAAAATTCCTCAATAAAGCTAGATGAATGGGTCTTTAGAGATCTTTGATCCAGCCATTTCATACCACATGTTCAATAAGTGTATTAAATTTCACTGCACTAATAATAGGTTATAATTACTATTATATTATTGTCATCATCAACAACAGACAGGCAGTGCTGATCATTCCTTTAAGCACAAATGCTTCTGAGTTTCAGTCTCGGGCTGGGTGTCCCCAGAGTGCTGTGTTCTGCTCTGGAAGCCCTCCAGGAGAAAACCCGGAACCAAGCCAGCATGAAGTGGGGAACACAGGGAGCTGGAAGTTCAACTCAATGATATCTATCAGAAACAATTATGAAAGGTATCAAGTGCCTTTTTCTACTTCCATTTTATTTTCATGGTCAGAAAATGCTTTGAAAGTAAGTAGAACTTACTTTTATGAGGTCACTGATGGGAGCTATATATTTCTTCCAAAACATTTAGAAAAGAGAACAAAACTCAAAAGCTGAAACCATAAACTATGACATGCACATTTATTCACAGCTGACTTTGCAATTTCCAATTTGGTTTTTACTGGGACAAAAACTTATGGTCTCATTTCCTTCAGTTTCCAGTGAACTTCATTATTAAAACACAGGGTTTTAAATAGACCATGACTTCACCCAAAAAACAAAGGTAGTCTTTGTGCAAGGGGAACCACAGTTTTGTGCTCTGAATGGTGCATAAGACCCACAGCTTTAGTAAGAGCATGAGCCAGGCCAATTCTTTTTAATTTTTTATATGTAATTCTTGATTTTTAATGTATGTATATATGCATCCATACATTATATATATACACATATACATGTTGACAACTACTCCCTTTAATAACTTCAAACTTAAAAATATGTACTTTGCTGGTGTTACAGTAATTGTTTGTGATTAATTTTGTGTATCATCGCTTTAAGAAAAATTTGAATCTATTCACAAATAACATCACTGAACAATTTTCTTCCCAAAATCTCTATCACTGCTGCCATAGCAGACAGTACACAAGAGCAGCACACTGTGCTCAGGTCGGTGACATTCTGAAGTCACTGGTGAGGAGAATGAACTTCTGCAATTAGCTGAATGCCTGTGTATGTATAACACAGGCAACTTGCCGTCTGCATTTCCAGGGACTTAACAGTTTTTTTGGAACCTCGGGGATGTGGAACACCAGGGTTTGCTCTTGGTGAGAGGACTTTGATAGCAGCCTGTTGGACCAGTGGCTAGTTTTAATTTTATTATCCCTACAAAGGCACCCAAAAATTCCCAAAGGAAAGCAGAGCCCATCGAGATAGGCACTGTACAAATACTTACTAAAAACAGGCTTTGTTCACAGTTCAAACAAAGAATGCTTGAAAATGAAAGAAAATAAAAAACAAAAGGAAAGCGTTGTCAAGGTTTCACAACGGGAACAGAACTGTAGCAGGGACTCCTGGCCAGTGTCCTGACCAGCTCCTGAGACAGGGTTAACTCCCTTCAGCACCAGTTAGTGAGCTGGTAGTTTCAAACAAAAAGAAGTAAATAGGAGCCTTTGTTTTCCCACTCCACAAAGTAAATAACTGAAGTACATGTATTCTTGGTGCACACAACTCCTCCGCATGGGAGAGGCAGGGGAATTCTTGTGGGAATCCCCTACTAAAACACTGTCAGAACATCACTGGCACTACAGAGAGCGAATCTGTACATTAGTCACAGCCCAATGCAAACAGCATGTGCAATTCTGCAGGAAAAAAAACCTGAAGAAACACACAGAGACTGACATCGTGCAGAGAAGTAAGTATAGTAATAGCATCTCATGCAAGAAATAGTAAAAAGAACAGAGTATTATTCCATATGGATTCAACTGCACTGAGCAGTAAGTGTATTTGAAAGAAGACCACTTTAGATCAGTTCTTCCAAGCAAAACCTCAAGTTTTTCAAAGAATATACTTCCTCTTCCCGCCACGCTGAAACAGGGACATCCCACTGCTGCCATACAATTTTGAGGAGTTATTTTTGGTCCTCCAGACCCTTGCCCAGCTCTGTTCTCTTTCCTGGACACGCTCCAGACCCTCAAGGTCTTTTTTATCATGAGGGGCCTAAAACTGAACCCAGGATTCAAGGCACAGCCTCATCAGTGCCCAGCACAGGGGAAGAATAGGAGATTCCCCCTCTGCACTTCACTTGGGTTCAGTGCAGCATCTCCTGCTGGAGCAGGCAGACTGCTACACTGCTTTCCTCTACTTAAACATCCAACTGGGCAGCCAGAGGTCTTCTTTCTCTTACTTAGTTTCCAAATTAATTCAGAAACACCGAAAATGGTATTAAGACAAATTACTCTACAGAAATTTGCACAGTAACAAAGGGCCTATGATTATATCAGCAATTTTAAATGGACTATTGCTCTCCTTCTGGTTTATGAAAAAAGCTTTAACATTCAAAGCTTTGTTCTGCAGCTTTTGCAATTAGCTGTACACATGTATGCTTTCATGAAAAACAAAGCAAAAGTCTTTTTGTTTAATTTTCCCTTTCAATTTATCTTTTGCTGTAAAGAAAAGTGTTACAATGCACTCAATTGCTCATTTCTCTACCAGGCCCAAGAGGTACAAATGCCCTAGTTTCCTTGCCAGGAACCAGCAGCAGCACACTTGCCTGACATGGCAAATCCATGTATCTTGCTCCACACCAAGGGAAAAGTTAAAGCTTTATAGATACAAATATATTAAAAAACACACAAAAAAAAACAAAAAAAAACCAAAAAAACACAAACCAACAAAATCCTACTGACTTCAGTATTGCACCAATAAAAAATCAGTGCCTTTACAAAGATCTGCAAAATTCAAATCAACTCAAGCCTGTGGTTTTTAGAGTCCTCATCTTGGATTTTGGAATGTGTTCAATCATAATTAATCAGGCTTAATAATAATCTTATTATACAAAAGGTGTTTTTAAAAACCCCCTAAAAATCCCAAAGCACTTCATGAAGTAACATTTCCATTCACATGAAACAATATATCAATTACAGACATTCAAACACCTCCTCGCTGAGATTTTGTAGGTTTTTGCTGAAGGGACCCAGACAAAAAACTACAAATCAAGAGACTCAGTTCTTTGAATTTTGCCAGCTGCTATTTTGGGCACTGAGCACAGCAGTTCAGAGAGAGCTGCTCTGTGACCAGAGTCTGTCCTGAGGTGCTCTGGATCCAGAACAAGTTCAGTACCTGCAGAAGAAAGATTTACTCTTGTCCTTTGATTTTTCAAATAGCCATGAAACTACACCCTGGCTTGAGGAACAAGGTTACAATGCACTTGTCTTGCACTAGCTTGCCAATTTTATGGCAACCAGGGCTTCTGGTTTGAATGCTGTTCTTTTAAGCAGAGCCTCTCACACGGGTTTAAACGTTTGGCACAAGACAGCCCAAAGAGCTCTTTGTTGTAGCTTGCTGCCAAGAGGTTCGGATTTGGGCTGGTTATCATTTGTTCCCTCCGTACTAATGACATCTTTTAGACAAACATTTGGCAATGCACTCTTGGCTCAAAACCCCCCACATTTTCTCAAGGAAACGTCCTTCCATATTAATAAATTAATATGAAGAACGAGGATCTCTCTATGAAAAAAGTGGAAAACTACTGTACTGGTTATGAAACAAAGCAGACCTGTTGGACTACAGGAAAAAATGTAGGGCACGAGTAAAGATGGAAAGGGCAGAACGCCACTTTCAAGAAATTCCCAAGTTTCCCACTGTGAGAAAATGTGTGTAAATGGAGTCAAACAAAGCACCCATGCCCTCAGTTTGTGCCAACAGCACTAAAACAGAGCCGCACTGAACCACCCCGTGACTGGTGCCCCACTCCACTCTTCCCCGACCTGTAAAACACGATTTTCCACACAAGCAATTTGAAGTTCACATTAAGGTAAATATTTTGTTGCTCTTGGAACACTGCTGTTTTCTGCTTGCCTTCGACAGCTGTTCAGATCTTTAATCCAAAAGAAAATAATTTTTTGCATCTTTTGCCCCCCTTCAGTAGTACACCTGGAGAAGACTCTGGATTTTTTTTTTTTTTTTAGTGAAACAAGCTGATTTTAAGAAGGACAGTCTTCTGGACACTTGAAGTAAACCTTGCACAGCGGAGAGAGCCCCGGGATTGCTGGAACTGCTCCTGCAAACACACCATGACGCAGCTCCTCCAGAGTCCCACAGGCACCCAGGAACTGCATCTGAGGCAGCAATAATCTGCTGTCACTTACTAAGTTGAGCTTCAACAGATGTTTATAAAGGACTGAGGTTTATCATCAATAAATCTGTCATGCTCACTTAGCTTTGCCGCTATTTAGGGATGCATAAGCCCCCCTTGTTCAATTTCAAATCTCTTCTGAACACAGTTTAAAAGGTCCGTTTTTCTCAGTTACTGCTTTGTGGTTTTGGTCTAATTCTCTTATGGGGTTTTGAGACAAAACTGAAGCGGCACAAGTGGAACAAAAGAGCTGATCGTGAACATTATAAGAAAAGTTGTGAAAAAAGAGAGAAAGTGAAAAATAAAAGATTTGGGGAACAGATAGTAAGGGAAGAGGGAGGGCAGCAAAGAACATGACAAATGCATACCATGGCCTGTAAACTATTTCATCCCAGCTTGGTTTTTGTGCCATCACATGTGGAATTCCTCTGTTTTAATATATGAGAGGTGGGGTAAGTGTAAGGGGAAGAGAGGTGAAGATGTGGAGTTTTTATGTCATGCACAAGATAAACAACAAAGGGAAACCCAGATTTAAACTCCAAAGGGTACAAATAATTGATTCAATTTTGTCAACCATCCAAACATGAACTTTGATGTCCCTTTAGACACTTAACAGCTTTCCATGCTCCATTTAGGACTGTCCACCTCTCATCTAAAGAGATGCACCCTGAGAGCCTTATCTTGTATCATCTCACCCAGACAGACCACGTAGGTTTACAAGCACCCCTTCTTCATTGTATTTCCAAACTGATCCCAGACTGACCCTTTGACTGAATTAGAAAACCTCTGAATATGGGCTAAAGACAACATATATCATCTGAAAAATGTGGAGGTGTATACTAGCAAAAGGAATACATAATTTTTCATGCAGGATCACTCATGTTTTCATCCTTAAGCATCAAGTGTCATCTGGTGGATTGACACAGAACTGCACCAACGAACCTCCCACAAAAAATTTTACTAGGGAAGAAAAAATAAATGAACTAAACAGAGAGAATATTTACCTATGGCCCCAGAGATGAAAAAAATAGAAGTCCAAACCTCTGACAGGTGCAGGTGTTTAGAAGAGGATCAGCCATAAGAATCTTATAACACATTCAGGGATTTGATGGACTTACCTCACTGAAATTCAGGAAATGCAAATTTTTTATGACTTACTGTCCAAAAGCTACTAAAAATCTGTATGCCTCTGACAATGACATTGAAAAATCTCAGTCAAATATTTATTTAGTCTTTTAATCTAATCTGAGATCCACATGCAACTACCTGAATCTGGAACTGGAGCTTTAAAGGAAAACAATCACTTTGGGTGAAATGTCAAGCTGTTTTCCCTCATGAAAAAAACAAAAAAATTTAAAAAAGGAATAAAGAATCAGACGCCTTAATCAAGGCCGACAAGGATGCTGCAAATCTTTAAATAAAAAAACATATATTTAACTAGAAATCAAACTTCCTATTTCTTTCTGTGCCTTTGAAACACATTCTGTGCTCCTCTGTCAACCAACATTAATCCACTCTGCTATCATGACTTTAAGGAACAGACAACTCCTTTTTTATTGCTAAAGGGAAGTAAGAGACCTAGCCAAGAAGAAAAAGAGACATCACAAGAAACTCCTACTAATGAAGCTGCTGGAGACAAATAATAATAAAATTTTTAAAACCAAACCAAACAAACAAAAAAATAAGAGCCTTTGCCAGGATCACCACAAAAAGATTATTTTCTATCCATTTTAATGCTTCAACTTGAACAGTAATCCCCCCTCCAATGAATGTGTTACTTCAAAGACATTGATTTTGAAATATATTTAGCAAACTTGATAAGCAAACAATGGGGAACATACCTCCAAGAAACACTTCAGTTTATAGGAAGAAGACAAGTGTTGATCAACTTATAAAGCAGCAAAATCAGCAGCACCTTCCTGGCCTTTCAAACAATTTCATTGCTTATTGTGGAAGGTCATAGCTGCTAATGGCATTAAAGGAAGTTTTAATTGTGTGAAATCACGGCAAAAGCCAATTGCCAGAGAGCGCTGCCCAGCCTCCACAGCATGGCTCTGTTTGACAAGGTCCTAGAATGATTTGGGCTCAATGGGATTTTAAATATTGTCTCATTTCAACAAGATGCTGTTGCCATGGGCAGGGACACCTTCCACGACCCCAGGTTGCTCCAAGCCCTGTCTAACCTGGCCTTGGATGCTTCCAGGGATGGAGCAGCCCCAGCTTCTCTGGGCACCCTGTGCCAGGGCCTCACCACTCTCACAGCCAAGAATTTTTCCCCAAAATCTAATCTAACCCTGCCTACTGGCAGTAGGAAGCCATTCCCCCTTGTCCTGTCACTCCAGGCCCTTGTCTGAAGTCCCACTCTAAATCTCTCAGAGACTCTTCAGGCACTGGAAGGGGCTCTAAGGTCTCCTGAGAGCCTTCTCTTCTCCAGGCTGAATACCCCCAGCCCTCACAGCTTGGCTCCAGCCCCAGCTAATACAATCATAGGACTGCAGGCTTTTAACTCCTCTTGTTTATTTCCCATGCTGTATTCATGTGCATAGAGGAATTTAAGCTGGGCCCCAAAGAAGCAAATCTACTGGCTGGAGTGGTTGAAATTCCTTTGCACTGCCCTGCAGCTTCTCCTGCTGTCCTGTGATCCCTCTCCAGGCTCTGAGCATCTCTTGCTGTCACTGCCATCAAAACAGAAGGAATGGAATGGATTGAGGTTCTCCTACTTTAGTTTTTGTGGTGGAACGGCTGAGTTATGCGTTAGACTGGGTTGTTCTGTGTTATGAAGTCAGACTCCATCAACTTCATCATTATCCAAAGTAAATTTGATGAGCAAAGGACACCTTACAGACACAGAATTAATCTGCTCTCTAACATTTCTTTCCTGTGTGGAAACAAAGAGAAGAGTGGCCGAGGCTCAGTTTGAGCCTTGAGGCATGGCCCCACCAAACTAGCTGTCAAATTCCACTGTGCAGGTTTTCCAAGGGCTGACAAGGGATGTGTCACCATTTTAGTGCTAGTCAGAGAGCTCTTTTGAAGCTATCTCCTAACTCGCTTCATGCTACTGTGTTTTGGTTTGTAGCTCAGCAGTCTTGGAGCATGCGACCTGCTCTCTCTTAAGAGGAGAGACATTCAGTGAGTGTGTCAGCACACAACAGCATGTTGACAGGCATGTGGCCTTTCAGGGCCTACCATGAGCTGACCTCACATAAAAGCCCTTTAGACTCACATCTAGGGCAGATGGTGGTCCGGAGGTCCTCAGCACCACCTTCCTTCCACAGATCCAATTCTATAGGCTGCAGTAGCTACTGATGTAGACATAGCAAATACAAGCTATTTTTCCTTTCTTTGGTATTTTTAACCTCAAAGTAAACATTTTACATTAGCAAAATCTACCACTAAATACTAAAAACTCGGAATACATTCTAAGCGGAACAATGTCAACTATGACTGCTTCCCACTCCTGAATCAGAAACAGAAATACTCCAAGAACTGTTTATACTCGTCTCTTACAAGACAAATCCAGTCTTCCCCCAAAACCTGACACAAGAGAGAAGGCAACGACAAAGTCCAGTCTATCCAGGAGAAGGTGAGAGCAGACTTCTCAACAGGCATTTCTAACAGGTAGCACCCACTGAGAAAAGGTTTGTAAGAGACTGCTTATCTCTGCATCCCAAATCACAGTTGCCACTAATAAATGCCAATGCTACAGATGGAGAGCAGATGCATCTGTCTGCAAGGGAAACCATGCGTCTATGCACTCTGGATCAAGCTGAAACTTTAAAGGTTATCCAAAACACCACCGGTTCTTCATGCAGTGTCTTGCTGGTAACACACTAGCCTAGAACCAGCCCAAGCTTTTGAGCAGCCTTAAAGCTTCTGAACCAAGTCCAACAGGGTTTTCCAGACAGCTCAAATTACCTAATCCTCTTTTTTACAGACTCCACATAAAGTCCCCAACTGACTAAGATGAAGTATGTAAGAGACAAAAAGCTTCAGGACATTAGAAAAAACGAAGTCAATCCTCTTCTTAACTTTCTCAAATGCTGTCAGAGGTCCAACTGAGCTAACAAAGACTAAAAAGCATTACCTCAAAGCTCAAACCATAGGTAGCTGATTCAGTCACAGTGTAAGCACTGTATACTAACATCTAAAAGTTGAGTTGCTTCAATTATACAGTGCAAGTTGTACTTGAAACAGGACAAGTTTCTGATTCTCCTGATTAGAAACCATCAAGCAACCAACTGCAAACATGATCTGCCTAACTGCAGAGAAAGCCAGAACACTAGAGCAGCACCTTACCTCTCAATAACTTCCCAGTTCCATTACCAGTTGTTTTGGGTGAAATCTAAAAATACTCTAGGTAACTAAAGAGGTTAACACAGTTATTAAAAAAAAAAAAAATCATTATATGCAATATACCATGCATTTACCCCTGGTGCTCCAAGGTAAAGATATGGTCTTGCTATTAGTCCTAGCAGAATAAAAAACTCCAAACTCTGCATATATTATGAGGAGCCCTCTTCCACAAACTGCAGGGCAGCAACAGTCCCAAAATTAAGTTGTGTTACAGCTCAAGGCACCAGAATGTCCTACTGCAGTGCCAAGTAAAGCCACTTCAGTGAGGAGTCCTCATGCCCCATTAGGGATTGCAAACCCTATGTTTAGGAGCATGGAAAGAAGCTGAGACATTTACGAGAATTAACAGGGCTGTATCTTGATTTTTCTACAACACCCTCTTTTTCCAGTGAAGCAGATCTGTGGTCTTCTGAAGACTCAATCAAATGCCACTTTATTCAGTACAAAAAGATGTAACTCCACCACGACACCAGCTTCTAGCTAAAGGAATCTTTTCCTGACATACAGATCCCTTAAACACAGATCTTTCTAGTTTTGCCTTTAGTGTTGGTGCCAAGACTGCTGGCTGCCAGCACAGTAGCAACTCAAGTTTGCAATGTGGGAGGGGGCAGGGGAGCATTCCTGACAATATTAGCAATTAGGAGTTTCCTGTAACATCAGCAGAGCACTGGTGAACAGCTCAGAAATGCAGATTATTTTCTTCTCTGAGACTTGATCAGCCATTATAAGATGCCAAGACAGCCTCTGTTACTGCCGTGACTGCCTGCAGGAGCCCCAGAACTGCTGCAGAACCAACAGTTAAGAGAAATCCCCAATGAATGAGACCATTGCAAAGCTCCTTTCTTTGGCAGAACCCAAATTTCCCCACTTTTCAGCATCCCATGTTTCCCCTCCCCTCATGTAACCACCTGAGCCACTGATCACAAAACACCTTATATTTACCTCAAGAATGACAGATACCTTTGACTGCTGCGATTTTTCCTAATCTACCAAATTGAATGAAATCTAGTCTTTCCGGATGGACCCATGTACTTCACAAGATTAAGCACAAAAGGAACTTCTTTAATCAATTTCCACTGTAACACATCCCCATCTGACAAAGAGGAAAATGAAAGGGGAAAAAATAAAGTTTTGTTCCTTCTTTTATTTTCCCACTGGAACAGGCAGTAAATGCTTTTTTTTCCTGTCATTTCCTGCTCTTAGGGACCAAAGTCTTTCATGCCACATAAACATTAAAACTCCTATCAAGCCCATAATTAGAAAGTGAAAAAGATAATAGAAAAGCTATTTAGAATAGCCTGAACTTTTTCCATAATGATATTGACATGCTGAAGACAATCCTTAACTGTTAAGCACCCTGGATCTTAAAGTCACTTCACTTTACAGTCTGTATCCTCAAAGACTTTTAAAGATAATCTAAGGAGATTACCCAGCATTTGAATATGGAGAACACTCATGACATGACTTGTAAGGAACTCTACATTTGTTCAGATCTCTGAGCATACTTGGGACCTAAGTCTGGGGAAAATAAATAACCATTTTCTTACAAAGCTGGATCTAACTGCAGGGGAATATACTGAACCCCCATGAACCCAGAAGAATATTTTTTTCCCTCTAACAAGACACTAGTCAGTATTTTTTCTCTGCTGTACTGGGTCTGCTTAGTACTGCAGGCTGTCTACAGCACTAAAAACTTGAGTATCAGTGCTTGTTTCTGAAGTGTCATCCCAAAAAAACCCACATGTCCTGGTTCCAGCCAGGATGGGGTCAATTTTTGGTGTTGAACCCGGAGGTTATTCCATACCACTTCACATCATTCTCCAGGATGGGGAAAGGGGTCCCTTCCAGGTGGCACCGTTTGGTGTGCTCGGGTGTTGTCGGGGGTCCTGCGTGGTGATGAGCACTCATGTGTGATCACTGGCCTCTTTCCTGTTCATTCTGTATTACTACTGTTGCCTTTACTGTTAATTTTCTTACCTCATTGATGTTTTCGGTAAATTGACATTGTCTCAGCTCATGATCTTTGTCTGTTGTGCCTCCATTTCTCCTATCCAGCTGCCATGGGGGAGAGAGCGAGCGGAGCAGGGTTTGGAGTCTTGGTGGGAACACTAAACTGGGGAGTACCATTCCCAAACCATGACACCATGAAACTAAGCATGACTGTACAAAGACCAGAAAACATGTCACTGTTTGTAATATTCCTGGTTACATGATATAAAACTATGGTGTGCCCACATTTACAAACACTGCAAGCCCGCTTTTAATAGCGGGTTAGCCTACCTGGACTCAGAAGATCCTTTTCTAGTGGAAAATCCATCCAAGGATCCAATAGTGTACAATGCAAACTAAAGCCAAGCTCATATTGCCAAGGATCTGCTGTTTGCCTCCAGTGGGATGAAGCTATTCCAGCATGTATACAACACATATTTTTGAAGGTCTTCTTAAAAACCAAACACACCCAAAAAAACTCAAACAAACAAAATAACTCAAACAAAACAAACAAAAAAACAAACAAAACCAACCACGACATCCCTCCCCCTAAAAAAAGCCCACAAAGCCCCCCAACATAAAAACACCCGCAAAACAATACTTCTAACAAAGATTGTAGTATCTTCCCAGCCAGAAGACCCTTAGCCATGCTAGCCAGACCTCAACTGAGTTTACATGGACAGCCCCAAAAAGGCAAGTGCTAACTATCTGCAAGTTGCTTCAGCAGAAGAGAGCCTAAAGAGTGCTCCCAATTTGGAGACCAGCACAGGGAAACGAATCAAATCTAAACGCAAATAGGTCTTTTTACATGGTCAGTATGACAGAAGTTGAGGGAAGGAAGAAACTGAAAGTGTTTGCATTAACTTTTTGGAACAGTTAGTGCACTGGGAATGTATTCAGAAGCAGGTCTGCCTGATGCAGAGTGGATCTGTCAGCTTAGACCTAACATTTAAGAAGACAATTGCCAACACTGAAAAACAGACTGGAAGGAAGGAAGTCGCACTCCTGATTTCTCTCAAAAATCAATTAGTTTAAAAAAAAAATCCCAAACCCACAAGACAAAACCCAAGCCAAAAACCACATTAGGTTTAATATCAGTAATCAACAAAACCTGAAAATGCATTTAATTCAGCTTTAGCCCCTGTATGCAGACTACACAGACAACAGATATAATGGCTGGGACTGATGAAGAGCAGCAACGCTGACCTATCTGGGTCAACTCCAAGTAAGAGACCAGAGACGTCAATATCTTTACTGAATATGCTACATATTTCAGCCAGACAACAGAACCAAACACTGTCACTATCTACCCTCCACAAACATTTCTAAGCTATCTCTAAAGTGCTGTAGAAATCCACAGCTGAGCTACACTTCAAGTCCAGCATAAATCAGCTTTTATCATGACTACCATTAAATAAATGTAAAAATAACAATGTAGAAAAAATGCAGACTTCCAGTTTTTGTGGGGTTTTTGTTTAAATAAACTAGCTCAAATCCTGCAATTGTGACATCCAACTCTTAAAAATGCATTTAATGTATTTCAAAATACACTCAGAATTCTTCAAGCTGCACCAAGAGATTACATGCTCAAAAGTCTCAGTTAATATGTAAGATCACTTCTTCCATCACAAGATAGGGGACCATAAATTCAGTAGGGGGTGGGGATTAAATAAAATAAAATAAAAAATCAGGGAAACAGCAGCACAATTACAGAGTTATCCTAATTCCACAAACACAATCTGTGTAAACCTCAATGTTTTGGATGCAAAACTAGAAGATTTAGAGGGCTGAAAGCGATGCATGAAAATGCACATTTTTGCAATCTGGTCTCCAGAAGGATCTGAAGATCAAAGCTGAGTTCAGCTCAAACTGCAGTAACTCAGGGTTTATTAATTTTTATTAGTCAGCCAAGCAGGCGTCACAGCAGAAACATATTGGGAAAAGATACCATCAGGAATATCCTGGAGCATCTGCAGAACAGGAATATGTCAGAGGGAAGAGACCAAGAACAGTGAGAAATGTTAAAAAAAAAAAAAAAAGCGGTAGGTTGATGTTGAGCCACATCAGCAGTACTTGAGGGTTCCTCAGGCACAGGAATGGGACAAACTGGTGACCAGGACTCAACAGGAGTTTGATGTTCACCCAATAAAGCTGATGGAACAGATCAGGAAACAGGAGACAGGATAATCTAGTGTGTTTGGCAGATTTGGAATATACTCTTAGCAGCCAATACCTTTGTGGTTGGGAGACCCAAACAATGTAGGTGCAAAAGCAGATGTAGAGGAATCAAACAGCCAAGTTTAAAACCTGTGCTCTCAAGGTTTAAGATTTTTAAGAGCATTTCACCAAGCCTCTCCCAGATTACAGGCACCACCTATGACTCCTGGGATTCTGACCCTCCATCGAAGAGAGACAAAACCACCACTCTATTGAGGCTCTGCTGTCATCAAAAATCATTCAGCAAGATCCTGCTCAATTCTCCACAGTGAAACCTAATCCAACAAGGGGGGAGGAGAGTAAAGGGAGCAATAAAACAGTGCACACTGTGCAGTTGGAAGCAACTCACCTGCGAGTTCCTTACAGCTTTGGATGAACCAGCTCAAACCCAAAATGCAACACTTTGCAGAGAGGAGTGGGGTGGAACATCCACCCTCAGGTATATTGTCATGATACAACATTTTAGCACTTCAAACATACAAGTAAAACAGTGGCACAACCCTGCATACAGTTTCTGAACAACTAGAAATTCTGTTATCGGCCATAAGAAAATTTCAATTTCTGTGGAAGCCATGAATTCTCTGAGCTGATGAACCCTCCAGCTTTAAGACACAATCCAATTTTTAAACAATGGGGTGTAGGGAGAAGAAAAGAAAGAGTAAAACCACCTCTTGCTGCCAGCTATTCCATAACCATTTGCTACAAAGGTTTTCAGGCCAGAACTCAGAAGCAGATGGACAAGTAACACAGCAGCTCTCCTATCCTCAAAATTTGCTTTGGAAGTTTCTTTGTCCTAAGAAGAGGATTAGCAGTTTTTAAAATAACTTTTGGGACTTGAATGGTCTGGGAAATACCAAAAATACACCAGACTATCCTTTCAAGGGAATAAGAAAAGCATCTGTTCTGCGTTGCAAGTGAAGCAACTTTTTTGACTGCACAACCATCAAGATCAAGCAGCCATAACTCCAACCAAAGACCCAGTTCCAAGAACTTCACACATTACAGATGAGTCAGGATTATTTAAAATTATTATTTCACTATTTTGAGTTAATCTTACTCTCTTCTAGCTGTGAACACTTGCACTTCCACCAGTAAATTAGGAATGGTAAAGCAAGGCAGGTATTTGCACAAGATGAAAAAAAGTTTTAAGAAATGCATTTCTGAACTGTGCAATAATTAGAGGGGGACTTCTCCCCCCAGCTTTGATATTTGGCTCTGCATTTCTAAAGCCAAGAAACAGGCTGTAAGAATTTCAACAGCAAGTAGTAAAACAGATCCGGCAGAGCTCAGCAGGCAGCACTGTTTGTTCCTCCATGGGAAACTTCACTCTGCATGAATGACTCCCACAGCCAGTGAGAGCGACTCATAGAGGTGGAACACCTGGCTCCAACAGGAAATTGGAATGGCTGAGTTTTTCCTCCAGGCAAAATTAATCTGCCCCTAGTCAGGGGCTTTGCAGATATTCAACAAACAATGAAAAAGCGGGACAAAAAATTTAAATAGAAAAACCATATATGTTACTTTAATACAAACCCCTAGGAGTTCCAAGATGGAGCCTGGGGGCTGGATCTTAATCACTGTCAGTTTTTGAAGGTTGAGCCACAGCTCCAGAACAACCATGCCAACCAACAGCCCAGTTTCACCTGTGGGGGCACAATCCCTTTTTCCATCAAATTTAAGAGGGAATACAATGCCCAGGTTGCACTGGGTTACGTGTTCAGCCATCCCAAGCGTGTGTGCAGCCCTTGTTCTCCTGGCGGCTCACCAGCAGCAGCATGGAGCTGCAGTGGTTGACCCAAGGGCCAGACCACTACCAAACCCCTGGGGCTCCAAACACATCTCCAAAGGTGTGACCAAGGTGGGCTTGTGTGAGGAAGCTCCATCCTCCACTGAGAGCCTCCATGAGGAACCTTGCGTATTTATCCCCCAAAGGCTGTGAGAACTAAGTACACTGTCATCCCCTGTCTTTCCCAGAAACACTGCAGCCAGCACAGGGCATGATGCTGGATTGTAACAGCAAAATCTAGGAATAAAACCAAGTCCATGGGAAGCTGAGATCTGGTGGTATTTTCACTCACCGGTCTGCAGAGAGATCACTCCTTCCTTTACTGTATTTATTCAGCTCTCTGTCAGTGTTACCCTGGAGAACTTTTCCCTTATTTCTGCAGTGCCCACAGGTTACTCTCCCAGAGCATTTTGTACAGATTTCCTCTTTTACAAATTTCAGATTACTTACTAATTTTTACTTTTAAACCCTGTTTCTTCAAAATCTCCTCCTACTCCCCCTATCAAGTGTTTTTGCACTGTACTCACTTTTTCCTTCTCTTCTATCTCAGTCTTCGATTCTACTACTTCATTCCTTTCATTTTCTTCACAAACATTTGTATTTAGCATTTTAAAGCTGTGGGTGAAATTCAAATCAAAAGCTCCCATCGGACACATAGGGCCAGTGGCAGAAAACACAGTATCTCTGCAGATCTCATTCTGGAAGTGACAACCAAATTACACTTAGCAGGTGATTCATATCAAACATAATAAACTCATGTTTGGAGGCTTCTTTAGTCTTCCTTTCACAGTTCCTTGCCCCAGTGTTTGGTACATTAACTTTCACCCCGTTGCAACCTCAAGGCCCAAAATGATTGCTGAAGTAGCAAGAATCCTGTGAATGTAAATATTTGCTCAGGGTTAAGTTACCAAGAGAGAATTTCTGCTCAGAGCCTGCAAACCCAAAAAGAAAGAATAAAAAGAAGCCAAGAGTTTAAGAAAACTAAAGCCCAGTGTAAAATTCCTTTATTATAGTGAGACACCTGCCTGTTTTTCAGAAGTTTAAAATAAAGAGAAGAAACCTCTGACACCAAAGTGATATTTAGATATCTTCCAAAAAACACCAGGACTACTGGCTTCTTCAGACTTTTAGAAACTACATGTTTTAATATCAAGGCTGGTATCCTCAAAAAATCTCCATTCAGATTGCCATGACGCCATGTACAGACGTGTACGCTTCTTGCATACACTGTATCCAAGTGCTCCATCCCAAGGATAGAGGTTGGGCTTCCAGTAACAGGCTGACATCTAACCCGTGTCAAACTTTGGACCCTGCGTTAGTGGTTTAGTCATTCACATTAATTAACCAGCTCAATGAATACCCGAAACTGACCGTAAAGGTAGCTACACTTAAAGCACTGGCTCTGTACACTTCAGCAGAGATTATTCAAAATGCCTGAGGAGAGAAAAATGGCAAATACAGCACATAATTTATTCATTCAATAGTCCGGCACAAAAATGCTCTCTCCTTGAAAATTCATTAAACTTAACAATTTCTAAGAAGCAAAATCAAATTACACAAAAAAAGAAGAAATAAAGAACTAGAACAATCTTTTAAAAGGGGACATTTCAGGATTTTAAAATACAACTCCAGTAAAGTAATTGCTCATGGCCATGCTGAAATGCATGAGGACCTACAAGGTTTCACAGCTCCTCACCTCTCACAGCAATGGCCAGTGGTCTGCTCTGTCTCTGTTAACACTGTGAAGGTTCTGTCATCCCAAAAGATGCATTTTTTCTATGCCTATCAACAGATTTGAAGACTATTAATTCTACATTACTCTATTCACTGCTCAATGACTGCTTCTGACATGACTTCAGGAGCATCCTCTGAACAGCTACGGATACTTCCAACACATTTAAATGTACTCTAGAGGCCTACGAAATTTAAAAATTTAGAAATGGTTATTCTTGCCTTTAGTAACTCTGAGGTCTCTCAGAAAGTCACCAGCATTTAAGACAAAAAAGTTGGTAACACTTGATGTATTTCTTCAAGACACAAAACATCCTTCTCAGGCTATTGGTGCTCAACACGAGTACAGGGAGGGACCAGCAATGGTCATTCTGACCAGCCTCTTGGGGATGCCGTGTGACAGTAAAACCAGATTTACTAGCCTCACCACTGACACACATTACATCATTCAGGCATGTGTCTTAACAAAGGAGAAAAATTCCATATTAGCACTCCTGCAACTTTTTTATGCCGATGGTTAACTGTGAAAGAGCCGTTGGTTTTTAGAGCTCGTAACCACAAAACTGATTATACTAAGAGGGACAGAAAGATCATGTCTGTATCTAAAAGGTTATTCAAACAGCCTGGCTTCAAGGTAGGAATTTCATCCCTCTGTTAATGGAGGGACTACAGATGAGAAGTTGATGAACTTATTTTGTTGAGCCCCTCCAAGATCCTGCAGGGAGTCCTGCATGAGATGACTGAGATTATGCTGTGTCAACAACCGCCTCTTCTCAGCCTTCCACCTCAGTTCTCACCTAGCCCTCTCACGGCAGTTAAATCATTGGCTTTCTGTCCCACACAAGGGTCTTAACCGTAGGCAAAAAACAAGAGAAGTCCAAACCAGAACATAAGGAAGCAGGTAATGCCAATAAACTCTTTCACAGAAAGACAAAAATAGCAACAAAAGTCAGTAAAACCAGAAAAAAAAAGCAGGGAAAACAGCATTTTGTGACGTGGTGGTCAGGGACCACAGAGGCAATGTGCTTTCCACAATGCCACTTAAACTCAACGAGTTAACCCTGAGAAGCCAGGCGACAACTGCAGACCTGGGTATTTCTCACAGAAGGAGGTGGTGACTCCTGTCAGAAAAAGCAATAGCCACACCACGGAGGGAGCGGAGATGAGCATGATGCTATCACTCCAGTTAGCATCACAGGTGGAGACGCACCAGCACATCTCTACACAGGCTGGCACAGCACCTGCCCAGTACCAAGGTACAGAAAACACTCAGTATTGTAGTCTCAGGAACTCCTAACAGCAGGCAGCATAGATAAAATTAACAGCCACAACTGTGAAACTGTGAAATAAAACCCAAAGGTCCATAAAGTTTTAAGATACTGCAAAGTGTAAAATGCAAATCTAGTTATAGTAACCCTTGCTTTTAGGAGTTGGCTGGGAATGGGAGGGGGGAGAGTAGAGGGAGGGGAAAAAAAATTTCCCCTGGAAGCACTTTCCAGTGTACCTCGCTATTGTTCCACCAACAAAGGCATCTCAAATTTCACCACCCATAACCTCCAAACCAGCCAGAGTTCTGTGCTGTGCCTTGACTGCCTCCCAAATGCTCCAGAGAATGCAACGCTGAGCTGCAGACACCTATCTTCAATTTCACATGGATTTTCACCACGGAGGTCTGAGGTCCTGTGCTTGGGGTTGCCAGGCTCAGTTCTCCGTGGGGAGTCCAAAGGGGTTGGCAGAGGACAAAAAAAATGAGAGCCCTGAGAGCTGGTGATGGGCATGTAGCATGGCTCAAGAGCTGTCACATCATGGAAAGGAATTCAATGATATTCCCTCCTATTTTCCCTCTCTCTCATGCCCAAGTCCATCTTAGCTCAGGCTATCTCATATACTGTTTCCACATCTGAGAAATATATAAAGTCACATTATTTTTAACTTAAAATGAACTTTCAGCTAGGTCAGAGAATTTGGAACAAGAGACATATTTTCAAAAGAGTATCAATAGTCATCGTTATGTAATCATTCTTCATCATAAGAATCACAAGTCATAGTCGGTCTCTCAAATGAAACATCAAATTCCACACTAACATTTTATAATGCCAACACAAATGGATACCACAGTAGTTATTACTGCTTTTGATCTGCCACTGTTCACTCTACTCAAACAAGTTAACATCTACATAATCAATAGCTCAAATGTCTAACACAATATCTGTACCCAGGGAGCTAGAAATATTCATTAACTATGTTTTACCAGTCACCTCTTTTAGTTTCAAATTGAGTTTCTGGTAAATGAAAAATTTAACTTTAAAAATTAAAATGTAGATTTTAACAAAACAGCTTGAAGAAGAAAATTAATCTTGCTCAAAAGCATTTCACAAGTTCATAGCTTTAGTAGAAACCAGTGCCCAGTCAGAGGAATCAAAGCATTAATCATATCACTGCTGTGTGTATACTCCCTGCCCTTTCAATTCTCACACAGACCACTGGGTCACATTCACTGACCAAAGAAGGACCATTATTGATCCCAAATAATCTTATCAAGATGCCTAAAAAAACAAAAAAAAAAAAAACATTCCTGACAATGTGGAAAAAAACCCATGCATCCATAATTATTGAGCTCAGACAGCAGACAAGCTTCAGTCAGGAATATTCAGTGTTCTTTGAGCTTATAGACACATGGGAGGATAAAGCTGTTCCCAAAATCTCCTGCACACATAAGCTGTTCCATTTTTCACTGAAAACCGGTAGGAAACAGACGGACTTTAGGTCATATATCAGAGGGCAGCATGCCCACATCACTCCATCTCACATAGCTTGTTTGAGAACAAAGCTTTCTCAAAACCAAACACATTGAACCTGATCAGGGAGCTCAGAGTATAAAACCATCAGAATACTTTGGAAAACACAGCCACAAAAACTGCCTTGAAAACACTGCAGTGCGAACAATGCACTGATGAAAAATCATCATCTGAGGTTCTGACTTCCCAAGTCTGTCGCTCCTGGTGTCACAAGGTTTCAACATCCCATTTCTACCACTACTGACCTAAGACAGTCTTCCTCATTCTGGATCACACTAGAGAAGCTCATCCCACACAAAAAGCCATGAGGACCATCACCACTATGACTCTACTATTATTATTGTTTTGAATATAATATTCTCTCTTGCACCTCTTCAACACTCCAAGACAAATACACTCTGCAGTCCTGACCTCATCCTACATTACCACCTCAGCCAATGCTGGGAGCTGGGGAGACACCCACAAGAATTGTGGTGGTCAGTATTTCCGTGGCATTAGTACAGCACACCAGATTTCCTTAAGGGAAGGGCAACCTAGTATCAACCCCATCTTTCTTCCCTGCCTCTGTGGAAGATGCCTGACAAGCCTTAGATCTGCACACTTGGCAAGAAGCAAAGGTCCTCTGGAAAGACAAAGTCCCGTCTTGGCTTTTCAGCAAGCCATACATTTAAATGCAAGAAACTTCACCAAATGAGACTGAACAGCAATTCCAGCTCCATTCAAGAACTATTCCAGCCATTATTTGCAAGCAGGGCACATCAGATCCGAGCCACAAAGCGAGCAAGCTCTACAGATTTCCCTTAGATCACCACACTGAGTGCCCTGACTCTGAAAACAGGAATGAAACTTACTGAAGAGCACCAACCACACTTAAGAAAATCACAAACATACACATACAGTGGGTTACTGTATCTACAAGCAACTGACATGAGAACCCTGGCTTCACTAACAGAGCAGGGAGCTGCTAACATAGGCATTTCAGGTACCCATGTGGGAGGCCCAGCTTCTAAAAATTAATGTACTGAAGACTGGCACCCAAGGAGTTCAGGAGGTGCCAGAAGTCAGACTGCCTGAGTATCTCCGGATCCAGGGCAGATGGGGACCTTCAGCAGCTCTGGAATTCACCATTATCTTTCCTAGGTTGATCCAACCTTTACTTACCCAAGAAGAAAACTTCCACTCTTTAAAAATAAGAATTTATTTATTCAAAAGAAGGCATTCCTTCAAACTCAATCTTATTTTTATCATTTTTCTCTAGCTTTATTAAGATAAGAACACATACAATATAAAGAACTGGGTCACAAGCGAGCTAAATCAAGAACAACCCAGCTTGCTTATTTCAGGGGATATTATAAACACAGCTCTGCTAGTTGGGAGTATGAACTCTAAAACATCCTCTTAGCATTGTGAAAAACAGCTTTCTACAAAAAATAAACTTCTTCCAAATAATGCAAGAATACCTTTACCAGTGTATTGGTCACCATACATAACCCCTTTTCATTCTGCATACTTCTTGACAAAACCAATTCTGGTCAATAACAATTGCCAATAGTCTCTCCCACTCCTTGGTGCCGCTGTGTATCAGGCACTGCAAGATTCTTTTATGTTGCAGAGCTATTTTCCTTTGTGTTAAAAATCCCTAAAGCTCGCAATGGAACTAAGGTAGAGCATATCCCTTTAACATAGTTAAACCACTCTTAATACTTGGAATGGAAAATGTGACATAGGTACTAAGGTTTAAAAAACAGCTACAATGCATGTGGCCAGCTTTCTAAACATAAGGGGTTTTAGGGCTTTTTTTTTTTTTTTCCCTTCCCTTCCCTTGTTCTTTTTTTTAAGGAAAACGCTGGTCTTACAGAGACTGCCAGCTAAACGTAACAGGCCATTGTGGTTCAGAGATTTTTAATTTGCAACTGGAAATGATTTACATTTAATGTACCAAGAGGTCCAAAAGGTATTTAAAAAGGAGAGCATTTCATAAATACCTAAACATCGATTAGCAGGAAATAAACTTAATCTATACAGTTAATAGCAGTTTTACTGAAATGAGCGTTTAACAGAACAGATTTTGTGTGGTTTTAGGAAAACTAAAAATATATTTACACAACTCGGTGCTGCATTTACTCAAACATGGATTCCCTGGCCATTGTGAGCCGCACAGGGACGCCGGGTCCAGGGTGTGTGCGGGGGGCAGCTCGGGGTGAGCCCGCGGCCGGCGCTTGGGGAGCCGTGGGTAGCGCAGCCAGCGCTGCTGCGGGCCGGGCTTGGGGAGGGCGGGCCGGCCCCGCGGGCGATGGGTTTGCATCAGAACCGCTCCAGCGGCTCGCGGGGGCAGGGAACGAAAAGAAAGTCTAAGAAAGAAAGTTAG
>VZTN01016830.1:289266-373737 GCA_013400515.1 Erpornis zantholeuca
AGGGCGCACCCGCCGGGGCTGGCCCCTCCCTAGGGCCGGGAGCGGGGGACAAGGGGAGGGGGACAACACCCTTTCCTGCCCCCTTCCCGCCCGGCCCCGGGGAAGTGGCGCCTGCTGCTTGCGTGGCCCTTGGGCAGTGCTGCGAGGAGCTCCCGCTGAGCCAGGTCCGTCCTGGGCTAACCGAGGACCACATCCCACTCCCCCCAAGTGAACCGGTGGGCTCCGGGATGCGGCTGCAGGGAGCAAGTGGCGCCCGAGCCCCTCTCCACTCGCATGCCACAGGGAAGGTGTTTGTGGGTCCTGTCGGTGAGAAAGAGGACCAACCCAGGCCGAAGCTCAAAATCACGTCACAAGCAATAGGAAGGGGAACCTAAGGGCTACGGGCTCTACACCGGCTGTTGCCCCTGGAGCCAAAAGCTTCTCGGTGCAGCTGCTGGAGGCGGCTGCGGGACACATGCCGAGGCCCGGGAGAGACCCCGGGCTGTCCATGGTTTCTCTTACTGACTGACCTGTTCTTCCATGAACGTGTCAGAGAGCAATTCAGATATGAATTTTGTCTGAGGGGACCAAACGCTGCCAACCTTTTCCCACCTCCCGGAATCATTCCAAGAAACAAGAGCTTCTTAAATAGTCAAACCCGAAGGCCCACCTGACTACTCTGTGCCTGAACAGGGAGTAGGACGCTGTAGGTAGGAGGGATTGCAGCGGAGTTGGAGGGTGATGCTCTCTTTTGTAGCCCTGGTGAAGCGCTCCTTCCACACAAGAAAACCCTGCCTCTTCAGGTGAGGCACATATTTAAAGGAGAGCTTTCTGAGATTTAAGACCAGCTTCTCATCTTCTCATCACAAGGAGCAACTAATACCGAGAAAAACAAATAGATACATATCCATCTCTTTTAAGCCCTTTTCTTCTAACCTAACTGTCTCAGTACCTACAGTTTCTCTTCATCTCTTATGAAGGAAGTCATAATAGAAACAAGTCTGCCTTGTCAACATTTCTGTCATTTCTTCCATTCACAGTGTTAGTCTCAAAGAAGTCAAAGATTCTCTTAAATAGATTAGAAAATGATTGGAAATCTTCTGCAGTGGACTGGACCTTGGTGAGCACCTGAAGGTCTTAGTTTTATTAAATCTTAGCTGTGAATTCTACTTTGTACCCAGTACAATGAACTTCTTTAAGCTTTGAAGCTTATTACATGGGTAATGTCCATTGAATATGGTCTTTATCTTGGGCTTGTTTTAATTGTTTTCAATCCATTGGTATCTAATGCACATATGTGCAAGGGCAAGAGAAAAGGGCCAATGCAGTGTGCAGTGGTTAGCAAAGTTCATACAGATATTCTTTCTGTCTAAAAATAAAAAAGTTGCCTGTCATGTTGCATTGAAATTCTGTTTACAAGACAAGCTCTCTCAATACAAAGTACTTCTCTTTCATGGTAGGCTTTGCAGTTCAATGAGGATTACCACTGCATGTCCAGGAAAGATAAATTTAATGAGGGTAAGAATAACCTCTTCTAGATTTAATGAGACATTGGAGACCAAAAAGCCAAGGCTTTGCACATACATGGGGTCTGTCTGACATGCTTTTCCTGTAGGAGATGCACACTGTGTTTTGTTCCGGATCATGTAATCCTTGGGGTGACCCTCATGTGCTTTTTCCATCATATGACTCTCTATGGCAAACACAGAGTTCCTTTGTGCGCAGAGTCCTTATTTATAAATCTTGGAATTTTGATTGGAGTTTTTTTCTTTCCTGAGAAGACTACTTTGCATGTGAAAATAAAGATTTGAAGATTACTGTGATGTCTTTTGAATATTTGTGCAATCTCATTTTCATGAATTTGAAACTGGGCCTTTGCACTTGCAGATAAAGCAGAACTGCTTTATTTCTCATTTACAATGAGATTAAACCAGCAGATGCAATAAAAACAATTAAATTTTATGGCAGCATTGAAACTTATTCTGTTGCTTTTAAATTTGAAAAACAACCCAAACCAACAAGTCAAAAAGAAATGATTGATCAAAGGTAGCTTTCAAGGGAAAATATTTTTAAGCCAAAACCATACTGAGGTAGGGTTTGCGTTGTTTTTTTTTTTTTTAATGATACCTTAGGCAAAAGCAAGTATATTCCATATTCACTAACCCTACTTACCAGAGCAGTTAAGGATCCAGAGGAAAAAAAAGCCACAGAGTAAAAGAAAAAAATAAGGAACTGCAGATAAAAGTAAAGCAGCCCTCCATTTAGGACACAGGTCCTGTGGCAGCTATTAAACTCTGGCATGAGATTTTTATAACAGAGTGGAATAGTATTTTAGCTGCACATCATAAAGTAGTTGAACTTAAATATTTACTGGGGCTTGAATGTTAATTTTTCTTAACACCGAGGCATTTCCAATCCCGGACTTTCTAATTTCACTTGTATTCTTTATTTGTATTCTTTATATAATGACTTAACAAGTTTTCTTCATTTAAATTGATTCAGATCTTTTTAAGGTAATATACCTCAGCGTTGTTATTTGGGCTCTCTGAAAGCAGAATTAGGTTCATACAACAGGTAACAAAAGATCAGTGATCCACCTGTTTTTGGAGCTTGATCTTCACAACTGAAAATGCCCTCTATGTCCAAGGAGGGCACAAGAGCCATTCTTCATCTTTTAAATGCTGGGCTGGGGAAAACAGTAATCCTGTTGCCATTGCTTGACAAAAAACAGAGAGCTACAAGAGTGGTGGATCCATTCACTTCTGTCTCCGGGGTAAAACAAGGGTGGATCATTATGGGACTCATGATATGCCGACTAGAAAAGCTACACTTGATGTGTGACTGTCCATACTTAGCGGAGAGGATGATGAGGATGAGGAGGTGTTGCTGACCACTAGCTAACAGCCAACACGTGTGACAGCGAGCAGAATCCTCACCTGCCAGTGAGTGTCTCTCTGTTTTACTGGCTGTGACCAGAATACCAGGGCTGAACTCATGACAGAGCACAGTAGTGTTACAGAAACCTCCATGCATAGATTAGGTTCTGTTTACTGTGGGTTCGCATTTATATTTTTAGATTACTTAAAGCTGTAGGCTTATCAGACGTGCACATTCGTTTGCAGCAGTGGGAGTGAACTTAGTGACCCAGGAGGTCCTTTCAGCTCCCATGTTCATCATTTATTCGTGTATCACATTATAAAGTAAATGAGGAGCTATAGCTTGTCACCATTCAATTAAACACTTTCAAACAACATTGAGTTTCATATTACCTTCAAAAACAAGATGTGCTTTATGAGTTGAATGATGGAACATGGTACAGATGCACCAAGGGTGATGAGTTTCACAATCAATGTCTTTCAGGAACACAAATCCCATTATTCAAAAGGAAAAGCACAGAGGTGCCTAAGTGCTTTTAACAATGAGCAGGATTAGAGGTAAGCCCTTTCAGAAATTAAATAATCTAAAGGGCGTTGCAGATTTTACCCAAGATTTTCAGTAGCCTGAAGTCAGTGAAACTGAGATTCTGTCAGATTGCTGCTTTGATTAGAAAGGTACTAAGACTGGACTCTCTGCCAAACAGGAGAGGGAAATACTGTTTTTTTTCTGGGCACCACTAGATTAGAAATTTACTCCAGAAACATTGACTTCTAATACATACCACAATGGTCTGGCAGACATAAGATATAGCTTTTAAAAAAAAGAGGGAAATACAGCACTTGATTTTTGTCACCCTAGTCACCGTTAATCTGGATTCAGAACCAGATACTGACTCATTTTGAATTCTGATAAAAGAGTTATCTCTTTTTTTATGTCACTCTACATACATTTCATCAATTATGCAATTACTCTATTACTTAAGGGTGACCCAGCAAATTAATTGAAGCCAAAATATTTAGTAAAACTTTATTCAAAAAATTATTGATTTCGGTAGTTTTAGCTTTGTTCCTCCCTGTACAATAGGACTATGTCTGCTGCAGGACCCTCAGCAATGCCTGCCTGGTTTCTTACCTTTCACAAAGCCTCCCGGCAAGCTGGCAATGCCAGTGAGTGGGGAGCTGAGAAGGTGCAGAAGTACTCACTTATAGGTAGCCACATCTCCATCTGGACTCAGCCAGGTTGAAACCTTGCGCATGTTGATTGAAGCGGTGTTCTCTGACTTGGGGTTATGAATGGGCAAAGGGGAAGGTACAGACCGAACTCTTTGCTGGTTGCCAACGACTCTGTCAAACCTGTGACCTAGCACACAGCTGAAGACAGCTTTTGCTGCTCCAACCCATTCCTGCAGGGCATTGAAATTTACAAGCAGGACAAGTTCTGTGCACAACAGATCCCGCACAAGCCCAGAGTAGTTGTGACACACAGAAAAAATGGCGAATGCTCATGAAGTGAACTGGGTTACCAGAGCAACCAAAAAGAGAGAAAAATTAAAATTTCTTCCCAATTGTGATTCCATTTATTGTCTGTCATGTGACTCAGGGTAATCACTTGCAGCACTGCTATCCATTCATAAAACTTCATATTCCTAAGCTGCCAAGCCAGTGACTCGCTGAAAGAGCAAGAAATACCTCCAAGGTGAGCTGTACAAAACCGTGGGTAACCATGGCAAACCTGAACGAAAGGGAGGAGGGGTGGAGAGGAGAATTCTTGAGACAAGAGTCAAATATTTCAGTATGGAAGAAGCGTGACCAGCTTTGCTCTGCTCTCAGCTCCCATTTTCCTTGAAGCAGCAGAGGGTCCTGTGAGCAGACGAGCCCCTCTGGCTGGTGCTGCCTGGCCCTGCCTGGCTCTCTGTGTCCCCGGTGGGCTCTGTCAGGCCTTGCCTGGCTCTCTCTGGCCTTGTCTGGCACTGCCATCTCGTGTTTTCTGCCAGAACTGCGACCTGATCACGCAAAGCTGCCAGCAATTATATTTTGCATGTTCAGGCGTAAGGGTCACATCACTTCTATGTTTCTTACTATTTTTCGACTCCCACCACAGATTCTCTTCACTTCATGTAGACCACAGTCAATGTAATTTCTCCGAGCTGACTTCCAAAGGGAGTTGCTCTGGACATTCAGCAACTGGGTAATTCCAGAGCATAAGGCAACTGAGCTGGAAATTAGGTGCTTTCAGCACAAGTATCATGCAGAACAAAAAGTAGTTTTGATCTTCATTGGTGGCCAGACTTGTAAAGTATATGATTAATAGGCACCTTTGTACTGGTCGGATTCTCCAGCCATGCTGCATAAACGGATCTGCTAGTACCAATTTTAACGCTTTATGTTCAAAGACATCCTTTGATTTGCTGGGCACTAAGTATAAAACCCACAGCCAGTAATGTCAGAGACAAACATTCCTGTCATGTCTTTGATGGGCAGGTGTCATGCTTGGCACAGACTTGCATTCCTGCCTCCTCTACAGCCTCTTGAAGTGCACGTGCACAAATTTTCTTCACACTACTTCAACCAGTCTTACACTGCCCAGTATAAACAGCTCCACAGAAGAATATTTGTATTTTGTGTCAGAAGCTCTTAAGAGTCTGTAATTACCCAAACCTTGCAGCCTGTTTTTGTGAACATAGTGCTACTACCCCTGACTTCCAACAGCACCTTCCTACATTTTAGCTGAGCACAGAGTGCAGGCTGGATGGTGCTTGCTTGCAGAGGTGCACACTCTGAAAAGAGTATTGGGCACTGTGTAGTTACCATCATGCTATCTCAGCTGTTCTAAAACACTCGAGACCCAACTGTCATGTTACCCACCCAGATCTTGAGGCTCCCTTTCTGGACCTGTGAGCTTTCTTGACTGAATCACTGCCTTTCTGTTTCCCTCTGTCCGTGACTTTCTGCACAATTTTGAGAGGGTACTGAAGGTCAAAGATCCCCCAGACCTCCCAGCAGTGCATCAATCACTAGTATAAGATATCCCTGTGCCTGGGCTATTTTAGCTTTGGAAGCTGGTAGTGACACAGACTACTTGGCTGGTAGCATTCTGTAGGCACCAAACTTAGTTCTCTTAATGTAACACCACAGAAAGTAATTTAGTTAAAAACATGTTTAAAAGCACCCTAACCTGAGGCTAGTCAGATGTATCTGGTTACACATGATATGGACATTAAAGTATGAACAACTGTGTTTGGATTGATTCAGATATTAATTAGCAGAAATATCACAGAATAGTTCAAAGACTTCAAGGATCATCAAATCCAATCATTACCCAAGAACTGCCAAGGCCACCCATGTCCCCAGGTGCCACATCTGCATGTCTTTTAAATCCCTCAGGATTTCAAATCCCCCAGGGGGGGCCTTCTCATTCCAGGCTGAGCTCACCCAGCTCCCTCAGCTTCTCCTCATCAGGCTTGTCCTCCAAATTCTTCCCCATGTCCATTCTCTTCTCTGGACATGCTCCAGCTCTTCAAGGTCCTCCTTGTCATAAGAGGCCCAAAATTGACCCCAGGATTCTAGGTGGGGCCTCACCAGTGCCCAGCACAGGCGGATGATCACTTCTTCCCTGGTCCTACTGCCACACCATGGCTGGTACAGGCCAGATATCACTGGCTTTCCTGCCCACCGGGACACACCTGGGCTCATGTTCATACTTAAGAGGAAATCATTCTTAGCCAACTTACGCTTAAAACAGAGGGTTACTGGAATCCAGGAGACTTTTTGAAGACACGAGACATTTTGAAACCACACACAAAAGCATTCAAATATGCCAGGGAACATAATTTTCTCTCACATATTCTCATTTTTTCACACTGCTCCTTCTTTCTTTGTGCCTCTTCCTAGCCCCTGGAGCTAATAAATGTGCTAGCTGATCCCTTTAAGATGGAGAAATGCACACTATGCAGTCTGTACTACCAGACTACACTAAATTGGCAGCTGCTTTTTTGGAATTGAGTTTTTCCTAGGCTTTATGCCAAACAATCCATGCCCACAGCAGATCCAGCTGCTTCAAGTTGCTCAAGTCCAGCCTCATCCACAGCTGCCACTTTTTTTCTTCCTGCCGCTTTCATACTCTTGCATGTTTTTTCTTTATTTTTTAGATCTGCCTCATACAGATCACACTCTTCCCCTCTACTTTCTTGTTTCCCCTTCTGCTACTTCCTCTTCTTCTCACTCCACAGGAACACATCCATCTTTCTATGAGTAAGTATTTTGGGTTGGAGTAGTGGCTTTTTATCTTTTTCCTTCTGTTCCATGAAAGATCCCTTCTGAAACATAATACTGCTGAAAACTCTCCTTCAGGGGAATGGGAGAAACAGCAATGACAATTTTGCTGCCTACAAACAACACAAGAAGAGGATTTATGTGGTGCCCCCTTGCTAGATGTTCTGCCAGGGTTCTTAACAAAGCAAGCTCTGCATATAGGATGCAGCAGCAAAAAAGAAGTCTCATTTTACACCTCTGGGAAGAGCAATCCAGAAGAGAATGATGAGCCTGATGCAAGTCAGAGAAGAAATGAGGAAAGTTCATCCTTCTGAGGCTTTAAGAAGGGTAAGAAACACCAGGGAGGAGAGAAAAGCCTGGATTCTTACCTTTCTTCTTACTGCCCAACCACCTTCTGCAGCTAGATTGGAAAGGCAGAACACAAATATTACCTTTAGCTCTCATGCCCTCCCTTGGCTGCAATTCCAGTTCTGCTGTGGACTTTTGGTAACTTGGAGGGGTTATGAACATCCTGAGAGCCTAACTGTGTATTATACTGAGACGATGAAAAAGACTTCAGCCTCAGCATCACGGCTCATAGAAGTGTTCTCAATTCCATGCCCCATTGTTCTAATGAATGTTTTCTTGAAGCCTTTATAGATAAACATTCAAAATAAGACTCAAAAATAATAATATACTCAGAATAATCAAATTAACTAGCTGCTCTGCTTGGTTAGGAGCTCACAAGGTGATCTTTATCGTTTTTAATTGTTTTTTCAAAATTCTTGGGTGCAAAAATACCTTTTCCTGGTCCTGTAGGTCCATCTACTACATCAGCCTTTAAGAAACCACAAGAATGTGAATATATTTTGAAGCTCTAACTACTGTAAGTATTTGTCAAGCTGAATTTTACCATGTTATCAAGTGGGATCTCCAAGAAGCATCCCTGTCTTAATTTTCATTGCCTTCATCCCACAAAACCAGGTACATGGGAACTTCCAGGTCTCCTATCTTTAGGCATCTCAGTACATCCAGAAATCTACCCTGTTCCTCCTTTGGGAAGTGACCAACTTGTTTTCAAGCCTCACTTGCAAGAAACAAAGGATCACTGCTGGATTACTGACTCCATTGCGAGCAGGAGCATGACATTTGCTGGCAGATTCCTCTCCCAGAGACAACTCCAGCCACATCTGCAGCTGGAATGCTGAACCCACCCTCCATCTCTGCACAGGCAGCATTTCCCCCAGGGCTTAGGGAGGGGATTTTTCTACACAGAAAAGAGTCAAAGAAATGAATGTTTTACTTAATAGCCATTCACCAGACAAGCTTTTAATCTAAATATTCTCCTTTGACTCTTTTATTTTTTTTCTTTCTTACTAATGCATTCTTGAATGACCCTGTTTTACTATTTCACAGGTCTGCTCTGATGTGCATGCAGATGGATTTACGTGTTTCTTCTGTAGATCATCCTGCAGGCAAAGCTCCTGTTAGAGAAAATGCAGACCTCTGCAAGCAGGGCAAGTGTCCCAGCACATGTGCTCTGCTAGTTCACTGCATATCCCTGAGCAAGTGTTTTCAATGCCCAAGGGAAAACTGGCATCTTGCTCTCCAGCTATAACTTACGTTGCTGAGCTGGTGTCATGCAGCTGACTGCTACCAGATAGAGAAACAGTCAGCAGAATGGTTCTGAGAATCCTACTTGGGGAAAGAAGATTTGTCAAACTAGAGCATAAAACCGTATTTAATTTTCCTAGGGGCCAAAATGAAGTCATTGATCCAGGAACATCTTCATATTTATGGGGCAAACCTCAGCCTTGCCCACAGAGTTTGGGCGTTCTCAGGAGCTTTTCGCGAGTTTGTTTGCTAATTCTACTGGACAAACATCAACTTAATGCATTTTCACAGAATCCCTGACTGGTTGGGACTTTAAAGACCATCTTGTTCCCCCCGCCCTGCCATGAGCAGGGACATCTTCCACTAGACCAGGGAATTCAGGGAACACTGCCAGGCCAGGAAACACTTCCAGGGAAGAGTTCAGGGCCAGGCTGGTCGGGGCCCTAAGAATATGTGAGTATTTTGGAGCGTATACGAGAAATTAAGATGTAATTTCAGAGTGACTTGTCACCACTGACACCACAGCCTTAGTCCTACCCTTACTTTCCCTGTACCAGTACAAGTGTTTGCAAGGCTGTTCAGTGACACACATTAAACCAGTCTGATCCAGGCCAAAACATCCACTAACATCTCATGGAATACGAGAGGATGGTGGTCCCTGAATGTGAGAACAAATAATTAATTTTCTAGTTCTGTAGAAAACTTCATGCGAAGTATTCAGTTTCTTTCAGATAAAAACTAGTATTTATTTGGCCTCTGGCTGAAAATCCCTTCAGCAGACGACTTAAACCAGCACTTTCTTAAACCACAAAACCAACAGGCAGAACAAGCAATTCCTTTTCTCTTTTATTGCATCCTGCCAAGGCGACCACCTTTATGCAGGCACATTGCTTTCCTAGATTAAAAACTCTTTTATTAATCTGGAAGCAATATTTTGCCCTCTACCCCTCCTCCTAAGGTTATCCAATTAACACACAGTTATCCTTTTAAGAAGTTTCCACATTTTCTCTTTAACTTTGTTTTTCAGGTGTGTGTAAAGGTTACTTGGCAAGAATACATGCACAGGACGTTAAATGGAGACCAACCCACCACTAAAAGGTAATGCACATAGAACATAATACAGTACTTGGACATCATTTCAAATAAATACCCACATACAAATGTAGTAATTTTAAATGCAACAATATTTCTTATGAATCAATACTGTAACAGAAGATGGAAATATAAGTCCCCACATCTAGGAATAATAATGCTTTTTCCAGCAAACAGAAATCTTTTCTGCACTTTCAATATTAGTTCAATTTGTACTTTTTTTGAGAAGTGGGAAGGCTCCCCTCCAGCAGGTACCAATTTAATCATCCACATGAGCCTCACCAAGCTGCTGAGAGCCTGGCATGGCTCGTTGATGCGCTTCTCTTTCTGTTTGCTGAAATCACAATTAGATACAACATGCAAAGGAGATCCCGATGTGCTGCAGTTCACATCTGCACACAGCGCCGTGGTTCCTGCACCCATCACCGCACACCGCCTACAGACAGCGACATTCCCGACGCGTTCCCGGACTGATACCATAAACGTGGTCATACACTGCTCATCTGTCCAACACGAGTCCATTTGGTTCCCAAAGTGTAGTCGGGTTTGTTCAGGTTTGTGGGTTTGTTTTTTTTCCCCTCTATACCGCTGAATTTGCAAGGATTTGCGTGATGAAATATCATTGACTAACAGAATTTTTTACAATTCCTTGAATATATAATCTCTATTGTAAGACTACCATTAAAAATGTGCGAAATGGGAGTTCACTTTGCACTTATTGCTCCACATCTTTAACAAATTCCAAACCAGCTATTCTCTTCCTCCTAAGTGACAGGACTTAGCCTACACTACTCTAAGAGTCTCCCTTCAAATAATCAAAGGCACTACTGGCAATAATGAGTGACAGAAAGGCGCTGATAGATAACACCCTATCACTGACCACTTTAGAATTTTTCTTTCTAAATGTACCATAATTTGGCACAATAAAATGAAAAAGTAACAAAACAATTCCAATTTGGAATTTAACTGGTATAGTTGTATAAAATTCTGTTAATCAATAATACTTCAACTTCCTAAAACCCAGGAATTCTGGAATTTATAGGTAATACTACTTATTTAATATTTTTCAAGTGCCTATTACTGTTGTAACCAGAGCAAAGTCAAGTTTTCTTCTTGTTACATTGAACTATTCCTAAGAATAATAATACAATATGAAAAAAACCCCAGAATTTGAATACCCTGGATTTCTTAGTGAACATGGCAGTTTAAAAAATCAGTAATTTAAACATATAAAGCATAACATTTTAATAAAAAAGAGATGCTGAAGCACAGCACGTATCTTAGCAGAGCTCCTGCTTTTTGTTGAAACTCTTTTCTAATCACAATCTAGGGCCCCCCCATCTCTGCCACATGCTAATATAATTCATAAGTCACAAGTTTCAAATTGGAGAGAGACTATGAGCACAAACCACTGCATTTATATAAACTCTTCTACATAAGGAATTAAAGAAGCTAAAGAAAAATATCAAAAGTGCACAGGTTTAACAATCAGGTAAAAAATGAGCATCTCCAATGAAGTAAATTCCCCCATCCGACATTTCTAGGAGAGCACAGACTAACATGGTGAGCGTTACACTTGAAGTAGGTTTCTTCAGCACTTGTAAGGTTTCTTACTGCAGCAGCACTTATAGGTAAAGCTTGTTCGTTTTACAGCTTCAGGCAGAAAGGGAAGATTTCAGGTAGTATATAGGAAAAGGTGTTTTCAAAAGTTAGAATCAGGTCAGTGGTTTCCATTCTGTGTGCAATGGGCCACCACTTTGAACCAGAGTGAGGAGGGCCAAGAAATGCTGTTGCACTGTTGGAAAGGCCTTCTCCAGGGACTACTCTACAGCTGAAAAATGGAAAAATAAAATAGCATTAGAAAAAAAAAAATCAGTGTTTATTTCTCAATCAACTGAAAACTTAACCCCATGTGCTGCACAGGCAGGTTAGTTGGCTGAGGGTCTGTTAGCTGGCTGGGGGAACAGCAGCCACTCCAGCTCACAGATGCCTTCCCACTGGGTGAACAACGCTTTGTGGGTTCAGCCTGGAAGCAACAGCTTTGCAGAAAGAAGGATTCTTACAAGTACTGAATAAAGCTTTGCCCTTCAAGCATAAGTTAAAAGCAGTGAGTGTGCAAGAAATGTTTTCAGTGAAGCTTTAGGTTCTCCAGAAACATGCAGGCCAGTATATCATGCAGGCCTATGCAGAGAATCATTCAGAAGTGCCTGCTTGCAGAGGTAGGTGATGGCTTAAGGAATTTTCCATGCTTTACCCCAACCCACTGAGACTGAGATGAAAGACTTACAGCAAATTAACATCTCAAGAAATTGTTAATCAAGAATTAAAAGACTCAGTCTTAAATATTACCTAAAAGTACAAACAGCAGGATCAAGTAACTTTACACCATTCCTCAGTTCTTTTTCTGACAGGATAAACCATAATGGTGATAGACTCAAACAGCAGTCAGGCTGGCTCTTAGGGTTTTTTAAGTATTTGCAGAAATGACTGAAGATGGAAATGATCACTAAGGCTATTGGGTTAATAGCAAAGTTCTTCATACTTAGAATGGAAAGAATGAGCCAAGCCTGATAGTAATATTCACTCTCTGGTAACACTGAAATTGTTACAGAAAATTCCAACTAATTCGAAAAAAACCCTAACAATGCATTCAATTAGTTTCTCCAGTTTACATTTTTGCCATTAGTATTTTGCCGAAGTACCATCATTAGAGACATGGAAGCAGTGAAAACTGTGTTAAAGCTCCCTACTATGATGGAAGCAGAATTGTTACTGAGTCTATTAGAGCAGAGAAAGTTAGCACTCGAAAGCCTGCTTTCACCATGTATTTTTAAACTGTACTTAATGCAGGAATGAGAAGAATAAAGGCCTTTTGGAAGATTGTGCAGCAAAGAGAAAAGCAGGATCAAAAATTATAGAAGATGTCTCTTCTAAAATATCAAACCTGCTATTTAGCAATATTAAAGCTCAAATTCAGGAGAATTCATTATTTTCTAAAAGAAGTAATTTACTTTCTAAAAGAAGTAATAACAGACATACAGGGCCTAGTTTCTAAAACCAGAACTGAAATTTGTTTAAACCCCAAGCGGTCACGTTTTAGAAATGTATTATAATTGAATCACTTGGTGGTTTTTTCTTCCTCTCGAGATCAATAAATGCAATTCTGGCTCTGGGCAGCAGCATTTCCATGGTTCCCAGCTTTGTAGCAAAGTTCCATTTGTTTAAAATCTCACTGTATTAATTTAGAAGACTTCCCCCCAACACACCTAAAAATATCTGGGAAGCCAAAATCTCCCACGGCTTCCCCTCAGTGGGAAAACCAGCCATGCTCTTATTAGCTTCTGTTAGCACTGGGATATCTCCTGAGTGTGCACGGGCAGCGCACAGAGCAAGCTGTGAGCATCGACAGGGACGGGCAGAGGAGCACAACCACGGCACAGGGTTAGAATGGCTTTGGGAACCACACTATCGAGCACTCACCGGCACAGGCTCGCATTGCTTTTAGTAGCACTATAGGCATACAAAAGTATTTGAAAGAGTACAAAACAAACAGGGCTTTACATTAAAATAAAGTCTGAGGCTAGGCACTTCAAACTCTGGGTTAAACAAAGAACTGTGCCTTTAAGTGCTCCACAAATTTTCCACAATTTTAGAAGCAACATTTTCAATCTTTTTCTCTTATGTAGGCACCAATTATAAAGTACACTTTTATACTATCAAACTTATTGTAATTAAGTGGGTAAAAAGGCCCCTTAAAAGTTCAATATCAGACCAAGGTTTATTTGATTTTAAAGATTAGTATGCACACTAAGCTACTTCATAAATCATTATTAGCAGGATGATCTGGATCAATTTCCTGTGCCTCTAATGTAGAGCCCTGTGAAACATATGGCTTGCAGTATCTTCTGGGTACTTAAAGAAATGAACAGAGCTCTGAAATGCTACCTATTCAGGTTAGTACTGAGAGCTGAGAAAAACTGTCTGTGACCAACAATGCTAGACCATGGTCACATTAATTCTACACATACATATTGTGTGGCTACAGGTTCTTTCCTGTACCGATTATCTCGGACAGATTCTTTCCAAAGTGTTACGCTTGCAAGGAGCAATACAGGACCACAAAGATCCCTTCAGGACATAACTTCTGAAAGAGTACTGTCTACCAGATTCCAATTCTTAATAATTTAAAATTTCTATCAGATGGAGGAAATATTGCATATTTTTAATATAAATGTGCAAGTTTCTTCTGATTATCCCTCTGAGGAGAGGGACGCAGAGTGTAAATAATGTACCAAGTTTTTTTCTAGCTTTTATAGCCTATGAAAGCTTTATGACTTTGGTTAGTGGTGATACAACAGCAAGTATTTGACATCCACTACAACGGGCAAATTAAGTTTGACTCCAGTTTCCAAATGCTCTGCATTCCCAAGACATAGCTCTAATTTTGACCTTTGCTTTTCACCACTTAAGCCACAGTAACAAGGAAGGTTTTCTGTTTGTTTCTGCCTATGAAAGCATTTATTGAAGTATGCTGCAACCCTGGAGGAAGGATCACATTTGTGCTATACAAACTACAGTAACACCAGATATATGCTCTATCAGGTGTACTTTCAACACTTACCATAAACGGCAAACCCCAGACATGTTAATTGTGGAAAAAGCTAATTGCTTTCCACTATTAACTTGCTAATAGCATCCCCATACTTATGCATTAGTTACAGTTAAGACCACCATAATACAATCTGTATTACCTGGTTCAACAACATACTAGTACAAGTCAACTCACTGCGACGTTAGATAGTGGGGATTTACGCTGACAGTTATAGCATAAAATAAGATGCAGAATACGTTTTTTCTAGACATGTGTCCTAGTCACAATAGATTTTATATTTCTCATTACAAAACACCTGGTTGTTTAGGACAGATCCTTCAGACTTGTCTGCACAGGACCGAACGTGACTTACACTGGGGTTACTGCCCTTGGCTTTGGAGGCAGACTTTGTGCGCACCCTTTTGGACTGCTCGTGGTCCAGTTCCAAATGTTCCAGGCGCTGGGTCAAGGCCAGTTTCTGCTGGATAGCCATCCGAAGCAAGGAGTTCAGAGTCTTCTTCTCATCCTCAGCTGCTGCAAGTTGCCGCTGCATTTCATCCAGCTGTGTGACATATTCATCACATCTACAATGAAATACATCAATCTTTAGCAATCCTGGTTCCATTATAAGCACCTTTCAATATAAACGCTTGTGTCCAGCCTACACAGCAGTGATAACTTTGCAGCTGCTTACATACACACTCTTAAATAGGAACTTCAACCAAATTTGTAGAAAACCAGAACTGCGTCTCACTGGGGTTCTTAAAATCCCATACTTAGCACTTAATGTTCATGCCTTTCAGGATGGTGTATAATTAACAGCATCCTTGGAGAGTGGAAGTATGGAGCCTGATGTAACTGTACTCATGTCTGAAGGTCAGTGAGATGTCCTCCCATAGCAAGTAGACCCCATGAAGTCACATTACTTTTGTCTCTGTTTACAGAGATCACAGTGGTTCTAGGCTTCAGGTTGGAAAGGGTCTGAGGGCAGCAAAAGGAATGTTGTGAAATGGCCAGTGCTAAAATGGCCATTAATACCAGTCGATGAGCACCTGAACTGTGCCACTTGTTACTTTGCATAAAGTCCAAGTAACAAATCTCCAGTGGGGACTGAAGAGCACTATTAAAAACAAGCATCTTTCAGAATTCTAGTTTAACCTATTCTGATTACCCTATAAATAGTGGCTGTCTTCTCAATAACAAGTGGCCTTTATATAATCGTTCTCACCATCAAAATCAGTTTTAAAACATTTAAAGGAACTGAGTTAGTGGGAAGGCTGTTGAATGCCGTAAGCTGTTCCATCTACACTCATTGTCACTGAACCTGGAAGCTGCTTAACTTGCACCATGACCAACTTAAATTTTTTAAGTCTACATGTAGGTGCATATTTACTGCACAGAGACAAACATTCATGCATATAGGTAGAGAACTAAATATTTATAGGTACCAGCTGTAATTTACCATCTGTAAAATACAGCTTCTACATAAAAGCAGAAATATCAGCAGAGAAGTTCCTTTTAATATTGAAATGGAAAAGCCCCTGACTTTAAGGGACATTTATCATTAGGTAATATAAAGCAGACTGGAAAAAACCCACCACAAAACAAAACTGCATTGATATGCAGATTAATCGGCTGTGCTTATACTATCAAGCCTCAAATTCTACTCTCCCTGACTTTAAATAGCAGGATTACACCTATACTCCTAATTACATTTGCATGGGAATAGAAATAAGAAAAAGAAAAAAACAGATTTTTATTTTTGAATATAGTGAGATTTGAATAGTGAGATTAAACAGTAATTCAGATATATAAATATAAAACTACATGAACTATAACTGCACTGCAGCTTTACAGATCAGGAAGTTTGCGGCCCCCATGTGCACGGGAATCTGCCCCGTCGCATCTCTGGGCATCCTGCTCTGGATTCCTCACAGCCTCTCTCACACTGTGCAGCCCAGGGGAAACCAATATGTGAGAGGTCTTTCTGTTGGAACACCAACACCTGCCCTTCTCAGTGTGGTCAGATGGACCTACACCAACTCTTCCACTCCAGGGAGTGGAAGCCAGACTGAGGGCCAGATCTTATCCCATTAATCCATTTCAGCACTAAAGATGAAGAGATTGAAACAGCCCTGGGAAGTCTGAAAAAACTAAAATAATCTTGAAAGAAAGTAGGACAAATTCAGACTGTACAGGGTATTCCATCCCCTGGCAGAACAAACTGCCACAGTTCAACCTTCAGCATTCCTTGGTTTCCATACTTACTCTATGCATAAACACAGCTGAGGAAGGCTGAATCAGCTGGAAGCCAAAAATTAATCAAGGAACATGAGAGCTGCTGTAGAAGCACCTCCAAAAATGAGGAATCCTCATCTGCATCCTGGTCATTCTTTACTATAGTGCTCATTAGCAGGTGACAGAGAAACCCTTCTTGGCTTTTTGTTTCCTTTTTTTTGAAGTGTCCAGAGATCAGAAAGAAAGAAGCAGCACAGAGCACATACAGACTCCCCCAGTCCCTGTGGATTACCTTAAAAGCAGGTGTCTAGGCTACATTAAACAGCATTCTAAGGCAAGGCCTGGAATGCATTTAGGGATTCATGGCAAACGAACACTGCCAGGGGTGTCCCTATGAATCCCCCTGAGCTGAAACTGACCATTTTTAGATAAAGTGTACTAGCCCTGTACTGGGCACTGGTGAGGCCACATCTCGGGTACTGCATTCATTTGTGGGGCCCTCACTTCAAAAAGGGGTGAAACAGGTCCAGAGAAGGGCATCAAGGCTTGTGAAAACTCATCTTATGAGGAACAGCTGAGGGAGCTGGGTTTGTTTAGTCTTGACAAAAAGAGGCTGAGGGGGGTCCTCATTGCTCTTTACAACTGCCTGAAAGGCGGTAGTGAGGTGAGGCCAGTTTCTTCTGCTGTGCCTAAAGTGAGAGGATCACAGGAAACAGCCTTAAGCTCAGACAGGGGAGATTGAGAGTACATATTAAAGAAATGTTTTCACTGTTCAGGTAGCCAGGCACTGCAATAAGGTTGCCCAGGAAGGTGGTGGAGTCATCCTCTGTGGAGGTGTTCAAAAAGCATCTGAATCTGGTGCTGGGTGATGAGGTTTAGGGGTTAAGTGGCTGTGCTGGGTTGACAGTTTGACTTGATGATCTTAAGGATCTCTTCGAAACTTAATGGTTCAGTGATTCTATGTGTCAGCAGGGTTTTATGTCTGTTAACACCAAAAAGCACAACTGAGAAGCAGAAGCAAGTGCCAAAGACAAAGCAACCAAATCAGCTGACACGGGTCAATGAAATGACAGATGCCAACTGGCAGACAGACAACTTAAGAATATCAAGATGTTTGCCACATCTTTACCTTTTTCTAGATCATCAAGATAAAGCAGAGTCCCATCTTCAATGTATAATAAATGCTCATTTTGCATTGTTAAGTATCACTCCTTCTCAGAGCTAATGGCTTCAAGAAGGTAATCTCCCAGCCAACTTGAATAAATACTGCAACAACAGTTTTATGTTTTGTAGCAATAGGAGCATATCACAGACACACACGTTGCAAGCAATGATCTGGGGAAAAGGAACCCACTGCTCCACTCTCTGCAGGGTGGATGGAAAGGATAGTCAACCCTTCCCCACACAAGCAAGGAATTAAAATTTTGCAGAGTTCATGATATTCTTTACCTTGTAGCAAACATAGCTCTCAGGGAAGAGAAGGTGGCAGCATCTTCTTTCAAAGCCTTCAGCTCATTTCGCAGCTTCATCATGGTCTCCGTAACCATCGCTTTCTCATTCTCATACTTGCTTTTTAAGTTGGCAAGGGCTACTTCTGCAGTCTGTTGGTTACCAGCGAGAACAGAAACATAACATTTAATGAAACTCTTCATCAAATGGCTGGCTAAAAGATTTTTAATCACTATTCACATAATGAAACATTTACTTTGTACTGGAATGTTAAACTTGTGGTCAACTTATCTTGTACAGATAAAATAAATTTCATTTCTGAACACTGGGAACAGACATAGCCGTTTCCTACTCCCATTTACCATGCAGCCGCATCAAGGAAGCTACAGAATATGGATGTAGTGAAACCTACCTATTAGCAACACAAAGGAACAAAACAATCTACTTAGTATCTCAATATTTAAATACATTTGTCAATCACTAGCACAGTTCTCCAACCCTTAGAGCATTCTGCCTATCTTAGATTGAGGACAACTTTATTAAAATGTCCAAAAGAAAACTTAATGTGTCTATTTCATTCTTAAACAATACTATACTTTTCTTTTTTAAGACTATTTCAATTTGGCTGTAGAGAAGAAGATGAAGTGTGTCATGTGGTGCTTTAATGGCAGTTATTTTCATCTACTGCACTGCTAATGTTGTTGAACATCCAATCCCCAAAGACTAATTTTATCTTTCACCTCTGTTATTTTGACCACATTCTTATACCATGTTCTCTTCTTGGAAGGCTCTCTTTTATTTTGCGGTTTAAGAGAGAACAGTACCTAAATTTCAGTACACTTTTAAGGGTAACTACTAGAATTCTTTCAAGTAGAAAAAAGGATTACCTCTTCACTTTAGGTGTCCTACATTAAATGTAACCTGATCTAATTCAGACAGACAGTAGATTGAAGCTACCTTAATCTTAATAAAGTCCCAGGAGTATGTGAGAAGCTGAAGTCAGTTACAGCCCCAGTGCTCGGCTGTAAGCGGGACAGCTGGGCACCTCTAATGGAACAGCCTCGGACTAGCTGAATACCAGCAACGAAAGCCCCACGGAGCCGAGGGAATGGCAGAATGACCTCAAAGACAAATCCTCTTCTGCTTATGACCTGATTCCCTGACACTGTAACCTTCAAACCCCTAAGACCTGGTTACCTGTTTGTTGGCTTTCAGCACAGTTCTCAGAGTTGCTATCTGTTCCCTCTTGGTGCTCAGCAAGGACTTCAGCTTCAGGATTTCTTCCATGAGAGCTTCCTTGTCTTTGTCCACCACCGGCCCCAGTTCTTGAGTGGCAACGCGCTGCCTGGACAGCTCAGTTGTTCTGTCCACAGCAGCCTGCAGGTGTTTTATCTGATCCCGAATTATAGCAATCAAGTTGTAAATGTTCATCGGTTCCTTCCGAGGATCTGACACAGGGGATGGCAAAGATGACACTGGGGATGGGCTGCTGTCACCACTTCCATTCTCTACCTTTCCCAGCTCAATAGTTAAGAGCCCTTTAGAAAGAAGAATGGGAGACCTTCTTCCCTTGGCCTCTGGACTACTGCGTCCACCTTTACCTTCCTTGTAGTAGTCCAGCATCACTCTGTTTGGAGTTTCATTGTTGCACATGCAGACATGGTGGTATAAATTGGCCAGCTCTTCACTGAAGGTGACTAGTTCATCTTGGGCCACGCTGAGGCTGCCCTGTGTTTCTCCAGCAACATCACTGACTTTCTTCAGCTCCTTCTCCAGCCTGGCCATCTGTTCTCTGTCGTGCCGACTGGACTTTTCCAGTGAGGCAATCTTTTCAGTGAGAGCTTGGCTCTCAGTCTCATATCTAGTCTTCTCTTCTTCATACTTAGACTTGCATTCTTTGTATTTCGCCTTCAAACTTTTGAGCTCTTCTTTCAGGTCAGTAATTTCCGCCACAGCCACTTTGTACTTGCACTCCAGGATTTCTGGCCCATTGATGTCAACTTCATAATAGTCTCCATCTTCATGGCTATCTCGGTCCTTCTCATTGTCAAGGGCAGACTGACGCTCCTTACTGGCCTGGAGCTTCTTCATGGCGTTCAGATTTTCAGTGAGCCTGCCAACTTTCTCATGCTGCTCTGAGAGGGCCCCCCGTGTATTTTCCAGCTGCTTCTGAGATTCCTGCAGTGTTGTTAACAAAGTAACCTTTTCTCTTTCCATCTGAAAGGCAGGAACACAGACATCTATGTTAAGGGAACTGTATCACTTAAATGATTTTACTCTAAGAGACAGCAACTTAGGCAGGGGTCCATAGGGTTACAGAAATCCAATCACTTGCACATTATGGGAAAGGCTATACAATGTATTCTAAAATTATCTCAAGTACAGTGTTCATTGCCAATTCTTTCTTATCTCCTCTTTAAAATGCACATTTTTACACATTTATTCCCTAGCTTATGGTCTCATTGTGAAAACTTCCTTCCAGCGAAAGACAAGCTAAAAGTTTATTGCTATCTTCTAAATTATCAAGCAAATTCTAGAAAATGTGCAGCTAGTCTATGGTGAAAGCTTGGAATTTCATGAAAGACTCAGAAATACAAAACTTTTTCAAGCTTCTCCTCTTAAATTTCTCATTTTTAAAAACTCTGACTGTTTTTTGCACAAGGACTTTTTTGTATAGAAGATAATTTAAAACATGCTTGACAGAATATTAGTAGGCAACAGAAATGTGTACCTTGTTCTAAACTCTCCAACCTCCTAAGTGCACAAGTATAGCACAGAAATGCTTGGTGCTGATTAAGACTCCATGCTCTTTGAACTAATTACAGAAAATATAAGTACAAAACTCCTTTTGATGAAGGTGATTGGGGTAACTTTCAATTTTGAAACAAACCACTATCATTTTTGCTAGTGACATAATGAAGTAGATACAGCAAGTACTGCACGGGAAATGCATTAGAACTTTCCACCAAGGAAAAGGACATGACTGCCAATTTCATTGCATTGAAAAAAGAAAGGAAAAGTAAAAAGCTGTGTTTTTTCATTGACCAACATTTAACATCCTGAAATTCTAAATGAAGTAAAACCTTTAAAAATACAGTATGAACAGTATGATGGCCATGTGAGATACCAAAAAGACTGAAATTATATCCCAAATGAACTTTAGGAGTTATTTAGAAGTGTACAGCTGTTTAGGAAACCCATTTACCTGCACAAGCTGCTGTTTTAGCTTCTGGATTTCAGAAATGTTTAATTCACTCAGAAGATCTGAAACCAGACTTGGGGCTGGAGGGAAGCTTTCGTTTTTCTTGGGTGTTGAAGTACTGTTCTTGCCATTGCTGAGTTTGCTGAGGCAGTTTTGTTCAAATCCATTCATGATTTCATCATTATTGGGCTCTGTGGCTTCATCGCTGAATTTCAGCCCATCCAAAGAGATGTTCAGGTGGCTGTTGTACATGGAATCATTGATGTTCATGTAGTGAGACAGCTCCTTCCGAAGGTTGTTCTTCTGCTCCCGCTCTGTCTTCAGTGTCTCCAAGGCCTCCTCAAGTTGGCGCTCAGAGATCTCCTTCAGGCGGATGGCATCTTCCAGCTGGCTATTGAGAAACTCTGTTTCCTCTTCAAGCCTTTTGATTTCATGTTTCAAGCCTTCAAACTCCACCTGGAGATACAGGAATGGGGGGAAAAAGCCTCTAATGAAAATTTCTGCCTGCAAGGCACCAAGTCGTTTTGCTTTTGAATGTTTGATTTCACTTAAATATTGTACTAATAGAATACTTCTTTAATTTCTGGCGTCTAGTTTTAGCACTAAGACTGTAAACATGGCTTATGTAATTTACCTTCACAGAGAACACAGAATATATTCACTAAGCAAACTGTCAATAGCTGATCTATTCCAGTTCAATTAGGACAGGTGGGAGATACAGTATGTCTGATACAGAGTCATCCCAAAACAGGCTTTCCTAGAACTGCACACAAACATATGTTTGATTAACAAATTCCCTGGCCAGCCTTCCCACAAAGTCAAGGTTCACATTTCCAAAACCTGCAATGACCAAGGTACACTTTGACACTCGGCTTCACTGCCTTTCAAATACACCACTGGGTTAAAACTGTGATCGAGCTCTGCTTTTATATATTCAAAATAAAATGCTTTAGCATTTCTCTCATCATCAGTTCAGCACATCTTGAAACGGCTACAATTCAGACTCTACACTTGAGACTCATGTTGATGAGTTTGATGGCGTGCTATCTATTACCTTTAATAGTGCACTTTTTTAAACCTCTCCTGCACTGAAACTATGTACACAAACAATTAATGTAAAAATTTTAATCACTTGGGAGAAGCAGGGAGGAAGCAAACAAAGAATATTTTTCCTTACCCTGAAAGAAAGGAAATCATACCACATGATACGTCACATTATTTATTTTTTGCCAATTGCTAAATGAATTTTAGATGCCAACATAGAGTAACCTGGAAGTGGTGAACCATACCCAACTTAAAAACCAGGAATCAAACATGTTAATTCAGCGTTGCCTGGGAAAACTCGATGGCTGCTTGTAGTTACACCAGCAACTAGAATAATTTAAAACTAGAATACTTAAAAGTTCATTAAATTTAGAAGTTCATTAAAATTAAATAGTCCATTGCCATGAAAAGAACAAGCTCTTGGCTCTGTATACTCCCACTGAGATAAAATATTTCAGATTGTAGTCTATTTTCAAAGTTTCCAGAATACAAATCCAGCAGTCGATAACTACTAGCAAATATCAAGATGGCATCTGAGGTTAAATTTGGCTCTGCCCAGAATGGCAGCATTGTCCAACACTGTTATTCTAGAATGTGAACATGGAGCTAGGAACTTTCACCTGCTGCTCTGAATATGATGAATGAGAAAAAAGGGTAAAACCCAAAAGTAACCAACTACATAGGTTTGATTTTACCAGCTCCCTCTCTCTTCCGGCCTGCATCTAGTTGTACTGCATCTAGAGTACAACAGCCCCTTTTGTCCCTACTACAGGATGTCAGGGCGCCCAAAACCATGTAATTAGACCAAATATATGTAGATGAGAACAGGCCCAACCTGGAATCCCATTTTGGCCAGTGAGGCCCAAAGTAATAAACACTGACATGGAGTTTCACTTGGAAATAAATAAAATACATTTGATATCCCACATATCTAGCTTGGCGGGGCAGCTTTCATTCAGAACGCTGAAGGAGTTCTGCGGCAAATCCTAAAGAGATTTTACTATGTGCTGACTACAGCAGATGGCATTGAGTTTTCCCAAGAACTTTTGTTTTAGGAATATTATCATGGAATTGTAGAATCAGAGAATAGTTTGGGCAGGGAGGGACTTTAAAGTTCATCTCATTCCTCCCCCTGCCATGAGCAGGAACACCTTCCACTAGACCAGGCTGCTCCAAGCCCTGTCTGATCTGGCCTTGAACATTTCTAGGGATGGGGCAGCTGCAGCTGCTGCTGCTCTGGGCAATGTGTGCCAGGGCCTTAGCACCTTCACAGCCAAGAATTTCTATTCAATATCCCATCATTGGTTGAAAAACTTGCCTGATTTTGCTTCAGGACAGACACTTGTTTCTGGAGACAGATGTTTTCCTCTTCAAGCTCAGTGTAGTCTTGCAGCAAACGTGCTTCTCGGAATTTATATTCCTTAATATCATCTCGCAGGCGGGCCCTTTGGATCTCCACATTCTGGTTGACCTGGGAAAACAAACCAGCCCCAAATGACAGTGATTTGGTCAACTACAATTGAATTCCAAAATTTTGTATCTTTTCTAATGCGCACTAATTAATTAAATTATATTGAAACAGAAATTCTTCCCCTCGACCCCTGAAATTACATAAAACCAAGTAATTTACACGATAATTAGATTTTGTTTTCTTGCTTTTTCCTGAGAACAAATTCTCACCTTTGACTCAGAAAAAAGTCAAGAAACAAGCAAGGAAAGCACCATTCACACCTGTGTTGCTGTAGTAACCAGCAAGAGTTTTCCAGACCGGAAGACAGTGCCCAAATCTGTTTCCGCTTTAACAAGAAGGACCTCTTCACAAGAGAAAGACAGATTCAGATGACTCCAGATGTTCTTATTTGGACATGTACTTGTTGCTGCTTTTCAACAGACATTTTCTTTACGCCCAGAGCAAAAAGGTGAAAATATGATATAATTATTCCTTTTGGAGAGAGACATAGAGTTAAAACTCATGAAATCTAAGATCTCAGGTAGAAAAAAATAGAAACTGGTTGACATAAAATATTCCCTTTCCCCAGTTCCAAGACTTTTTCAGGACTTAATGAAAGACTTCAAAGAAAAAGTTACCATTGTTTTGAAATAGACAAGAAGTAAAAACCAATATATAGGTGTAGTATGATCTTGGGATCTTTCATGAAGAATCCAGACACTTGAATAAAATGAGCCAGAACATATCTAGCTATGGGAATGGCTCACTGTACTTAGCTTTTATTTTTTCCAATATTATTTTCCTTAAAGACCTATCTTCAAACACTTAATTTATACAAAGTGAAAAGCATGTTTTCTAAAACATTAACAGAATTAGCTTCAGGTATAGGCAGAGAGGGAATACAATTGCCTAGAAAATTAGTACTTTTGCAGCCGTGCCCAGGATGCGATGCCGCAAATTGAAACCACTGCTAACTGCTGAGGCAGCCTGTCACTTCAGCTGGGGTATGGGACCTGCTGCCTGATCTCACCCATCCTGCCACCCAAACAAGCAAGCTTCAGCCTCTGGCCTACAAACTCAGATTCCCTCCAAGATCTCCACTCCTGGCCAGACACAAGCACATCAGTGATGACTAAATAGAGTCTCAGCCCTTGAGAGCATGCAGCAGGGATCCACTGAGTAACCACATGGCTACCAACAGGCACCTACAGCGCACTGAGATAAGGAAAACGTTTGCAGCCAGAGCACGTGCCAAAACTTGAATCTGGCACGTTCTGAACACAAATACTGAATCACCTGCAATTGCCTAATACATTTAAATTACAATCCCCTCACATATTGGGTAAAGATGAGACTATATAAAATTGCTTGTTTTTAGCCACAAAGAGACCACAGCTTCACAGCACAGCGAGAAATCAAAATTGCTGCAACCAGACACTACAGTACACCAATGCAAATTACAAGTTGCTATATCCCATATTCTATGCCTGAGTAAGTGTTGTCTCCCTATCTTTGCACAAACCCAGGGTCACAGGGAAAGCTGAGGGCTGACATGACTTCACATCTTTATGTCTCCTTAAAAACTGCAGTGGAGACCTCTTGCCTTCAGCAGAAAGAACCTCCAGCCAGATAATCTAAACTGTTTAACAGGACTGCAAAAGCCTCGATCAAAAAACTCATCATACTATTTTCCCCATTCCCAAGTAAGTGAAATGCAATGGAAGACCTCCCACAAAGCTACCGGTGACCTTCTTTCCCCACTATTCAGGCTACTTTTCCCTTCTTCCTTCCCAGATGATCTCAGCTTTGCAGAGGTCAATGACTGGAAAAACCTTTGGAGACTGTCTGGTCTGAAGAAAGAATGGTTTTTGTCCAACCCTGCCTATTTCATTCAATGCAACAGCAAGAGCTCATTATTTAGAGTGAAAGCATTGTCCCAATTGTCTAGCACAAGAAAAATCATTCTATTTCCATGTGTGCAGGAAAGCCAGATTTAAAAATAGCTCCCTTGTCTCCTGACCAGAGACGGGAGATCTGACCTAGATTTATTGGCTGTTTTAGGAAGCTGTGCATTTAGCTTACTCTTTGAATTTTTTTGTCAAATAAATGTGCATGCTTGAAAGCTGCAAGATTCAATCGGATGCCATGTGATCTCATATAACTGACCAAATAGTGGGATTTTTCCACAGGACAAAGAAGCTAAAGCTACTGCATCCTTCCTTGATCAGACTTTTCTACTACTCATACAGAAAGTGGTATTCATGTACTTTAAGACAGACGTACACTGCACATGTTCTCTCTCGCAGGTTTCACAGTTCCTCTAGCCTCTAGAAAAGGTGAGCTGACCTACTGAGGAGTCCGAACCTTCCTTTGACCCTTATTGCTTCAGTGACTCAGTAGCATCTTTCTTCCTCCTCTGCCTTAAGAACAGAGGAGAAGAGAGGCTGGAATACATGGGAATGACTGACCAGGTGCTCGGCTGGACCAGGTCACACCTCCACCCAAATCATATAGTGATAATGATGTAATAAAGTGCTGGGTAGAGAACTCATGGACCTAAAATCCCACTGAGTGTTCATCTACCTGACAAACACCTCAGCTTCTCAACCCAGAGTACATCTCCACTATGCAAAGCCTCCCATCCATCCTGCCCAGGAAAAAGACCATGATCTGAACCTGATTTTGCATGATCAAAAGGCCACAGACTGCCCTGTTGCTGCTACTAGAGAGACTGTCTTCAGCCTTTTCACACTCTCAGCTCTGCCTCAGAAGGGTTCTGCAAGAGGCCCCTCCGAGCAGCACTGGTACTAGAAAGAGCAGGGATTCCTTCAGGACCAGCCTGAGTTTGCCCTCGCCTGCATGTCAAAAGCACAACTACTGTTTTGCAGTACGGTCAGAAGCCTGCTCCCTAGCACCTGCTTTTTCTATCGCTCCCCAGCATATAAACAAAGATGCATGTACTTTGAGAACTAAAATAATTTAGAGAAAAAATCTCAACTAGCTGATTCCCTCCTTTGTCCTGGCCACTGCACAGTAGCTTCCAAGGTCACCAGGCAAAGGGTGATCTATCAAGCCAGGGTGTGTCATTGGCATGGGTTCTGGTACTCCAAACTCCATCAGTTCATGAAGCCACGGGTCAGTTCAAGCTCCCTGCTGTAGTAAACACACACCTGATTTTACATGTCATTATCATCTTCAAGAGCCAAAGCTTAGTTTGCCCAAATTTATTACTAATTCTAGGTTTAGATTTAATTCTTCACGCAGTAAGTATTTCTAGGTATGATCATTCCCTCTTGCATCCTTCTTGGGAAAGAGTCACACAAAAAGGATGCAGGCAATTCAGAAGAAACACAGTCAGACACGACAGCAACTCCTATATATTCTGTTGCTGTGGGTAGAAGAAAACCATAGAATCATTTATATTGGAAAAGACCCTTAAGATAATCACCAACCATTAACCTAAAACTGTCAAGTCCATCAAAATAATCAATAAAACATGATCTTACTGAACTGCAAACAGCCATTTCTACATTTGGAGCATGTCCAGCGGCTGACTTCCAGTCATGCTGCTCAGTCCAGATATAACTTGTGTATTTTTGCATTATTTTTAGCATTATTATTTTTCTTATACTCTTCCGTATGCACAGTTCAAAAAATCAACAATGAATCAATAAGTATTTTCTATGCTGCTGTGGGGTATTGTTTGAGCATTACGCCTGAGCCCAGAGGGCACCGAAAAACCCACAGATAAACAGTTCTGCAAGAGCCTTTAAGCCCAGACACTTTTCCATTAGAAGATAAGGGTTGCCACTGAATCCTTTAACAAGAAGAAATGGGGGGAGGTGGAAGAACAAAGCACAAGACAATACCCACTCTGAAATCCTGCAAACCCACAGGTCATCTAAGGGCTTCATAAAGAAAAATGCAGCTCCAAGCAAAGGTGCAGTATCTGGAAATAAAAATCGCCTCCAGCTGCAGTGACACTGGGAGCAGACTGGAACTCTGCCACTCAGCAGACTTCGAGAAGTGACCGGAATCCCTCACAGACACCATGCTACCTCTGGGGTGGGCAGCTTTTCTGTTACGCTGGTCTTAAAGTTGGGAAATACAGACAAGAGTTGTGTCTGTGTTTCTAGGAATTGCTTCTCTGTCTAAGGACAAGGCTTGATTCTAATTCTGTTCCCCGAAGTTAAAGAAGAAGTTGACTGGCCTGTTTGATCACTTGTGACAGTTTGTACCATAAATCTTCTCTGTCATACCTCAACAAGAGGCACCGGTGAATCCCCCCATCTCCACAGAAGTAACCCACATTTCCTCATTGCTTTTACCACCAATTATTATCCATATATTTGTTACTATGTCCTAAAAATATTGCATGAGACACAGCTGAGGTCACATGGAATAAGCTGAGAGTCAGATGTGAGCTCTTGGAAAGCCTCCCCTCCTGGCAGGGGAGGCCAGTTGATTAGCTTCGGACTAGACAAGACTAGTCCCCAGTGCTTCAAAGGAAGGTAGTAATAACTGCTGACTGTTTAATCTATCCATCCACCTGTGGCTTACAGTCTCTGTAGTTTTACTGGTCTGAATTTAAGCAATGGTTTGACCTCTCAAAACAAACATTTCTGCACCAGTGCCACAAAGACGTCTGCTGAGCTACAAATTTTGTAAGTAATTAAACTCTTTAAATAATTTCTCAGCTATTATTTCCCCTTAAAAATATGTGGTTTCAGGAGTAAAACAATAAAAGGTCAAAGCTGCTTTGAAGTATTATGTTAAGCAACCTACATAAAAGTAAAAGCCACTTCATGAGAGAAAACACAAGACTATAAACTGTACTATCCCTTTCCTTGTGCATTTCAGTGCTTTGTGATAGTCCCACACCTTCAGAAATTAGGGGAAAAAAGGGATAAAAAGGGAAATTATACCACAAATACTTTGCAGCAAGAAAATCCGCATTGGGAATGAGGCAGAAAAAGTACATCCAAGGGTCTCTGTGCTTGGCCTAGACAGGTTCCTCTGCTTTTTAAGGCAGCAATTCTGGAACTGATGTGCAGTACCCACAGCACCAGCATGGACAAACATGCAGCCACGTGTCTGTCAAATCACCTTTCAGCTCAAGAATCTTCACTTTTTTTGGTTACATAGCACCAGAAAATGTAACAAATCCAAGCTGCAGTGCAGCCTGTGCATCTTCACTCACCTCCTTCAGCTCCTGTGCAACAGAATTAAGACGTTCATTTTCAGACTGTGTGTTGGCAAGGACATTTCTGATCTGCTTCAATTCTGTCTGCAACTCCATAACCTTCTTCATGTAGTATTCTTCTTTGGTAGCTGATTCTTGAATCAAGGTCTCCTCTCTGCTCTCCCCATCCGCTGCTACCTTCTTGTGGTTGGTATGGGCCTGTCCAAAAGCCTAGGACAGCCAGAAAACACATCTTTTATCAGTAAACCTATAATTCTGCATAAGTAACTTCAATTTTAAATAGTTGAAAACATTTACCCTCATATATTTCTTTGAGGCAAAGGAACATAACCTTTTCTTACACCCTCCAGTTCTCGGGTCAGTTTTCCAAATGCTAGTAAGCAGCTGACACTCTCCTCTTGAAAGGAAACCCCAGCACCCAAACAGTGTTTTGTGATGCAGAATGTTTAAGTAGAACCTCATATAAACCCTTGTGGGAGGGAAGAACGATGTACTGACTCGAGTCTGCTGTTAAAACAACACTGGCTTTCAACCAGATTACTGCGAGATGACCCAATGCTGCTGTGCATGCATATTCTCTATAGCGGGGCCAGATTTGGTTTTGCAAAACCAGAATCACTGAGAACACACTTGGTATTAGCAGCCTGTTCCCTTTCCCAGGCTGGGAGCTCCCTGCAGCTGCTCCTGGCTGGAGATTACAGCCCCCTCCCCGGGCTCGGCAACATCAGCAGGGCTGCTCCGGATCCAGGCTAAGCCAGTGGGGTCACGCTGGCCGAAGTAGGTCAGCGGACGATCCCCCAGCCAGCTCGAGACATCAATCCCCAGCCATGTGCCAGCAAAGGCACTCAGAGGCAGGTCAGAAATCCAACCCACTCGGCACAGCCTGCCTCTGGCTAGTCCTGACATTGGCATTATTTTGCCTTCTCACATTTCTTCTTGGAGGTTTTCATTTTGCTTGAAACCCTTCCAGGTGATGGTCCTGTGGTAATGTTCTCCACATGAGCTCCCAGCCCACACGGACGCTCCAGCTGCTGCGGTACAGAACAGCCTGTGGCTGTCACTGGCACATGCTGGAGAGCAGAGCTGGCCACTTCCAGTAGTTATATTTGCAACACACTGCCTGGCAGATCGGCCATATTCAATGAGATTAAAAATGCAATCTTCTAAGGCTTGCACATGCCTGCACCACAATCCAACCCAAGGCACATTTGGAGCTTTTGGGTGCCACAGTGTCTTTTTGGGATGCCAAAACATGGCAGATTTTCCTACGCAACATTAATACCAGGCCAAGTCAAGGACAGAGAAGCATCTCATGAAACTCCTTATCTAGTCATGCACTTTCAATTGATCATCTTTTGACAGCTCTTCAGAAAAATACTGCGAGAGAAGAAAAATAAAAAATTGCTTTGAAGAAAAACAGATTTCTGTGTTTTATTACTTCTGTATGTTACAGCAGGCACATTAATAGCACAGAAACTACTGACTATACCAGGGCTGAAACAGCTGATTAAGTATGCTAGCTCTGCCTATGATTAAAGGCACCCAGATATTGCTCCTATCAGACTAAAATTTTATCTCAGATAAGCAAGTCAGAGATACAGGAGACAAAATATCCATTGCAGAAATTCTAGCCAGATTCATCAAGATGACCTAAGGGAAATTAAAAAGTGTCATATTTCACACAGAAAGCACCATCTGTGTAAGTCCTTGTCAAACGAATTTCAACAAAGCAGCTTAAAAGCCTAATACCCAAGATCTCCATAAATGTTAAAGGGATAACAAAAAGCATGCCAGCTCCTCAAACACTTTTTTTGTTTTTTCTGTAATAAGTTAAGGTCCACCTTTTATAGACCAGCATGAATGACAAATCTCTGGTACAGAGAAAGGGACAGTGGGCATCTCTTTGCCCAGTGAAGTAGTGCAATGTGCTCAGCTGCAGGATGCCAAAACAGCAAATGGAAGCTCAGGACACTTAAAGCCACAGCTGATCAGCCAGACCTCATAGACCAGGCATGATTCCATCAAGGAGCTCAGTAATGCCACTAAGGGAGGGATTCTTAAGAATAATGACTTATTTGCTTGCGAAAGTTCCAAGGCAGATGCTAGGCCTCAGGTTTCTTTAACATCTGGAGAGAAAATATCATCATTTTGCCCAAGTCGCAATTGACAGTGTGTATTTAAACACAGAAACTGCCATAGAGGATGAGACTAGGCTCTTTTTTAAATCCAATATCCTGTCTTCTACAGAGGCTAATGACACTGTGCAAGAAACCACATAATCTCCCCAAACTGGGGATTGCCTTAAGCCTCAAAGGAGAATGCTTAATGTAAATTTGGAAGAGCTACTAACATTGAGTTATCCATGTAAAATATCCCTTTATTTTTCAGAGGTTTATGCACTTTTGGCCTCAGTAAAATCCTACAACAATGAACTCCATATTTAAAATCTTACTCTTACACGACAGTTTTTCATCAGTTTACAGGTTTTTCACACTTCCATATAAGAACGCCTATTTTTGTTCAAAGGCTTGAAGGTGTGCTGTGAATTCCATGGTCCACTGCCAATCATTCACTATTTTTTGAGACATCAATCACAACTCTCTATTCTCTGGTGATAGCAAGGTTAAGTTCAGTAAGTTATCACTACTTTTATGTGTGAGAGGCTTTTCCATTCACTACAACGGTCAGACTCCCATTTCAGAAACTGCCTTTTATTATGGCTTGTCCCAGCTGGCACAGTTGACCCAACCAAACGGGAACTGCTCACACACACGAACTGCAGAAACAAGCTCGTGGTCACTCCTACCGAAGGAAGCTGCTGTTCTCTGTGGGCTCCAGTTATTTCTGCACAGTTAGGCTGTTATTTGCTCTCAGCCAGCATGCTTGTGAAGTGTCAGCAGGAACCCTGCCGTTAGCACGAGTATTACTGTCTGGAGTACAGAACTGTGAGAACATGAGAAACCTCCTTAAGAGCCACCCACGGTCATCAGGACAGGCAGCCTGGAACAATTCAAGCTGTATGCATTTATAAGAGAACACTTGAAAAGCACTTCCATTCTAACCAAGCTTTGTTATCTCTCCTGTATGTACTTAGAAACAACCTCAGACATCACTGTTACAAGCAATTTTCACAATTCTAGTGTAGAACAGGAAACGTAACTTTTAACAAAACTGTGCAAAATTACAGGGCAATGCGATTACCCGCCATAGCTACAGCCCAAACCTGTCTTAAATCAAGCTAGTAAAAGGAAAACTGACTTTTTACTGCTATGCATGAAATCCCTAAACCTTCATACATCCTGGAGTCCAGCACTTGCCCATTTACTTTCACTTTAACATTATCTAAAACACAGAAAGCAGAAGTCAAAGTTACCCTGCTCTTCCCCCTCCTCTAAAACCTCCATTTCCATCTACTAGGGAAGAAAACTGTTCACAGTTATACTGGAATGATAGGCTTTGGAATATCTCTTCACAAAATAAGTTTCTGATGCGAGGGCTGCAAAACACCATGTTCTGCTCAACAGCTGCCTCTAGGCATTACAAGACACTAATGTTAAGGGATTATCAAAATTCCTATCTTCCAGATTCCCAAGATCAGGGCAAAAGCAAAATCAAAGAGTTCATGAACCGAAATGCTGTACTGCTATTTGCTCAGCTGTGCTTGTCAGTGCATTGGAAAGCACTTTGCTGGACAAAGGTAAAATGTACTCACAACTATCTCTTCAGAAATCTGCATGGGACACACATCAAAAGCCTTCCTTGGGTTTAACACCATCTGAAATCAACATAAATGAAACTCTACCCCTCAATACACAACTCCAAATTCTGTCACATACAACCCCAAATTCTGTATAGCCATTTACCTCTGGACCAGGCAAATATGAAACACCTACCATCTGGCGGGTTGCAATTATGTGGTGTGAGGGCAGCGAGCTTAGAGAAGTGCACCAAATCATTTGGATGCTAACTTTTGGTTCTTATCATAACCTGCTGCCAAAGCTGCAAATCGACTGAAACCCAGACAGATTTCCTTTGGTCAAGCTGCCATGTCCTACCAGACATGCTAGTCCCAGACATGCCAGTCCTTCTCCTCTCTTCTTTCAAATACACTAGGCAGCGTTGCCCAAAGACCACTTATAACATGAAACCCATGGAAAATTTACCACAATTTGCTGGTGAAGGTTTACCAAAATTAGTACTGAAAATGCTATTAAATCGACTTTCATGTTTGCAGAATTACTTACATCAGCTGACCCAAGGCATGTAGAAAACACATGCTATGATATTCTTAAATAACCCGGAAAATATCGTTGGTAAATTAAGGAGATTAATACAAATTTAATCTTCAGATGATGATGTCTTAAATCTCAAGAATTCAAAGCTCTCCACAACAATTACGAATGGAAAAAAGAATCTGGACAGCAAATGGATGAGGCAGACTCATCCAAAAACTGTAATGCTATATAAAATGGTCAAACCCAGCTCACTTCAAATGAAGCCCTGGATCAAACTACATTTAGGTTGAGTTTAAAGCATTGATTTCCAAAAGACAGACTCAATAAAAGCTGAAGCTTCCTCTAGGCTTGATGATTACACAGATTCATCTCTTTATGTTTCAGGAGGAACAAGATCTCAATCACGCAGATGCAGTTTTTTGCATGAAACCCAGCACAATGAAGGAAACTTTCCTATAAAACTCAAAGCTTTGAGAAGGTTTTCCCAATTCTGTGAAGTTTAGCATACTGCTAAGATATCAAGTTCTTAAAAAGATTGTTAAGATTTTAAACATGACCTTTTGAAAAAAGTTCTTCATCACAGCGCAGCTGTTCACTGAACACATGAAATGTGAAGAATCACTGGAACATGCTTCTTGGAGAATTCCAAATGCTTCTCTCAGAACAGCTGCTGTGATATGGAAGATGCAAAGATTGATCTCAGTCATGCTCAAAAGCAAGACTCCAGGGCCTTCAGGAAAATCAGAACAGTTCTGCCTCATTTGCTTCTATGATCTGTCACTCCAGACCTCTACTTAGTGCAAAAACCATGCAAAGCATGCTGGTTATGCTTCCTTATTTTTTGGGACTTCCTGAACTAGACTCCTAAAAACACGAGTAACACAAAATACTGGGACATCACTATCAGATAAAACTCCCCAAAGCGATGCTGGAAAGGGCTTTTTCTGAACAAACGCAGTATGATCTCAAACCCTCTTCTAACCTCTGCAAAGAGCTGGTGTCCCTAAAGGCCTGTCGAGAGCTGACCAGAATCCAGGGACTGTTAGAGGCTCTGGAGGCTGCCCTGCACTGTCTCTAGGGCACTACCTTCACTCCGTACCTGTCTTCTTACACACACTGAACCACGGCAACTAGGGAAGGGCAAAAAAAAGTCTCATAGCTGCTTAAAGGAGATATACTGACAAGGAAAGTCACAGCCCACCTGCCCTGAGATGATAGATGACGAAATGGAGGAAGTAACATCTCCCTCATACTCAGTCAAAATGACAGGGAGGTTTCTGTGGCGTGCAGGAACACATACAAGCAAGCAGAAAACAACACAAATGTATCAGTGAAGGAGTTTCATAATTTACAAATTACAAATTCATATGTCATGTAAACCTGAACTTGTGTTCTCCATTTAAGTGGGGAGGGGACAGAGAGACGCAAGTGCTTACACATGAGCTGAAAAACTAAGAAAGAGGAAGGAAAATCTTAAAAGAGCACAGAACTCTTGCTTTGGATTTGTGCTAAACACAGCATTGATATAATATGTTTTTGTTATTGGCAAGCAGAGCTTACATAGAGACAAGGCCTTTCCTGCTTTTTGTACCGCCATACTGTAAAGAGAGTTGGGAGATTGGGAGAAGACACAGCCAGGACAGGTGACTCAAACTGACTAAAGGGATATTCCAGACCATGTGACATCATACTCGGATACATACTCAGGATATAAAGCTGGGGGGAAGAAGAAGGGAAGGAGGGACATTTGAAGCGATGGCATTTGGGTGAGATGGGGCCCTGCTCTCCTGGAGGTGCTGAACACCTGCCCAACTATGGGAAGCAGTGAATTAATACCTCGCTTTGCACACAGCCTCCCCTCACTCTTTAATGATTGGTAACCAAAGGACCACACACACACCCACAGAGAGCAGTGATAGAAAACTCTTTCCATCCTCTTCACTGGCTTTGCTCCCCAACCAAGGACATTTTATCTGTATGGCTAACAGAAAGCATGAAATCCTCCAGTGATATTCAAGTAAATGTTTTCCTTTTTTTTTTTTAATACAATAGCTAATAGCATTAGCATCTCATTGCATGAGGAATCCTCCTAAGAACAATGCTTGCCCGCTGTGCAGACACTCCCACTCTAGAAATAACACGAGGAAGTAAGTTGCATCCTGCAAAACATATGTAATGTACAGCTTATTACCCGGCTGCTTGTTTACTAGCATAGTGGCTTCCTCTGGTGTGACAATAATAGAGGCTTCTGTGAACAAACCCTGCTCTACAAGGAGTCAGAAATACACCTACATAAGCATGGCCCAGTACATATAAATACCTCTTAGTTGTTGGTACCAGAATGAACCAGGACATGATGCACTTTGAGGGAAAACAAAATAAATTTTAAAAATCTCAGACTGATTATTTAAAATACCTAAGCAGATTTTGAATCACTGAAGCATTAAAGGAGACTAATGGTAAGTGTGGAATCACTTCCCCACTTCATCTGCTGTTCACATTCCTTTAAACAAAGAGATTTATAAAAACCAAAACTACTAGTCAGGCTTTTTGGTTTTAGCGGTCTTTGATCATTCTCACGCACACGCGCGCAACTGCACAAAGCTTATCGTCAAATGTACCGTTGGCAGCTAGCTCTGCATGGCAAAAGCAGACACTTTTTTGTTACCCAATGCCCTTTCATTAAGAACTTGTTACACCCGAATAACCAATTCATTTCCCCCCCAGAACCTAAGCAAAGGTCCAGAGAGTCTAACCCAAATACAACTGCGTAATTGTTTGTGTCCTACTAGCACAATATTTACAACAAACTCCAGAGGAGTCTCTCCATTCCCTCTAACGTGTTCTGCTTGCAGCCTACATCCAGGCTTCACGCTGAACTACAGCATGTTCACTTACCATTGCCCATTATGGTTGTGTATTGCTTAAAAAAATAAACATTAGACGTTTTTGAGCTTCTATTTTAAGGTTTGGGCTAAAAAGCAAGAGGGGAGAAGGACAAAACCGAGCCTTCTTCTCATAATGCAATTTCTACAAACACCCTGTAGCGAGCAACTGCCAGCTGCAACAGCCACACGGCCAAGTCACTGGTGTGCACCAGTTAATCTGGAGCACACAGCTCAATGGATACTCAGTGTGGCTGGTGAGGTACTGGCCGGCACCCTCAGATGCCTGTCTGTCAGTGGTGTCAGAGTCAGAAACAATTCAAGGACAGGGTTTCACCATCACTTATAAAAGGGAGGACAAGTGCATTTCCATCTGCTCAGCTCCATGAGACACTTTCTGGAGTAAAGGGGAGGATTAGGAAAGAGAGAACTATGAAATACAGGAGGAAGTGAAGCCCCGGTGCATGACTTAAACACTGCCAAACAGGAAGCAGAGGCTTCCCTTAGGGCCCCATCCCCGGAGGGGTCCCAGCAGCACTGTGCGGGAGGGGAGGAAGTTACACAGCACATGATAGCACAAGCACGCTGACAGCTATTTTTACAAGGCCCTGTCAGGGTTACAGCAGTCACTGCTTATTTTGGAGCAGAATACCTGTCAAAACAGAGCAATAACAGGCAATGTCCTTGCTGGCAAGAGCAAGAGTTTTGGCTAGAACAGCACAACAGAGAGACCTGCACACTATCACATACGTGCTGAAGACGTTATGGATCCTGCCCCTTTGTCCAAGCCCATTCCAGCAGCACCCACCACACCTAAAGGGACTGCACCTAGGTTATCCTGGGATGTGTCACTGCTCTGTGGCCATCTGAGAGGTCCTGCATCACCACATTTTCATGACACTACCAGCTGCAAACCAAGTGCCTCTTCTCTCCAAACATTCAAACACTTTTCATGATTTAAGCTCAGGTTTGTTTTCTACCTTATGAGCGAACCCATAGTCTCTGAAGTTCAGGCCTGATGTACCACGGGAAGCTTCAGCGCCTCTAATGTAGATTCTTACAAGGGCTATATTGTTTTAATAATTAAAGAATATTAGCAATTACTATCATCAGAAAGATTCCTGCTTGCTTTTTATGCTCCTGTGCCATTCCCTGAAATATAAAGTAAATTCTTGTTTTGTACTATAGGGTAAAAGAAAATTACTTGTGCCAGTTTCACATTAATTTACCTCCATTTTGTAGATACACAAACCTGTATTTCCAGACACTCATTTTGCAACTACTGGAGGAATGATAAACAGATACCCACCTATCTGGCATCCAGACCTCAGACTTCATCACATACTCCACTCAAATCATAAACATGTCCACATTTGGCACCAAGTAACAAGCAGACACTATTTCCTGTTATCCCTCAGGCAAACACCAACAACCTAACCTTCCAGCCCTGGGCTTTGTTCATTAACATTGGCTTTTTCAATTACGACAAACAACTGCAGTTCTGCAGAATTTCAAAGATTTTTTTAGGAACGCCAAGATACTGATGAAATCAAATTAACACAAGCATCTTCCTTTGTTTCCTTGACATGTAATACCATCAAAATGAGCCACAAAATTCCACATGCAGCCAGAATAAAATGCATCCCTAACCTTAACCACCTTGACGTTCCCAAACAAAACTTGAGGTCTGTCTAAAGCATGGGTAAGGTACCTTCCTTCTCTAATGGCTGTCAGAGCAATGCTTTAGCTAGCTGAGCCACTGTGAGAGGGAAAGGCATTCCTCCTCAGTCTACTCAGTAACTCCACAGCTTCACAGGAGAAAAAAGCACAGGCCTTGCAATTAACTTGTTGACAAATACCATTTTCGCCGTCTTCAGCCATATTTGCTGGCTCGAAAATGCAACTTTAGAACAAAGCCTTTCCCGTTTCCATTACCTGCCCTAAATTTTACGCCAAGGGCTTAAGTTCTGCTTTCACTTACAGGAACTTAAGTGAATTATAGTAGAAATTTTGACTAATAAACACAAATATAGAAAATGGACCCTATAAAAGCCATTTTGCATGCTACATAGTTAGATCCTGTTTGTATCACAGAAAAACACAAGTACTCAGGATATCTGAAATCTTTCCCAGATGTGCAAGCATGCCATTCTGTTCAGGATTTTTTGACACTTTTTTGGTACCATTGCTGGTTTTAATAAAACAACTTAAACACACTCAAAAAACCTCACTCAATACAGATACTAATTTTTTTCCATGGTCAGTGCTAAAAAAATAGTATTTCAAAACAAAGTCTTCATTCTTCAGCTCTTTATGATTTTAATAAGCATCATGTGTTGTTCAGAGTTACAAAAGACTACCAGTTCCAGGCAGTGACTGCAGAGGTCCTGATGCTACGAATTACAGATCCCCTTCAAGAGCCCTTTAGCGCTTGCGCCTCTTGCGCTGTGCGAGCCTTTGTGTTTACACATCAAGCATTCCCTCAGTTAGAATTCTCCAAATGACCAAAACCATGCCACTTTACAAAATCTTGCAGCTCCTTTGGCCAATTCATGTTTCTTCAATCGGATCTATATTTAACCCAGAATCTTATAAATTTCCAGTTCACCTATTACCCTGAAGTGTAGATGTCTCCTCAGAAGGCTTTATTCTAACACATACAAAGATTGCCGTTTTTTATACAATTTAATACAATCTTCACCAGAACAGAGCTGCTGCAAAAGCAAAGCTGAAGCAGTGGAAGTCACCAGCCGCAGCCAATGTCCAGCCTGCGCTCTGCACAGAGGCTGCCTGACAGAAGTCTACACTGTTGCACTGAGAGATCAGCAGCCAAATCTAGCCCAAAGGCAGTCTTCCCTACTGCTGAAGGTTCTCCTCCCTGACAATTCAGCAGCGTGGCATTGATCCCAACGGACTGCACATTAAAGACATTAAATCTTATGTTATTTTATGTATCCTGCCAGAACTGTAAGAGAATAAGGCCGTTGGAAACACAAACTGGCTGTAATACAGATGAACAGCCAAGGAAGCTACAAGCTAGAACGCAAAATACACAAAATCCGTGCAGCCAGGTGCAGGGTGCACAAAAGAGAGAAGAATTCATTAGCAGTACTGGATTTCTAGTTATGAAATGCCGCTATTCCAGCAATACACTTATGTAAGAGCAATCAGCTGGCAATCAAAGCACAAAGCCCTTCAACATCAGTCTCTTAAACTGCTCTGAGGATAAATTCAAAAGCCACTTGTCACAACAACAGCTGTTCGGCCAGCTCTTCTGTTTTGCCTATGCTTTTGTTTTCTTAGATGGAGAATGTCTGTCACAGATTCATTTATGTCTGTCACCATCCCTCCAGCCAGCGGCCCTTCATGTGGCTGCTAACTGAAAATGCATCTTAAAACAAATAAACATATCTTGACTTAAGTTCTGACCTCACGATCAGCAGGAACATAATGCAAGGGGTTTTTGCCTCTAATAATAATTTAAACATGTCTATGAAGGTTCAGTTGCCCAAGGTGATATGTGTGAAACCCTCTGCCAGCATCCAGCCACAACCACTCACGCTTGGGTGAGGACCAGACTGTTGAGGAACCATCTACTTCTGGGCCGCAGACAGATCAAGACAGCCCACACCAGGTCTGATCTGTGTAGTAATGCTACAGACATTGCTATATATCATAAGCGAACAGGATGGCAAAAAAAGTCTTACATAATAAGGATTTTAAGAGGATTTTATAAAATAATATATTTCAGATCCTATTGCTAGAATTATCCGACTGAAATTCTCCAAATTATTTTTTTTGCCCTCAAGGAATTTGTGTAAAAACATGGAATCAAAGCAAGCTTCTGGATATGTTTCACTGAGGAGCTGCCCACAAACTTGTGTCCCCATTACTGAGTCCTCCCTCCATCCTATTTGACTGCATTTTCTTTAAACAAATCCGTGTATTTATGAGCAAACAAACATTTTGACTGCATCTTGCTCTACAGACACAATAGTTCCCCTATGGAGAGGCTTAAAAGACTAGTCTTAGGTGAAATTTGTTGTTTATTAATCCAGATCAGCAATTTCAAGAGAGGTGAAAAGTTAACCCTTCTTCATTGATTTATATTGTGGCAGTAGCCTTATGTGAAACAGTAATTTAAACTACAGTTTTATGCACACAGCTGCCTTGATTAAAACAAACCAACCCATACTGCCAGAACTGTTTGCTTTGATGCAACACTTGCACAGCACAGCTGGTGTCTAGTGAGCAGACAGCCAACAGCACGGACCCAGTACACACAGTCACAGGCAAAGTCATCTCCCACCACCACGGCATCCAGGGTAAGGACTTCAGCAACAGGAAACCTTCTCCCAACTTTTATACCAGACACTATACAAGGAAGTGGTAAGTAACTCCTCTACTTCTCCATACACCTCCACAGGGGACTTTGGAGTTGGATCTACAGGCAGACCAATCAGAAAGTGTGAGTCCTCTCCACAGACAAACCACCCAGGACCATTGTTGTACGGGTTGGTTGGACAGTGGCCCAAACAATAAGCTGTTTTCAGAAAATCAGGGATTCATCCTCTTATGTGGCATGAGGGAGGGATTAAGCCTTAATTTAGCACCATTTAGAAAAGATTACCCTTTAATTGCAATAGGAGTTGGCAGACACTGGCAGCAATGAAAAGCCTTTATCCTGCAAAGCTTCCAAGCAGTCAGTGACAGCTCCCAGGCCTGCAGCAGAGAGCCAGCCCGTGCTGTCCCCAGCCAGCTGCTCAAGGCCACTGGACCAATGGGGCGGAATGCAGGGGGCACGCAGCTGCATCACAGCTGCAGAGACAAAGCCCTCATTCATCGGCATTAAGGGTAGGGCATGTGGGGCTGCCACGGTGCACTGAGGAGCCAAAGCCTTCAGAAGGGCTCGGCTGCCAGTACCACCCAGAGCTCTGCCCGACAGGACCCAGACGGTTTGGGCAGAGATCCAGTATCGGGGATATGCCTTCTATCAGTCTGGCCAGGTCAGCAGAGGAAGCTCCCCACTGACCTCAGCTCTGCCATTCTCTGGTGACAGGGCAAGAGAGGTGTCATGCTGTATTTTCTGGCACCAAGAACTCTGCTAAAGCACATGCATGACGTGCCTCAGATGGAAGGCTGCCAGATCCCTGCCACGGGTTCTTGGTAGCCCATTGCCACTCAGGAGCCTGTTACAAATGTCTTCTCATTTGGAGCTTGTCCACTTCAGATATGAATGGGCAGCCTAATTCTCTTTGTGCCCTAACTGCTTTCAGTTTCTTAGCCAAAGGCTGAAGTTTGTCTCCTATGCTGGAAGAAAACCTGACAGGTAATTGCATCATTTGCTCAGGGCATTCTTTCCTAAACATTTAAGTTTCAAAAGCTCAACACCAAGTAGCCTGGCATTGCACTCAAAAATGCCTTAGAAGAAACTTTAGAGTATATTATTAGTTATCCTTGGACACTATTACACTTCTTTGCGTTCACTGTCACTGCTACCCTTGCTACTCATTCTCAAATGAAACACTGAGTACATCTATACAGGACTAATGTCTAAAGCACAATTAGTTCAAAATAAAATTATGATCCCAGAATAGAACTGAGAGTCACATCTTGTACTCAGTGACACACTGAAGCAGACCAGTTTTATTTTTTAAGACTACAAGGAAGAATTCTCTGTCTCTTTGGGAGTTCACTTCATATTTAGATCTTGAATTTGAGCAAGCTGATTTGTTGCGTTATAAACAGACACTAGTTTTATGCACACGAAGGCCACAAACTTAAAGGAAAAGCTAAATAAATCGACTAAGAGCAACTCTAGCCATCCCTACAGATGTTGTTCAATGTTGCGGTCTTTTGCACTGTGATAAGATAGAGAAACAGACATATACCCATTATCCACAGACCTGAAACTTCAAAAAACTAGATTAGTAATCCAATAGGAAAACACTACAACTACACTCTGCCGCAACACCAGTTCCAAAGGCAGCATTAAGACAGATCTTAAAACACAAGAAGAGGAGTTAAACAACTCGAGAGCTAAACAGTCTAAGCCTGAGCACTGAAGAGCATTTCTGGGTACACAGACATCAAGTACCCACCAAGTACTGATAGCTCGGGAATCCTTTAGAAGTAAAATCTGGCTTTAGAGTCTCATTGAACTCAGAGGCGATGGAACAAAACTTGGATCTGCATGAACTCCACATCTCGTGGAGGCTCTGTTCCCTTGTACAGCAGTGCCTACTGAAGATTAAGGCCACATTCTTCATACAAAGCCTAATGTTATGTGCAGTAAGACAAAGCTAACACGTGACTAGCACAGCATGGTACCAGGCAACAAATGGAGCCCAGGGCAAGAAAAATACTTCCATCAAATTAATCGCTTTCTATGGAGATGACCCTTGCCACAGAGAACAAGGATAATAAAACAAGAAAATACATTTCTCACAAAGCACACATAGAAATACAGTGTCAACCGTAATGCTCTTTCAGGCCTGTTGTGGGAAAAAGGGCATACACCGTCACATTTAGAGCAGCAGACCACAGGGCTCATAAATGCTCTTCGAGGCCAGTTCTTGCAATTCCCAGAGCCAAGAACCTTAAAAGCAAACAGATGCCTCACAGGGGCTTTGCCAGCCCCAAAAGCCTCCCCAGATGAGCCAGATTCCAAGATGTTCCCCAGCTGCAGTCCCTCATGCTGAGGAGCATGAAAGGAATGAATGCCTTACTGTGCTCCCCAAAAACCCTAACAATAGGGAGGTCAAAGGGAACATCAGACAAATTTTAAAATTAACAGGCTTTGCGTCACATTAAAAGGGTCCATTTGCTTCAGTCCCAATAAGTCATTTACATTTTAGGGCACTAGGCCACACAAGCTATGCTAGAAGAACCAGCTACAAACCAGTGGAATAGCTATTATAATAGATAGATAGATAGATAGATAGATAGATAGATAGATAGATAGATAGATAGATAGATAGATAGATAATCTGCATATACTGGCACCCCTCTCCCACCACATCCCTTTACTGTACTCTTATTGTTTGGTTTCTACCTGTTTCCCAAGTGAAATGAGTAGGCATTTCTCCTTGTCTCCTTCTACAGAGAGGATAAGAACAAGCTGATTTATTATTAAGTGCTCAGGTGGAAGAGCTGTCTGAAGCATTAAACTGCCATGAAACCCTTCACTATTCCATGTGAGCCTGGAAAACAGAATAATTCAATGGGAAAGTTTTCCTCCAAACTTCCAGGACAGACAATGCTCAAGTCCACTATCCCAGAAGCCTTGACAAAAAGTCTACATCCCAGCCCTCAGAGGCCCTCTCTACTTCCTAAAACCTTCCCAGATATCAGAAAGGAGAAATCACAAGGTATGTACTTAAGCCTCATTCAAGCCATGAAGAGTCCTAACTACAGTTTCCCTCCAATTCACTACTGTGCTCCAATGTCAATCCAGGAGAACAGGAAAGCGTAATGGCTCACATGCACATGGAGTGAAAATTAATCCTGGAATACAGAATTTTTCCCAGCCCAGAACCCTGCGGAAATTAAACCACAATTCATTCACATCATTTAAGGAGTTACATTAGCAGTTCACAAGTGCAGCGAATGGAACAATGCAGAATACGTGCAGGGGTGAGAGAAGGGCTTCAAAACTGCCAAATGTCGGAGTGATAAGTAGGATCACTGCAAAAGCCTACATGCAGGAACAAAGCTATAAAGCCTGTGAAATGCCTGACATTGACAGAAGACAACTAACTCTTCTCTGCATTCCTTTTCTAAGGGGTAATACTGCAAGTGTCGCAGTAGTCAGCATTCCTTCAAGCCTTCCTGAAGTCCAGACAAACAACTAATATATCTCACGTGCTCCACTTGGTAAAATCTAGATCCAGCTACTCAATCCTTCAGTGTGTATTCACTGACTAAATAGAGCTGGAGGGGGTGAAGCATAAAAATGAGTCCAAACTTTAGAACTGAAACAATGGGGCATATTTTAAAGCACTGTATGCAAAAACCATACATACATAAGCAACAAAATAACAGCATTGCAGAATTGTTGAGACTGAGGATTGGAAGGGCGTTCTGGAGGTCGTTTACTCCAACCTTCCTGCTTAAAGCAGGGTCACCACCAAACATGTGCTCAGGACATTGTCCAGTTGGCATTTCAGTGGCTCCAAAGACGGAGGCCACAGAACCTGTGGGCAAATAACAGAAAATAAGTTACACATGGCACATTGTGTTTGTGGTTACTCATGTACGTGCTAGGGCTGTCTTCGGTTTTTCTGGACTGTTCTGTAGCAACACAAATAATACTGGAGGCTAGAGCTGAACAACTCCACAGATGGATTTGTTCCAAGTGACTCAAATCTGCTCTTAAAATATTTCTATGATTACTGAATGATCTTAGAACAAGACTCCATTGTATCCAGTAGGGGGATGGGGAAATGTTTTAAAACAATCCTACTCCCCAAACACTGCTCTAATTTAGACATTAAGTGCAAGCGGTCTTTCCCAGGCATTAGTGTGGATATTTTGGCTTCAGCCCATCTTTAAGTAGCTTCCTGAAGTGGACTCAATTAGTAGAGAACATACATGCAAAAAAAAGAAGGTATTAATAACCTCTAAAAGAAGAAACTTGCAACGGCACAGCAGCCTTTAAGCTTTTATGTACACATGACAGATTTTTGCATTACAAGATCTCATTCATCTCAAAAACCAACCGGCCACTCAAACTCACAACCAACCATCCATGTTGTCATGAAAGACCACAAAGCTGGCCATCAAAAGCTAGAGTCGTTGGATTGATTTAAGATCATCGAGCTTATCATTCCATTATAATGGGGAGGAAAGAAAATCAGCATTTTTTTCTAGAGGACAAGGCCAGCACAAAGCCTTCTTGGGCACACTGATGCTTCAGAGAACGCATAAAGGTTCGTATTTTCTTATACATTTGGTCACACTAAATACATTGCTGTATTTGTAATGCAAATTCTTCTTTAAAACCCTCTGCCTACCACCACAGCTGTAAGATGTGGAAGAATATCCCAGCACTGCTGAGTGACAGAGTGAAAACCATTACCAGGTGTGTAAACTGGGCTTTTAGAATGAGAAATGTCAGAGCTGGAAGCCACAAAAGCTTTAAGACAAAGAGAACCACATGGAAGGCATTTGCTGAAGAGAAAGTAACGCCTCTTGTTATAGGTCAAGCCTCATTGCTAGTGATAGTACAGCTATCAAATTGTGTACATTTGTAAAAAATTCATAAGCAACAGAAGAAAATTTGAATTGGAAATAAACAGATCAATCCCTGTTCCTCACTTCAAGAGAAATTATTTCTGTGAAAAATTATTATCCAGTTAAAACACATGAGAATATTTGATTTTAGGCATTTCTTGGTTAAAAGCATATACTTTCGGAAAGCACCTCCAAAAGGTACCCAAGTGGAATTGCTTTGCACAGCAGTTGAACACAGTGAACCAAGATACAAGTTAGACAGAAGCTTTTACCTACATGGATACAAGTCTCAGAAAGCTACTGTATTAAACTGAGCCAGAAAAAAATTAAATCAGGACCACTGCTGGATGATTTCTGCTGAATCAGAGACTGAAATTTATTTAGGGGAGTATGTTTTGGCAAGATGACCTTTCTTCACTTGATAGTATGTACCAAAGCTGGGGGCACATGCTACATGACACGTTTGCTTCTGCTCAAGGCCCGTTGGGGACAGTCACACTCATCCAACAACAGCCAATTTCTATTTCAAAAGCCAAATGCTCTCTCCAAACAACGTTGGAGAAAACCATTAAATAATTATATACTGATTGCTTGAAAATGCATTCCTTCCATTTCCTTCCTGGCACCACACCGTTGAGAAGTTTCACCCACAGCTTACAAGAGCTAGAGGGCTGAGTGGACTACAGACATGTCATGCTACTCGGACACTCCGGGCATCGACACCAAATCTCTCCCTCAAAACACACGCAGCCTTGTGCAGCAAGATGCAAGAGTTACTCTGATCAAGGTAACTCTGATTTAGAGTTACCCATTCATACAACAGAACAAGCTCCAAACAAACATCATCCTTCATCATCAGAAAATACACATGATTCTGACCTTGGAGACTAAAATCAGATGTAATAAACTCTCTTTGCACAGGAAGCAATGAATCTTGTTTGGTTTGGACAGGTTAGATGCCAGTTACGGTCTGAGGTCAGTTTACTTCTCTGCCTTGGAGCCAGAGCTGAACTATAGGCCCGGTTCTGTCCAGCACTCACAGACTGAACATGCAGAAGGACTTCCTAATGAACTTACCAAATACTGTCTCGCTGCCTAGAGCACAGCACCATGCCGGGAGCTTGCCAATTTCCACACTGCATACTAGCAGCAATTGAGGGGTGAAAAGAAAAAAAGAGAAAATTTAAGGAGACAGAAGACTGCAGCATGCCACAGAGTCTGGGCCATCCAGCACAACTCAGCACCCCACCAGACACACCACTTGTTTCAATGAGAACTGTATAGGTCCTCATACAGCACAGCTGCTTCCCGAACACAGACCCAGGACTGCAGAGAACCCATATTCATTCCCACACTGACCTTCAATTACGTTGGGGCCAAACATTCCCAGTTAGCCCCACGTCCAGGCACACATCTAGACACCACGTGGGTCCCTGTTTGCCCAGAGCCCCAGTGGCAAAGCCATCCATTTGTGGGCAAGACAAACCACACCTTTCAGCAGACTCCTCAGGCAAGTCTCCACTCCAAAGTGAGGTGAGCCTGACATCCCCTGCCTGGTGTATATTTCAGCCAGATTAGTGAAAACAGCTGAGAATAGAGGAGGGGGAGGAAAGTAGGAAGTAGAAAGAAGGAAGATGAGCTCAAGAATGGGGAAACTAAGAAACAAAGCCAGTTTGCAGTTATTATACTTAAAACTTCAGCTCTTCTCTGAAATGGAGGCTCCTCCATTCATTTGGACGGCAAAGTTGATTTATGTCATTTCCCTCTGCTGAGGTTTTGTAGATCATATTTCAAACCCACATTATATTCCTCTGTTGCTGGGTTACCAAATCTGAACAAACAATTCTCTGCAGGCTGCCAAAAGCAGAGAAAGAAAGCAAATGAATGCCTGGAGTATGCATCACCCTCTGGAAGTCATCATATGGCCCCACGCTGCTACAGATTAGTCACAAGCTCACATACCAGAGACCGAAAGAGGAAATGGTGAACCTATTAAGTCCAGGGGCAGTTCATAGACTTGAGAACTGCTGTTCCCACCTTCCTGCCCCCTCCTAGTAAAATCAGCCAATTTTCCAGATCATTAGAATTCTCTTGCAGACTAGAAGAAATATGGTACTAACTCAAAGGGATAAATTGGGTATTAATACCCTTGAAACTAGCAAGCATGTTCCCATAGATTTTGAAAGGATAAATCAAGTTTTGAAATGAGAAAACCACGACAGCCCATGTGACAAAACACTGGTGACTGTAGGTTTGAGACTTTCAGTTTCCAGGCAGGATGTCTGCCACATCAGGGGCTGCACAAACTTCCGCTTCAGGGGTGTGGGAACACAGAGATGTCCCTCACTGTGAAGCCCTCTGGGTTCACTCCAGCCCTCAGCAATATTGGCTGGAAAGAATCTTCCCCTGCAGCACCTGTGCAGAAAGACTACCAGCGTGAAGCTTTTGGTCTAGTGTTTCTTATGCCAAGATACATAAGATGGTCTGCCCCTGTTCTCTGAACACCCAGGCAGCCTCCCATCCCACCTTCAAGCCCCAGCTCTCAAGCGCCCTCATCTCAGACTGCACATTGCAGGATGCCAAATGCAAGGCTCTAATGAATAATTTATTTGTGTAAAGACAAGAAATGCTGCAAGAGATACTACGTCCCAGGACAGACCTTAACCAAAGCCACCAGCCTGACAGTAACGTTGCCACTGCAGTATCCCCAGGATTGCTAACTCCCAGCAGCCAGACCAGAGGGACTCCACTCGCTGTGCAGCTGCTATCTGTGCTGCTCAGGCAGCAGCTTCACCACCAAGCTCAGCAGCAAGACTTCCTTAAGATGCTTCCTCTCATTCCTTGTTGGCTGCTGCTTTAACCCACTCTAGGTGAGGTAGGACCTGCACAACCACGTGCAACACGCCTGTGACCCAAACTGGGGTACTGACCTAATTCAAGAACAAAACCAAAAGAAAGAAAAATAACAAAGAAACTCTGGCTCAGCTCCACTGTGTAATTTTACCGTATCCCCTCCGCAGGACCGCAAGCAGCGCTGCCACACTTTCAAGAAAAAAAAAGGTAGAAAATCACACTACTGCTGCCAAACATTGAAACCTTGGATTTAACTTAATGCAGAAACTTAGAAACAAACTATCTAACGGTTGCTGGAGGTCAGGGACAGCCCTCATTCTGGGCCCAGGCACCAACAACACAAACCAAAAGTAAAACATGACTTTTCCCCAAGACCCAGCTCTCGGGTGAGACTAGACCAGTTTAGGGAAAACTGCTTCCGCAGAAACATTGGGGGGGGATTTCAAATAATTCCACTTGAAGGTCCTTATTCTTCACCCAAATATTTATGGATGTTCTAATACATAAGGTATAGTTAATTTTACCAGAAAAAGCCCAAGAATTCAGCAATTTCATGAAATAATCTTAAGTCATCACTTCAAGAATATTATTTCTTATTTTTAGAAAGACAGTTCAAGGAACACTCGCAAAGAAAATTAATTTAAGAACATGAAACATTACAGGTTACTATTTCTAGTGCACCAGAAAAATCGGAACATTTAATTTTTCACGTTTTGTTTTTTTCCTACGTAAGGATATGTTAGAAAAGTAGCTTTTCCAAAGCACAGTACTAAGTGTCTATATCACTGCAAACATTAATTAGATTAATGTTAGGCGTGCCTCTATTCTTCACGTAAAGCAACTATGATTTATCAAAATATAAGAGGTTTAATTTACACAGGAATATTTCGCTTACCCCACCCACGGTTTTCAGTCTGATTTGACAGTAGAGACAGCAAGTATGTTCACACATTTCAAGTGTGGCAGGTGTTGGACCCCAAGTAACAATCACCATTAAGTCCCCAGGACAGATTCACGAAAGTATAACGTTTTCTATTAGTACGTGCAGTGGTCTACATAATGAAACGTTTATTTTATGCATTAAACCCTTTGATTTCAACAGTGCTGCAAAGTTAGAGGTGATCTCAAATGACATTCATGTTCTTTCCTTTCAGCAGGAATCAATATATCATCTGAATATTTATTAGGAAGAGGTTGCAGCGGTGTACCTGAGGCCTTAGAGGAATTGCAACTGAATATCATTATTTACCATGATTAAACAGAAAGACTTGCCGGTCAATCCAGCATCCATGTATGAGCACAGAGGGTCTAATCCTAGTCTGTCATGGGTTTGTCAGGTAACTTTAGCCTAGCCGTTTCTTCCCTCTTTGCCCTTATGTTCTTACACACAAAATGAGCAGGGCAGTACAACTGGCAAAACGCTTTGATAAATCCAGTGGGGAAAATCACTGCTACTTCAGCAAGAAGTTTACAATGTCTGTCTACAAGGTACATAGCACTATGTGAGGTAGACAGGAAAGGGAATGATTCCTCCTTCACTTCTGAAGACGCACATTTAAATGTTACATCAATAACATATAACATAATAAAACGTTAAACCAGCCTGGATGAAATATAACGTACCAAATTAACTAGTACAAATGTAAGTCAATTCAGCAAAGCAAAACTTCTGTCAGCGATCACAGACCCTGAAAGCTCCACCTAAACATAAACTCAAGCGGTACAAATATTACAGCCTGGGATGCATCACCTCAGCTGCATCATACACCTGACTTGAGCTTCACGGGAAATGAAGCAGCAAGATGTTACCTGAATGCTTCTTCCAAAGTCAGCTTGCAAGTTTACGCAGGAATCATCTATGGAGAAGTCGTAAAATGGCATTAAAGTCAATATGTGATTCTTAAAGGCAAAAAACAAAAGCAAGGGCCACTGTTACCATACAAAGAAATTAAGAGCCCTGTGCAGATCATTGCCAGTATTCTTGTAGGTTTGTTCCCTACTTAGAAAACCACAAACCATATACATTGTGCTAACTGTGACATACTGACATGTGCTTTTAGACTTCAAGGATAGACGCAGTCTACTTATGAACTTTCGCATTGTTACAGAAATAATTAATCATAACATCCATGTTCTGCAAGGGTTGAAATGCAATTCTACCACCACCAATACAACGTAACCACTTAATCAGAAAGGAGCTTTGGACAGCAGCCAGTTTCATAACTGAGCTAGTAGCTGGTAATAAATCTGACATCTCGAAGCAACTCTGAAGTACTGAGCGAAGCAGATAACCTCTTTTTCAAGCAAACCTTCCATGCCACATTCCCCAACAAATCATCAGGAAAGAAATAACTGAATCCTCAGACAATCACTTTTGTGAGCTGGAGTGCACAAAGAGGTGATCATAGGTATCATCCACATAAGAAAAAAGTCCCAGCTCAGGCAGGTAGGCACCCCTGTTATTTATACAATTAGCACCACCACAAAGGCTTGCAGGGTGACTTACCAGCTGAAACACAGCCTACAGAAAAAACTTTGTTACTTCATCTCCTAGAGGGAGTAAAAAATGACTATATGTTTACAACACAATGTAGTAGTTCACTACAAGAAAACCAGTATCCTACTTCTCTGAACTAGGGAAAACATTTATCATAATCTTTATTAGTTTGACATTCATTCCCTTTTACAAAAGCAAAGGTGGTACTGAAAGTAACAGTAAGTCTACCCGGGGAGACAGTTTGTATTTCAGTTTTGTTCTGTCAAATAAAATGGTAGAAGAAACGCAGCCTAAAGTACCTTAAAAGATATATAAGATCACATCAGCACACATACAAATAAAAGAAGACTTGACCCCATTTAAAAAGGGGTTCGTGTGCTCAGCAGTGCAAGGACAGAGCAGTTCCCCATTTTCACCAGGACAACGTGGATTGCAAATATTGAGAGTACAAAGACATCTTTAAAAAACGGGGTACAGCTCCAACAATGCCATTCACACTCACCAAAGGGATACAACAGTGAAGGTTAAGGCTCTGAATTTCTGCCACATCGGGGATTGTGTGGCAGGGAGGAGAACCTGGCCAGAAAGATCTGATGACTGTAGCAGAAAAGCCTGTACTTTCAACAAACTGCATTATGAAGTTCCCACGCTCGAAACCCATTTACCTATGGTATGAACATGATACAGGGTGCTTCATAGTATCGAGCATATTAAAGCATATCCAAATCTACAATACCCAGCAGGACAGAAGACGGCTGTGTGCTTGCCCTGCACCCTGCCTAATGTGGCCTTGTGCCACTTGGCTCTCTCAACATGGATGAGCAAAGTAAGATCTCTATAGAGACTAAAAGGGCTGTATTTTAAAAGGCTGCATGAAGTCACAGTTAAGAAGCAAGAGATGGAAAGCAATCCTGTTCTAGTTTGACATCAATCTCCCACATTCCCCAAGAACAACTTAAGTAACCCAAGGTGGAGTCCCTTTAGGTTGGAGCTTGACATGTAATAAGTTTCGTACGCAGAGGTCCTCTAGCTGAGTGTGGGAAAAAACAGAAGTTGCATAAAGCAGCAAAGATGAGAAACTCCTCTGAGCATATGCTTCATACATCTGGCTAAAGGTTTACATGATCCAGCAGGCCAGACTCTTGCACAGCATCACAAGAAAACTAGAGGAGAAATGCTCTTTCCCTGTGTAGGCTATCAGTCCTCAAGCTGTTCCCAGAATCGTCTGCCTCCCAGGTTTTGACTTAATTAGAATGGGACACATACACACAGAGCAAATCCTTCAAAATGTTAAAAGCAAAAAAGAGTGAGTCATTGCTGATTCTGCCTTTTTTTTTTCTTTTTTAAAAATCTCTTTTACAAGCTTCTCAATTGTCACAGTCCTAAAAGAATGAAAAGACAACACCATCAAGCCTTTTTCCATCTGAAAGTCAAAACACGTAATTCCCAAACACACGTGGCACGGCCCAGTGACTAAAGCACTACCTGTGACCGGGCAACCTGGCTCCCATCGGTGCATCAGGCACTGCCTTGCTGAATGAGGTTGGGCCAGTCCCGTCACCTCTCCACACTATGTTTCGCATCCCACCTACCAAGTTTGAGTTTGCTGACTTTTGTCTCCCGCGAGCTCAACTCCACAGCTGCCTCTGCCCTTGACTTCCAAGTCTCTGCTCCTGTATGCTGCTGTAACCGTGCTGGTCTCAAGTGGCTTTAGGAACAGCAGCACATCAGTTCAGCTTACATATTAAGTTAACAAATTAAAGCCATGTAATTCAAAGTAATGAACCTCTTTGCTTATGCTTGTTTAACACAATAAAAGCAAAACAAAGCTTTATTTACAAGATCAAAAGATACACAGTATGCAGGAAGGGAGGACATTCACCGATTCAGGTGATTTTGTACCAGTCTGTTAAAAGGATTTACTTTCCCTTTGAAATACTATATTCTGATTTTACTTAAAATCCATTTCCAACTGAATAGCTAAAGCTGAGCCCCACTGGATACAATTTGCACAGGTCAAACAAATCCACCTATATTCACCTCTTAGGCTGTATCAGATGTTTTGCAATCAAGGCGAAGCCTCAATCAGTTGAAAAGCGGCACAAGGTTTGCCTGCATGCCAAATCATTGAACGAAACGAGGCTACAGGCAGACCAGTTCCCATGGGCCATGCTCTACAGCGGGCCGACGGGATCAGCTCCTAAGGAACACAAACCACCGGTCTGCATTCTCTGAGTGCTCCCCGGGCAGCATTTTTCCCACATTCTACACCTAGAGGAGATCTTGCACGAGAAAAACGTAATGTGTCAATTGCCTAGTACAGCGTTTCTACTGACAAGTTTTACTGCCCTGTACAGATTAGATCTGGAATTTCCCCTAAAAAATAAAGTAATAAAAAAACATGCAAACGGCAGGACCTGCACCAAAACAAAGCTACGTGAGCTGAGGTCTGCTGTATTATTTTCGTGGTGTTCCCCAGTGAGGAAGTGATTAACACCAACGTAAGATTTCTCCTTTCACGCAAAAGCAGGCATACGACACCATCGCCACCGCACCCTAGTCCCGGCCCTCGCCCCCCGCCCCCTGCTCGGGTTTCTACCGGGGGTGCGGTGGAGGCAGCCCCGGCCCCAGGGAAGGGCAACCCCGGCCCGGCTCCTCGCCCTACAGCTGTCCTGGGGCGGCCCACCTACCGGACCCCGAGGGGGAACGGAACGGGACAGAAGAGAAAAAAAAAGCGTTTCCCCGCCTCCTTCCCACGTCCCCCTTCACAGGAGCGGGGGTCGGGGCAGAAAGGCCTTTTTTTCCATCCCTTCCCTCTCCTGGCCCGGCCTGCAGCCAGGCGCCTCGGAGCTGTCATTTTCGGGAAGCGTGCAACCGCCCTGCCGGAGCCAGGCCGAAGCCTGGGAACCCGCCAGTCGCCCCCCAGCAGCCCCAGGGTCCCTCGACCTGCCGCCCCCGGACTCCAAACCGGCCCCGCTCTCATCGCTCCGCGCTGCCTTCGCCCTTCCCCCCGCCACGGCCGCGTTCGGGCCCAAGCGGCCCACCTGCCGCCGCGCCCGCCTCACCTCCTTCAGCTGCTCCATCTCGGTGCGGATGGTCTCGTACTCCAGCTCCAGCTCCTCATACTGCTGCTTCAGCTGCTGCTTCTCCTCCAGCACTGCCAGCCCGTACTCCGCCGCCTGGATCTTTTCCCGGGTGGTCTCGCCCAGCTCCTGAAAGAGACGCTTGATNACGGGCCAGGCGCGCGCCGCGGATCCTCCCTGAATCCCGCCCGCCGCCGCCGCACTCGCCGCAAGCGCCGAGCGCAGTGAAATCATTCAAAAGGCACGGCCGTTCCGGCACCCTGCAGCATGCTGGGAGCGGGAGTCCCCGGCAACCGCCGAGCCGCGCGCCGAGCGGCTCGCCGGACTACAGCTCACGGCATGCATCGTGACGGGAAAGGGTGGTGGCGGGCGGAGGGGATAGCAACCTCTGCTGGGCGGCGCGGGTAGCGGGGCAGAGAGAGAGAGAGACAGAGAGGCAGATAGACAGAGACAGAGAGACAGAGAGCGTAGGGCCGGCGGTGCCCGGGGACAGCCCAGCCTGACAGAGAACGCGCCCCGGGATCCCCCCCTCCAGTGCCCCCGGACACACATTCGGGCACACGCCCCGGGATCACGAGCACATACCCGTGCACACACCCCGAGGGCCCGGAGCACGCTGAGCAGGGCTTTCGGAGTGGGTTTGAGAAAGCTTTTCGGGGTGGGTTTGGTTTCGGCTCCGTGTGAAAGATGGGGCCCGTGCACCTGAGCGTGTGGGGGGAAGACTTTCCGGTGCGGCGGGCGGTGCCGCAGCAGCACGGAGAGGACAGACGGTCACAGGAGAAGGCTGGCACCAGCCCCACGCCATACGGAGAGCTGCCAGCACCTCACTGTTCCCGGTGTTCCGCATCTAGAGGTGGAATTCCTGGTGCAAGGTGTTTCCGCCCACCCACAGGGACCAAACCACTTCCCCCGTGTCGTCCTGAGGATAACCACGGGACAAGGTATTCCCCTACCGCTGAGCTACCCGACGAAAGGACGGATAGGTCGAATCAAGACCCACTGTCGTGACCAGCCGTGGGACAGTGACACTTGGGCGGCTGTACCCCGCTGCCTGGAAAGGATTTGCCAGCCTGTGAGGAAAAGCCCATCAGCCTTTGCCTCAGGTTACTTCCCCTGGGCACGGCTGGTGGCAAAGGCACAGGGATCGGGACACTCATTGGGGCACCACGGGCAGAACTGATTTCTAAAGCATAGTGAAGACTGAACAGAGACAAACCTCTGCTAGCTTAACCATTGCAATTCCTAAACAGCCCCATAAAGGTGGAGGGTGTGTGCCCCTGTGCAGTGGGGAGATGCTTCACTCCCATGGTCAGGAGAGCCCTGCAGCTTCACCCTCCCTTCATACAGCAAGCGCAGCTTGGACTTTCTTCCTGTGTTAAAAACAATCGGTAATGAACTGGTGAGCAAATAGCAAGCATAATAAAAACAATTACGTGTTTGAGCACTCCACAAGGTCTCAAACATAAAGCAACATATTTGCTCACAGCTGCAGGGTTTTTTCGAGCTACTTTGAACTTCTGCCTGTGCACATATTCCTTATCCCTTTAATAAGCTGTGTAATGGCTGAATGTTGCCTGTTAGTCATGAGGCTGCCTCGGTCAATTTTTCTTCAGGGCCCTGACACTCCCTGGAGCTCCCTGTGCATCAAGTGCAGGTATGTGTTTGTCCCGTGAGTGTCACTGATGTGACACTCAGTCACCCAGACCTTAGAAGGAGCAAATCGATGTCCTCAGCCTATAGTGTGCATGTGAAATTCCTTTAGTTTCAGAATTCTCAGGAAAAGGCATTTTCGCTCTCGTGCGCCTCTGTACCATCACGACGGTCACAGAATGTTTTTAGGGGGTTTAAATAATCTGATTCTTTTATAAAGCTAAGTGAGGAAAATAACAGCGTTACATCTCCTCCACACTCTGTTTTTCACTATTAGCATTTCTTCATGGCCTTTTATGGTTTTTTTTTGTCTGCCCAAGTAGGTAGCATTGCTAGTCCCACCCATTCACAACTGATTCATCATTAAGATATTTTTAATAATAAATACTGGGTTGTTTTCTTTCACCTCCTACTTTCTGAGCCTTCATTCCAGGTTTTCTCTGCAACTTTGGACTCAAGCACATTAGCTACCTTTTGATACTCCTCCTTCTCCTAAACTGAAACCCGCATGTAACGACTTGCTCTCAGGACACAGAGCGTCAGTTTGCATCACGAATATTTCTGGGATTACAAGTGAATTGCGACATCTGGCCAGTTTGGGGGGTTAATAGAGATGAGCTGATCAACTCGTCACAGCACAAGGGTCTTCACTGGGTAATTTGTTTTCCAGGTAATTTCTAGAACTATAGCTTGTTGCTAGGTTTCACGCTTTGTTGTTTTATAAACTACCCAAGATGCAAAGGCAGGAATTATAAATACTGCAACAGCTAATTCAAAAGCATTTCTGCCCAGTTTCAGAAAACTGGAGTCACTTGTCAAAGTTAAGGTTCCCATCATCCTTTAAGGTAAGGATGGAGGATAATAAAAGCTTGTAGTGAGTGGAGGAGTACAGCCTGGCCAGTGCCCATCACCTGCTCCTGAGCACAGCCAGAGACCACCGCCCGTTTCCTCAGGTCACTGTCCCCAAACTCCATCAATGCAAAGGCTTAGCTGCCACCCCACTGATTCAAGGTGTCATGGCCAAGTGTATTTTGGTGATATAGGCTTATACAACAGCTGGAGATTGTTGCTCTTCTTTTTCCTTTTGAGATTTTAAAGCTATCCACCAGGAACAAAGTGGTAGAATTATACAAGAACCATCTTGAATGCTAAAATAAATTTGGGTAGTGTTTCTTCTGCAACACTACCCTTGAGCACATCAGCACTCCTACCTGACATAGCATCATCTGCAAAGTTACTAGGGCTGCACTCAATTACAGTGTGATGAGGACAAACCTTCTCCCCAGCACACTAGCAGTCTTCAGAGTGTTTTGCTAACATTTTGACCTACTGCTTAGATAATTGCATTTGCCAATAACTATGGAAATATTGACAGTAACAGGAAGATCGATTAGATTGATTATGGTGTCAGCTGTATGCCGGGATGGCTCTCAATAGTCATTGTTTCCCAAGTATGACACTTACATTTTATTGTTTCAAGCACAGTTTACAATAGTCTTCTGTATTAAAGAATCTGATCCAGCAGCTTGCCACAAGCAGAGATTTTTGTTTTTATTTTAGAATAAATTCAACGCAAGATTATAAGGTATTTATCCAGTTTTGGACAAAAATAAGATTCATTTGAAAGTGATACTTTAAAGGCAAAAATGTCACAAAGTAAGTCTTCCCTCACCCTATAGCATCATTGAGTCAATACACACTTTCATGACTTCTTAAGAACATTATTAGCTGTGAATTCTTCAGAGTAATAGGATCATGCCTTTCATAATTACACTTACTCCCTAGCCTTGGGGTGTTTCCAACTGAAGGTGAGCATGATCAGACCTGAGACAAGAGCAGAGGGAAGAAAGCGTGTGGAGGTTATTAAGCAGGAGACAAAGAGAAGAGCAATTACTCTTCCAGAAAAAAGTCAAAGCTTTTCTGGAAGAATTATCAAAAAGGAAAAGTAATTTCAGCATAGGAACACCGAACAGGCTAGAAAGGTCAGGACATCAATGCCAGAGAAGAAGTAGATGTGTAACTCCCAGAGGTGGCTGTAAGCAAGACAGTCTTCATCTGCACTGTAACTTCCATTGAAACATTGAGAGAAGGACATGGAATGCATATACAGTCCTGGGATCAGCAGGTTTTCAATGGCTAATGCATTTTCTGCAGACGTACAGTGTCATCTGACATATGTATTCTCCACATGGACCTTATTTCCCAGTAATTGGAGCACAACTGATAGGCTGCTGTGCCTCTTGGAAAGTGTGCACCTTGATTGGAAAGTATTGGGGTCTTCAATGCCTTTAAGCGGGAAAAGAAAACTTGTATCTATGGCAGAGGTATGCGGGGTCAATTAGTCATTAAGAATTTAGGCAGGAAATAATTTTCTGGGGATTAGTGACCATCTGGGAGAAACCAATGGCCTAAGAAACCCTGATTGTTAGTGTAAAGGCCTTGTTCTTTCTCAAGGTCATTAGTAGAGCTATAGGGTATGGCTGAATCAGAGTCTAAAAATCCGTTCAAAGGCGTCCTCTGGCCCCTGAGGCGTTTGTGTCTGGTTTGCAGCCAGCTGCAAATAAACGGGTACTGCTGAGAAGCTTTCAAAAGCGTTCGGAGACCATGTTTGAATGAGGGACAAAAGGTTCACAGATCAGGTAAGTTTTAATATTTTCCGTTTGTAATATCCATCAATTGATTTATTTTAAAATAAAGGCTTTACCCTGGAACTCATCAGAAGCAGTTTTGCTGGCATCAGTCCCCAAAGATGACCGTACCTTGGTGTCTCAGATTTCTGCCTGGTGTACCCACTAGCAAGAGATGTTTCACAAAAGAAGTGTGAATTTCAGGATAACCCACCCAAATGGGGAGATTTTATTGCTTCGGTATGAAATTCGAAAGTTTAAATAGGTATGTGCATAAGGAAAGAGAAAACGAGGGAAACAATGGGATGGCAATGAGGTCCACAGAGCTCTGATCATTCTGGACCAAACGGTTGGATTATTTCACCACGTCTCTCCGGTTCCCCCAGACAGGTGATCCAGCATGGCTTTGGGTTTTCAAGTAGGCCTGACAATGGCAAAGACCCTCCTGGTTTTATGCCTTTATCTTGAAATCTGGAGCTGAGGTGGGAAACGCCTTGGGCTCATCAACGGCTCTTCAGTGCTGGGGGACGCTGGGGGCTGGATCTGGGGGCCTGAGGAACCGGGGGGAAGCCACAGCGAATGCTTGGAAGCGCAGGCCGGGGTTCGGATGGGGCCGAGGGCAGGGATGGGCGGGGTCCGGGTCAGCCCCACCACCCGGCCGCGCTTGCCCCAGGTCTGCCCGGCGACCGGTGACGCAGGAGGAGCACGAATGCCATTGGCGAGCGGGCCGTGGTATAGCCAATGGAAGCGTGAGGCAGGCGGGGCAGCGGCCCCGGGGATCTACCGGGCGCCAGGTGACGTCAGGTGTCGTACCGGTCATCGTCGCAGCTCGCTCGGGCGCGGTAAGGCAGGGACCCTGCTGGCTCCAGGCAACTGAGCAGATATGGTGCCCATGCATCCCGTGGTGAAGACCATGGTGAAGCAGCTGTCCTGCGGCAGCCCATGAAGTTCCACACCTGCAGACATCTACCTGCAGCCTGGGATGCAATGCCCTAGCAGGTGGGTGTGCCCGAGAGAGACTGTAACCCTGCGCTGGAGCAGGTTCCTGGCAGGACTTGTGACCTTGAGGGGAATCCACCCCGGAGCAGCCTGTTCCTGAAGGACTAACCATGGAAATGCATGAAAGATTTTTCGGGCATTTCTGCCTGTGAGAGATTCTTACAGCGTCAAGGTCAGTCAGAGAGCCCGTGGATAATTTTTCCCAGGCAGACAGATGTAAACATTATTTGCTTGTTACTGATGTTTTGAAAAGATGTTTTGAAAGGGGTTGCTCCTTGGCCAATGGAAACTGTACCTTGCATTTTTTCTCACACAATTCTGTTCACACTCTCGCTGCATGGATCTTGAGAGAAAGAATCTCTCTTTACCTTTTTCATTTTGCTTTTGCCTTTGCATTAATAAAAGGAATAGCCTTCTAATGATTCTGAGAATGGAGTCTTTTTCATTGCTCTGGCCCCTGTAAGGGCCACATAATTGCAACGACTGACCCCATAGAAAGGACCCATGCTGGAACAGTTTGTGAAGAACTGCAGTCCATGGAAGGGATCCATGCTGGAGAAGTTTGTGGAAGACTGTCTCCTATGGGTGGGACTCCACACTGGAGCAGGGTGAGGATGAAGGAGCAATGGACAATACAATAACAAACTGATGACAATCCTCATTCTACATCCTGCTGTGGGTAGTGTTGCTCAGAGCCTCCCGGAGCCTCAGTGTGGCTCTTTCATGGCTGTCAGGCATACTGGAAGGGTGACAATCCCCCATCCTTCCAGCTTTTACAGAGACAGGAGGCAGGCATGGGGGCACGAGTCAAGAGTGGAGGAGATCCTGATCTAAAGGACGAGATCAGCCCTGGAGCTGGAGCAGCTCGATGTGCTCAAAACACCTTCCTGTGTCAGGGATGTCAGGGGTGGCACCTGGGTCCTCCCTTTCCCTTCTCTCCCCAGTGAAGCAGCTCACATCTCTCCGTCTCTCCCCAGTTTGTGGCCTGCTCCATCCCACATCTCCCTCAGCAGCCCCACAGTGGTCTGGTCTCAGGTTGTAACTGCCCTGTTAGGCACTGGCCATGGAGAGATTGTGGAAGGTGCTGTCAGAGGACTTGCTTCTCCTGACATGCCAGGTGGAGACCAACCGTAGTCGAGGAAAAGGAAGAGCCTTCCTGGCAATATGGAGTCTCTAGTGCGCTGAGGGGTTTCCTGGGAAAAGCTCCTGAAGGGGAAGAAGGATGAGAGACACAGGAGCCACACGTAGTAGGGGAAGTTTGCAGCTGTTTAATGCAGTGGTTTTCCAGAACAAAACGGTCGGTGCTGATGGGTCAGGGGTAGGACACGAAGTAAGAAGGGAAAGCAAGCAGTTTTTGCTGGGTGGGCAACCAGGCCTCAAATGATGAATTCCTGGGTTTCCCATGTAGCCTCGTTACCTTTCCTGCAAACAGGGGACACCGTGAGCAGCACTGACAGCCAGGGAGTTCACCCCTACAGAGGTGCTGCTGCTGCAACCCCTGCAGCAACATACATGCCCGTAAATCTTGCAGCAGGTGATGGGAGGGAGAGCTCACCTGCGCTTCCACCACCAAAATCCCCCGGCAGAGGCTGTGGCCGCAAGCAGCAGCACTGCAATGGTGATGCTGACAGTCGGAGCTGCGCTGCGGTTTTCTGGGACAGGGAGAGAAGAGGGCGACTAAGTGAGGGTAGCAGCGCCAGTCAGGAGCTGCCCATCACAGGAGCAGTGGCTGCTATCAGCAGCCTGCACCCCGTCCCCCATGGGTGGCACCTACGCCATGGGATGAGAAGGGTGCGGGTGCCCAGGCTGTGGTGGCGCACACGGCAGACATAGCTGTGCCCATCGCGGGGGGCCACGGCCAGGACGCTGCGGAGCTGGTAGGTGAGGTCAGCGTTGGGCAGGATGGCACTGGTGTTGAGCACCGGGCCCGGAGGCACCTCCTGGCCATCCCGCAGCCAGGCCACGCTGATGGGACGGGGGTAGAAGCCGGTGACGTGGCAAACGAGCAGCAGCTGGTCTGGGCTGGGGGTGCGGGCAAAGACCGTGGCCACAGGCAGCTCTGGGGAATGAGAGCAAAGGGGTGGGGCAATCTGGGGTGGGGCAAGCCCCGGTGGGGCACGGCTTGGCCCCAGTGTGGGGGGCTTTGGGGCGGCTCTTGCAGGGTCAGGGTGGTCTCACCTTGTCTCTCCAGAGCTGCCCTCCCATACCTCTCCAGGGTGACGAAGTTGTTCTGGCACATCCAGACGGAGAGAAGGTGCTTCAGGAGCGCTCCGACGGACCTCTGCCTGTTGAGTCTCTCACTGACCAGCTCTGCCAGCTGGGATGGCTGCCGGGCCTCCCAATGCTGTTTATCTACCTCAAAAGCTACGAGGTCTCTGCCACCCCAGCCGACATTCAGGAAGCCACGGCTTGTCCTATTGGGGTACAGCACACAGCCTGCACGTAACTGGACCACCAATGGGTCTGTCAAAGGCAAAGCCAGTGGAGAGGTCCCATGAGTGTGTGAAATGTGGGTGGCACGAGGTGGGATGTGGCTGAGGGCCCATACAGGGGTGCAGTGGAGAGCGGGGTGCAATGGGCAGCAGGGCATAAGGCCGTGCTTCCGGAGACCCTGGACACCCTGTAAGCCCTCAGGCCCCTTGGAAGAATGGAGTGGATACCAGTGTGGGGTGCTTGCTTAAAAAGATTTCTGTTCCCGAAAATATTTGCCCCCAGTTTTCTCTTTCATATTCTTTGCTGTGTCAATCCTGCAGCTCCAGTAAATTTGGTGGCAGCTCCCTGACATGCAGAGATGTGCCAGATGGCAGAAGCCCCAAGGGATATTCTCGGTCTGCTGCCCTACCCACTCCTGCCAGCCCCAGCAGCTGCAGCATTTCAGGAGCTGTTGCACCCTGTGAGACACCCTGCAAATGCCATCCCGATGGGGAGGGGGTCACAGACGGAACCTGGGGAGAAGGACTAGGGCTCTGGCAGGGCTCGTTCCCATACTCACAGTGCAGTTTTGTCTCCTGAGCTGTGTCGTGCACAAATCGGATCATGTTGCGCAGAGCAACTCTGTACTGAGACAATATCTTTTCCCCGTCACCCTCGGCTGCAGCCTGGCTGGCCCAGGACCAGTGGAAGTGGATGCTCCAGTTGGCAGGATCCAGTGTAAAGATGGGTATGTCCCCGACAGCCGCCATGCACGACACCTCAGCGGAGCTGATGTTGGCAAAAAAGCTAGTCAGGAGGTACTGGATAACCTGTGGCTCTGCTAGGAGAAAGGATGGAGGTGGGAAAGGGTGCAGGAAGGAGATGTGTGGAGGTGCTAAAGGGGAAACAGGGGAAGTGGAGGTGCTGGAGAGGGAACAGGGGATCCAGACTAGATAACAAGAAAGGAAGTTTTTACTGTGAGGGGTCGTGAGACGCTGGCACACGTTACCCAGACATATGGTGGATGCCCCATCACTGGAAACATTTGAGGCCAGGTTGTTCGGGGCTCTGAGCAGGGAAGGTGTCCCTGCCCATGGCAGAGGGGTTGGAATGAATGGCTTTTAAAGGTCTTTTTCACCCCAAATCATTCTGCTCTTCTAAGATTGTATGCTCTTCATTCTGCTCAGGGTTGCTTTCCTGTCTGAACTTCCTCTGACTTCACTGCTCTTTTTCCTTCTCTATTTTAGTTTCAACAAAGTGGTTGTTTCCTGCAGGGGATTTTAGGCATTTTGTCCCCTCCCCTCCATGCCTCCATCCTGGCCAGTGCTACTGTCTGACTGTGCAGAGCAGATAAAGGGGTACCTCGCTGCTCATTCGGGGTGATGTTTCCCCCCAGGACAAGCACCTGTGCCACGACCTGTATCTGCCAAAGACCTGCACACAGGGTAGAGGATATCGAGGACGGTTGATAGGAAAGGGCATTTTGTCCAGGTTTGGGGCTTCCTGATAGGGCCAGGACATCAGCCCAGCCCAGAGACCCATCCTGCCTTTCCGTGCCTGATGCTGCCTGCCCCGGAAGCATAAGGTCTCACGGGGTTGTGGTAAAACACTCTCTGTGACAGCAGCGCCCAAAACGCCCTCTTGCAGTTGCAGCTCCCTAACGAACGAGGGGCTGCTGGAAGGGGCCCTCAGCACCATGCGGACCTGAGACCCCCCTGGCACTCATGGGCTCCCTGCAGGGGGAGGACATCTTGGGGGGAAACTCTCAACACCCAAGGCCTGGCTGGAGACCACTTTCATCTCTTCTGCTTGTGTGCCTGAGGCCCCGTCTTGGAGCTGGTGGGGCAGAAATCCTGAGCTGGAGGCAGGAGGAGAGAGGGTGAGCAGGGACAAAGCTCATGTGAGTGGTGCACGGTGGGAGGTGGCCCTCTGATGCTGGGGATCATCTGTCCCCCCCATACAGCACAGTGGCCTGGCTGTGCCTCCCCTGAGGAGAACTTGTGGGGTCCTCTGACAGGGTGAGGGGTTGAAAGCAGTTGAGGTGAGCCAGAGCTCCCACTTACCTTCTGGGTCTGCCCACATCCCAGGGAGGAGGATCAGGAGAAAGAGGAAGAGGAGGAGGTGAGGGGACTGCATGATGCATGCAGCAAGGCTGAAGAAGCAGAAGCAGTGACTGTGGGAGGAGGAAGAACCTGGGGGATCCCAAGCTTCAACCCCGCCCCGCAGTCAGCGGTGGCTCTCCACCAATTGGAGAATGAATGTGTCAAGGAGGGGCCCAGAGGTCCCAGGCTGAAGGCTGGAGACATGTGGGAGGGCCAAAAGCTGAAATAAGATCTTGAGCATAAAGTGCTGTGACAGGCTGGGGCTGGGAAAATCCCAGCCAGAAGGAGAAGGTGGGGAAAGAGAGTCCCAGGAAACAGCATGAGAAAAAAGATATTCAGGGATCTAAGCTGGGTTCTCCTGACTCCCCTTCCCCACAAATTTTACATTGTCCTATCCCTGTTCTTGTGGGATGCATCAGCTCTAATGCAGTTGGCAACAACTTTTGGATTTCAGACCTGACTGGAGAAAGATGGTTGCTGTCCTCTCAGCTCCCACATAGGGAGAAGGGATACTTTGGGTCACCCCCGTCCCATTCCTGGCAGCTCCAGCTGAGGCTGCTCCTGCATCACTTGCCTAATTCTGGGGATGGGGCTCCCAAGGAGGAGGTGACAAGCTGTTTCACCTAGTCCCAAGATGTAGGACACTGCTGGGGAGACCCAACTCTGCTCTGAACACCTGAGAATGGGCCTGGCAACTCCCCTTTCCTTCCCGACAGCTTTGGTGAGGAATCCGGTCTGCCTCCCCAAGAGTCTCCTGTGCATGGGAAGAGAAAGTGTGGGAGCCATCCCCCCGCTCTGTCCCCACTGGCACCAGTGTCTAGTGCTGGAGGGATGATGGGGTGACCTGAGTCAGCCTCTCCCACACAATGTTCCTGATTGACTGCTCCTCCCCAAGTTCTCCCCTCAACATGCAGTTTCTCTTCCACTTGTTTGGGTGGTGCCTGCACTGGGGGCAAAGGCAGAACCAAAACCACAGCCGATGGCAAGTCTGAGGGGTGCACCTCGGTGGCATCCAAATACCGAATCTTTTCCCTTCCGTGGAGCTGTCCCAGAGAGAAGTAGGGATGCTGTGGTGGCCTGATAAGCCCAGAAATGGCCTCAACTTCCCCAGAAGCATGACACAGGGGATGTCCGCCTATGCCACCACAAAGTCCACATCCCTCCCGCTAGTCCTAGACCCAAAGGAGAGTGTTTGGCTGTCAGGATGGCAAAGCACAGCCACGGGGCAGCCAGGGAGGGAAGAGACGAGGGGACTTTAGTCTCTGCAGTCCCGTGAGGTGATCACTTGTCCCCACGGTCTCCCCTAAGATGACCGTTGGTCACTTCTTTACGGAGCAGCTGAGAGGCCATTCGCAGCCCTCTGTCCTGCGCAGGTGCGTGTGACACTACCGGTGTCTGAGTTGCTCGCAGGACAGGACCAGGGACCTGGCTTGTGTGGGTGGTCGCAGTGTGTTCACCCCCCTCGGAATTTCCTCCAGATGTCTCCCACTGTTGCAGTGGGTCTGCTATAAAGTTCTGCTTTAGCCCTTGCGCTTTTCTGGCAAAACAAAGTATCCTGGGAAACTTTGTAGGAAGTTGTCTGGTGAAACCAAACTTTTTGAAACTGTGTGTTCAAGTTGATTGGGAGCATGAACTACATGCCTTTCTGTACGTGTGTGTAAACTCTGCTATCGTTGGTGAGACACGGGCTTCCTTTTTCTCCTTTATTAGAAGCCTCGGGGTCACTTCACCCCCACGTGCACAGTTGCTTATTTCTATGCAATACGTAAGAACGTGTTCATATATGCACAGGCACACGTGTACTGTTTTTTCCCCATACCTTGGTGTTTTCTGCAATTAGCGCCAATAATTCAGTGGTGCCTCAGTTTCCATAGGTGGCTGATAAAAACCTCTCCAAGCCCACTCAACTGCTAAGGAAAGGCACATGATCTTAGTGAAAATATGAATGGTTTATTTTCATTTTCATCTGCAGCTCTCACACATTACCACGTTACACCGGTAACTGAAACTGGAGTTTCAGTGTTACTCAGCACTTTGTAAAGCCATTTCTGGCCATGTTCTGTTTGTCCGTGTGGAACAGTTCAGTCTTAGCACAAGTATTTCTGGAATATGGTTAATAAAGGCAATTTTTAGGGAAAAAAAGACCAACAAACAAACAGAAAGTGGCTGTAGAAGGGTACAGCGTTCCACCTTCTGGCAAAAGGGTTACTGAACCCAAACTGGGAGAATTTGCCATTGGGCATTGAGGTGCCCTATAGCATCAGTGGGTGTACTTGCCAGTGCCACAAGCTAAGAGATGATCATGTGTAACAAGTGACGAGTTCTCAAACTTGCATTTGTGTCTGTTTAGAAAATTCAAATGAGTCAAAAGCTGCCCTGGTTTCTCTTGTGCATCTCTGAATCGAGCTAGTCTTGCAACTGGCAATGCCCAGAACTTAGGCGAAGCAGAAAAAGGTAGTTCTTGTCGCTGTGAAGGCAGTGGAAGGGGATGGGGACTGTTGGCTCCCTTCTGAGCTAAGCTTCTTTGCTCAGGATGGAATTCCTGGATTCCGATTCCTCCATCTGCTGGTGCTTTCTGAAATGAGAGGGGATCGGGCGATGGATGCTCCGTGGCAGGGACCTTGTGGGAGTGCAAGACAGCATCTGGCAGGGCCAAAGCAAGAGCTTTGCTGCTCAGTGCAGAAATCCCCATGGCATTTCCTCCCCTCCTTTCTCACTGCTGCTCCATGGGGCAGACAGGGACTCACCTTTGTCTCCACACCCAAAGCACTGACATGGCAGCTATGGCCATGGCTGCAAGCAGCCCAGCTACAAGCCCTGTGATCAGCACCACTTCTGAGTTCCCTAGGAAATGTAAGGAGAAGCTGCCATGAACTTTCTGGGGTTTGCTCCATCTTGCAGGGCAAGGTGGCCCAGGAGCCCCATCTCATCCCCCATGGGTGGCACCTACGCCATGGGATGAGAAGGGTGCGGGTGCCCAGGCTGTGGTGGCGCACACGGCAGACATAGCTGTGCCCATCGCGGGGGGCCACGGCCAGGACGCTGCGGAGCTGGTAGGTGAGGTCAGCGTTGGGCAGGATGGCACTGGTGTTGAGCACCGGGCCCGGAGGCACCTCCTGGCCATCCCGCAGCCAGGCCACGCTGATGGGACGGGGGTAGAAGCCGGTGACGTGGCAAACGAGCAGCAGCTGGTCTGGGCTGGGGGTGCGGGCAAAGACCGTGGCCACAGGCAGCTCTGGGGAATGAGAGCAAAGGGGTGGGGCAATCTGGGGTGGGGCAAGCCCCGGTGGGGCACGGCTTGGCCCCAGTGTGGGGGGCTTTGGGGCGGCTCTTGCAGGGTCAGGGTGGTCTCACCTTGTCTCTCCAGAGCTGCCCTCCCATAGTGCAGCAACACCTCCATGTCATCGACACACGTATCATTGAAGATAATTTCCACCAGCTCACTCAAGGCGGTGTAGTTCTGGAGAAATGACCGGACATACCGTGACAACTTGGTGTCCTGGGAGAGGGTCCAGGTGACATTCTCTGTGTCAAAGCGGAGGAAATCCTGACCATTGTAACCCACGGAGGCAAAGGCCCGGGAGGTTCTGTTGGGGTAGAGCTCACAGCCTGCCATGCACTGAACCACAAAAGGGTCTGGTGGGGCAGAGAAGAGAGAGAGGTTGCATGAGAGGCTGGGATCACCTTCCTGCAGACATGGTCAGTGTCTCCTATACAGCGCCAGCACTATCACATCCTTCCCCGCTTCCCAGCTGCTGTTCAAAAAGGGGATGCAGTGAAGACTGGGCACTCACAGGGGACATCCCTTTGCATGGCCCCTTCAGTGATCAGATGGCTGAACTGCTGCAAATAGATCTTAAGCAGGTTCTCGATGGTGTCCCAGTCACTGTAGGGCAGGGCTGAGCGCACCCAGGGCTGGTAGAAGCGGATGGACCATGTGTGTTTATTAAGAGAACCGAGTTTGATGTCTTCCAGCAGACCCAGCCCTTCCGTGTCCACAAACGAGGTGTTCTGGAAGGTGGTGGTCTGGAGCAGCCGGATAGTAAAGGTCCCTGCATGAGACAAGGGTTGACAGGGAGGAGACAAGACTAGGAGAAGAGTGCTGAGGAAAGTGGAGGGGCTGAGGGATGGATCCTTGAGGTTGCAGGGATCCATGGGCCCCCCATAAGCCCCTTACACCCTTTGCAGCCCTGCTTCTCATCCCCTGCACCCACCTGGCGTAGCTACATCCCTGCTGGGGAAGAGATGTGGAGCCAGGGGACAAGGAGGAGTGAGGAAGCAAGTGCCCAAGGTGGGTGGGGAGCAGGAAACCTCTCCCCTATAGAGTCCCATGGAGGTAGATACATATGAGCCAAGGGCCCCACTTACCCTCCAGGTTTGCCCATGTCCCAGAGAGAAGGAAGAGTTGGAGGAGGAGGGAGAGAAGGCAGCAGCAGGGGGACTGCATGGTTCCAACAGTGAGGCTCAGAGTATGCAGCAGAGGGTGCAGCAGCAGGAAGAAGAGACTGCTGAGAGATGTAGCCTCGGACGTCTCCTCAGACTGGCTCTGCCCTGGGCATCTCTGCTGGTGCTAATGGCCCTGGCAGCCAATGGGGCTGGCACTGAGGTTTAGGGGAGGGCTCTGAGGTTCCCACTTAGAGTGAGCTGGAGCATCCCGGGTATGTGTTACAAACCAATGTTTAAACCCAGAAAAGGTGTCTGAGCATAAACTGGAAAGAACTTAGAAGATTCTAAAATATCCCCAAACAAGATTAAAATCAAACGAGATTAGATGTTGTTGCCAGGAAACAGGTGTATTTTATTTAATGGTGAAGGAGGCAGAGAGAAGGGAAGACAAAAGAAATAGAGGAAAGTTAGAGATAGGAAAAGAACTGTGTGTGGGGGGGGGCGGGGCGACAGGAAAAGATGACAAGGATTAGATGGAAGCATATCACCCGTCCGAGAGTCCTGATGATTCGTTGCTCTCCTTCGTCTGGTCCTGCTGCAGGGTGAAGGTTCCCCGTCCGTGCCATGGGATGCGGCTACATGCTGCTACACACCATGACACGGCACGCCGGGCACTGCCACGCCACACTGCCACGCCAGGCCAGGCCGGGCCGCCACACTGGGGACGAATGCAGCGTCCCGTGGATTAATATACCTTTTGAGCCAGCGGCAGGGAACGCCCCTGAGCCTCCTTTGCAGGGCTAGCCTCAGACGCTGTCCCTTGCAATACTGACACTCAGTTGCATCAGCTCTCGTGCAGAGTCTGAGGGCCGCTTTTGGGGGGCCTCTCTGTGTGCCCTTCTGCTGCGGATAAGTTTCTCTCCCCACACGGGGGGAAAACCCCTCAGCTGGACTCCGGTGGTCAGTGAAGGCTGGGCAGTTTCAACGCACCCATAGGCTCTATTCTCCCCCCACCCTCTACGCCAGGGTCTGCGCAGACTGATACCTTCGGGCGGTGGTGTCCCACCCTAGAAGGTGTTAAGTGTTGTTATCTTATCTCAATCAGCGGGCAGTTTGGTGCCTCAGTCCATAACAGGGTGTAGTGCTCCTCTCTGCAGCTTCTTGTAGCACCGTGTTGAAAGCAAAGAAAATGTTTTAACTCATAAAACTATAATTTCAGTCTCTGACAGTATGGCTGTGAGTGCCGGGGGAATTTGACTGTGAGCAAGCTCATCCCATTGCGTGCAGGAGCGGTCTCTCACGGCTGCAGCAGCACCTTGAAAATCAGGGTGATGTGGGTGAACCGAGTCTTCTTTTTTACCCCCCGCCCCTTCAGGTGGATGTGTCACTTGGCCATGCGCTGCATCCATTGTCCTGATAGGAAAGTCCCTTACTCATGCCTGGAATATCTGTCCCTGCATAGAACAGACATTGCCACCTGCTCTACGCTGCCAAGGTGGGCTCACAACAACGTGGCTGTCTTTCCCACAGGGCAGGCAAACCCTATTCCCATCACAGGGCCCAGCCCTGTCTGGGCTCTCTGTGTCCCCAGGCTGTACCCTGGTCCCATGCCTCTTTGTCACCTCCCAACCATCCCACAGCCAGGCCACTCTGATGGGCGACAGGGACATAAGCCAGGGATGTGGCAAACCTGCAGGAGAGCTGGGCCATGGCCTTGGAAAGCTCTGAGGGGTGAGAGTGATGGAGAAAAGCTGATGGTAATATCCCTTGACCCCTCAGCGTTGCTGGTCTGATCCTGGGGAAGGGACTTCCTGGGCTTGAGGTGATGAGCAGCTCCAGCCTGGACCACAGCTGTGGGGTCAGGGGTGGCTGCAGGAACAGCTGGAGGAAGCAGCCCTCCAGAAAGCTCTTCTTGGGGTGAAAGAAGCGAAAGGAATAGAGCAGCTATAGTGCGGTGGTCGCCAAGAGGAAATATGGGCTGCAGGTCCTGGAAAGGACTGTTTCCCATTGACAGTCATCAGACTCCCGGAGCAGTGGCACTCGCCTGGCTGGGATCTTCAAGCTGGGATGGAGATGGGACCCCGCCATCAGGCCCATTCCAGTGACTTGTATATCCAGTGGATATGCGACTTCCCCCTTTCCGTGGAGCTCCATCTATGCCATGGAGCTTGGGAGCTGCCTCTCTGCTTCCCTCCACCCCACAGTGCTGGGGGAGCCCTAAATGCCCCCACAGGGGAGGGCCTGAGGATTGGCTGCAGCCTGGCAACTCCCCTTTCCTTCCTAGCAGCTTGGGTGAGGAATCTGGTCCCCCTCCACAAGAGCCCCCTGTGCATGGGAACAGAAATGGTGGGAGCCATCCTTCTGCTCTGTCCAAATTGGCACCAGTGTCCAGTGCTGCAGGGACAATGGGGTGACCCAAGCCAGCCTCACCCCACGATGTCCCATATCCACTGCTTCTCCATCGCCTGCAGTTTCTCTCCCCCTTTCCTGGGGGGTGCCTGTCTTGAGGGTGAAGGCGGAGCTGAAACCACAGCCGAGGGGAAGTCTGAGGTGGGGTGCCCTGGTAATGACCAAACACTACAGGAGCAGGGGTATCCAGGTTGGTATGCAACCCTTCCAAACACAACTGGGACCAGGTGTCACTGCTCCGTGTCGCCATTTTTGGTGTCTCCAGCTGTAGGGACATGGGGAAGGCCCATATGGGGCTGCTGCGGGCTGAGCTCCAGCACCCCATGACACTGAGTCAGACATGGGGACAAAAGGACACGGAACCCCTTCCCTTCCGTGGAGCTGTCCCAGAGAGAAGTAGGGATGCTGTGGTGGCCTGATAAGCCCAGAAATGGCCTCAACTTCCCCAGAAGCATGACACAGGGGATGTCCGCCTATGCCACCACAAAGTCCACATCCCTCCCGCTAGTCCTAGACCCAAAGGAGAGTGTTTGGCTGTCAGGATGGCAAAGCACAGCCACGGGGCAGCCAGGGAGGGAAGAGACGAGAGGACTTTTGTCTCTGCAGTCCTGTGACCGTTGGTCACTTCTTTATGGAGCAGCTGAGAGGCCATTCGCAGCCTGCTATAAATACATATTGTATAATTGGCTTTTTGCAAATATTAAAATGAATGTCACATGTAATGTCAGAAAACTTAGTTGCATAGATATAGTTTCTTAGAAATACTAGTGTGATTTCTTAAGATTATAGCATGATATGTAGAATGCTTTTTTTTGTTCATGTAACTAACTCAGAGAATAGCAAAGATAAGCAAAGAAGTTCCCCACATTCCTGGATTGCCTAGTTGAATATAACAATGACAGGCTTCAGAACCTGGAAGGAAGAATTTATTGATCAGGAAGTAGAACACAGGATAACCAGAAGATTTAGTCAGCAGAACTAGACCACAATGGATTATCAAGTTTTAAACAGACCTGCAAGAAAGAAATAGTGACAGAATGGGGGGGACTTGAAACCCAAAAGAACACGAAAAAAAGAATATTTGAATGATGCATAGAAATCTATGAATATGCATGAGACTCAGGCATTTAACTGAAGAGCTCTGTTAGCTAAGGGGTGCCCCTGGCATCATGCCAAGCACCCAACTGTAATAACTCTTTGCTTTGCTTTATTTCTGTCTCCTCTTATTAAGCCTTTAACTTTTATCAAGAGTGAACTTCGTTTTTCACACAACCCTCTGTCCTGTGCAGGTGTGTGTGGCAAAACTCAAATAACATGCAGTCCCCCGTAGGTCCAGATGAGGACCAGTGTACATAATCCACTTAGATCTACTCGTGTGGAAATAATCACGAGATACCAAATTGCTAAATCCCATAAACTCCACGTGAACAAAGACAAACCCAAAGTGGAGGCGTACTCCACCCTTTCAAGATGGCATTTGCCACGGGCAACCATGTGTAGGGAGACAAGGGGAAAATGGAGTCAGCCTTCCTCCCTGCTTATCTCTCCGGCGGCAACAATTACATTAGCAAAGGTAGCTGGCACACTCCGGCAGGCGATACTCGCTCAATAAAGGGCTAGAACTCACAGAACAGACTTTGCCTTCGTTGTGGCAGAAAACAGTAAGGCAAAGCAAGGCAAGGCAAAGCAGCTGTGCCGGAGTGACTTGGTGCCTTCTTGCCTCAGCTGGGCACTGGTGGCAAGCTATGGGCAACTCAGACTGGAGCAGGGCCACTCTGTTCTTTCTGGCACAGTGCTGCTGACAGGAACTCCTGGAATTTGCCTTGAGGCAGTCCAAGATGCAAGAGAGGAACAAAAGGGAGAGGGAAAAAGAAAAACCAACAAAAAACCCCAAAGCAAAGATTCCGCCTTGAGCAAAGACCACAAGGCAAGACGGCGAGTTACCACTGAGACACAGTTAAACAGCCACATGCTGCTCCCGGTATAGTACCAACCCCTCGGCATTCTGTGCCAGACTGGCACTGGGCAGGTGCGCACTCGAGGTGATGCCAGGATGATATTTTTGTCTTTTATACCCCTCTTATATACCCTTTTATATATAGTTTTATGTATTCTTAGTCCTTTTAGCCCACGTACTTGTAATTTTCCAAGTCTGGTAACTTAGCTGAGACCCACTGTACTGTTAGGCCAGAAGACCAAACATCCTGGAAGCCTCAGACACCAAGGTCTTCTCCAAAACATACTTTTGCAAACTAAGATAGGCCCATCCAGGGGGAAGGTTCCTCAGAATGGGAAGTTCACTCGAGCCTCTCATTGGGGAATCTTAGATAGATATGCTAATATGCAAGGCCTACAATTGTGTGCATTTCAGTGTAGGGAGGTGGTGTGTGCATGTCCAGGGGCATTCCACCTGGACAAAGTGCTGTACCAAAGGATCCTTAAATAAAGACTGAGGTAAAAACCCCTTTTTCCCCATAAACCGTGTTTTGGTTTTAAGACCAGGGAAAGGCAACAAAGGGGTTCCAGCTCAGGGGGTGGTTCAAGAATGATAGATCATTTGAAAAGCATAAGCATGGCAGCAAAAAGCTGCCCGAGTGTGGCCTTGGCACGACTGAAATCTTCAATTCCAGCCTCATCTTGAATGCATAATTACCCAAGTTGTAGTGTAGTGGCAATATCTAATGCAAAATATTATCCCTAATTCTGACCTTTTTAAGGCTGTGAAGCATAGTACTGGAATCCATCTAGTATTAGAAACCTCTGCTTCTTCTTGTAGGGAAAGAGTATCCTCTGCATGGGTAAGTCCAATGAAAATAACACACGGTTCCAAGCTGATGCTCATTTTATTAGAATACCACATAATGTGAAATTCACAATTTATGATGCTTAAAGATCAAAATCTTAAAGTTTTTTGCTCTATTCCGAAGCCTCTAAGCTGTGAAGAAAACCCAACGTGTCATTCCAACCCAACATCTTTGGAACATTACTTTGAAAATGTTAGCAAAGTAGAATTTAACTTAAAGCATTTAATAGCTGAGACAAGCAATGTGAAAAGCTGGATTACAGAAGAAACAGTGCAACCCAACATACATACTACAAATCTACCTTTCCACAACAATTAGTACTTCCAGGTCAGTTTTTTCCACCAAAAAGATGTTGTAGTGGCGAAAAGATGATGCTGAGGAAACAATAACAACAAAAAGAGCACATTAGACTTTAAATGCTTCTCTGAAAATCGGAAGAAGCTAATCTACTTTCTATCCAACAGAAAGACACAATGCCAGTACGAAACAATACGGAGGGAAACTGAAAAAATAAGAGGAAACGATGGATAACTTGTGCACCAATGGTCTGGTCTCAGTCATTAAAGGCATGGCACACATTACAAATAAGAAGGAGTTTTGTTTTCTTAAAAACTAACAAAAGCCCAGCCAACCAAACAGCGGCTGCCAATGTCCAACTGATGCCATGCAGTGATGGACAGCCTTCACACGATCCAGCCTGAGAGCAGGAGCGAGAGAACTCCTTCGGGCAGCCAGCAGGTGTCCGTGCAGTGATACTGATTTCCATTTAAAATGGTGCCTTTGGGAGTCAGAGTTACAAAGTCCAGATTTGCTCAGTGGCCAAATAAAGGTCACGTGCACCTTAATGGGGCTGAAGGTCCCTTTTAGCTGGCACTTCTCAGATGAGAAAAGGCACTTTGTGTAAGGGCTGCAATGGAGATTCAGTGACCCTCTCTCATCAGGAGTATTTCCCAAAGACAGCTCAGAAGAGGAACATTTAGTGGGAGTGCTGCCCCTTAGCACGAGATAAAATGACATCCCTTTTTTTGCCTTGGGAGACTTTGGTTTAACCACAGCGAAGACGTCTCTGTCCTTCAAAATCATGGGAGAACCACCCAGAAATGCCAGAACCGATCTTTGACACAGGCTTGGACAGAGCCAGGACTGCATCTGTTCATCGGTGCAGGATTAGTACCTTCTCCAGAACTTTGAAAGACCTCTTCCTTCTGACTTCGCATTTCCTTTCTTTCCTGTTTGCTCCATTTGCTGCAGCAGCTGTACTGCACCCTCAGCCTGACTGGCTTCTCTTTTTTGTTCAAGGGCAAATTCCACAAGTTCCCCTGTAAGAAACAGCAGCAAGAACAAAACCACAACCTCGCTCTCTACACACTCCCTGCATACACAGCGGAATGAAACGCAGTGGAATTCAGGAATTCCTTACTCACGGGAACGCACTTGGTCACAGTCTTTAGTAAGGGCTGCTGGGTTCGACTCAGGCTCATTTGCTTTGGAGGAATTCTAAAAGGAAAAGGAACCCAAAAACTGCTACATAACGCTAAATTCTATCATACAGAGATTTTTGTTTGCTTGCTTCCTAAAAGTATTAATATTAATATACTTCCATACTTCCTAAAAGTATATTAAAGGTCTGCACTCTTTGTTGTGTGGTTTCATTTGGGGATTTTTTCTGCTACTATGAGGACCTTCTTCACCAAGGTATTTTTACATCTCCCTCCTCAGGACATAACATAAAGCTGTAATTCATTTAGAAGGTTTTGGAATACCAGACAGTGAACTAATAGTAGCTTCGGAATAGGCAGAGATCTCAAAAAACACAAACAGAAGAGCTGTGGGTAACAACGGCCCCTGGACAGAGAGCAGGTCCCTAGACATTAGCCCTTCTAAGACATAGTCCTGGGACACAGACTTAACTTGGAAGGGACAAAAATGTAAAGTGCCCGAAGCAAGAGGTGGGCCAGGAATACCCGTTAGGAAGGTGATCAGCAACACAAAATATCCCAAAAACCAAGATAAGCGTGTAAAACCAAAACAGAATCAGCAGGTGAGCTTCTATAAGAGAGCAAACCCTTAAAGAAAGACAAATCCTGATGGCGTTTCCCTTGCACTAATCTCAGAACCATTTAGGACAGAAAAGTCCTGTAAGATTGAATCCAACTGCTAACCTAGTACTGCCAAGGCCATCACTAAACCATGTCCCCAGATACCACATCTAAGCTCAGATTAAAGCAAAATTCCAAGCACGCAAATGCGTGCTCCCAATGAGTTACCAGGCAGTCTTCTTCCTATCCTGAAAATCCAACAACTTGTCAAAACACCCCGTTCTGAAAGTAAGTTTTGGGCTTCCTTTGTGGGCAAACCCAAGAGAAATGTGTTTGTCTCCTTGGAAAAAACTCTCTTCTAAAGAGGTAGAGAGGGGGAAAAAGCCGGGAAGGTGGTAGCGTGGCGGATTTAATTTCAATTAAATTTAGAACAGGTATCCAGAAAATAGCCAAAGTGCATTTGGGAGGATGCGCAAGAGCCAGGAGGACACGGGCGTCAGAGCGTGCCTAAAAGCAGCTCTATCGGAGCAGCCTTTCTCCTCCTAAGAGGACAGTGGCTTTAGGCTCCTAAGAGGACACTTTGGAGAACAGTGGCTTTAGGGAGCAACAGCCAAGCCCTCTGGAACAATCCCATCAAAAATGTGCCTTCTGGTGCTATAGTGAGAAAAGGCATGGCACTGTTTCAGGGACAGGGTGATGCCTGCATGGCCATCAGCAGAGAGAAGGACACCGGTGAGAAGTGGCACGTGGTCACAGCAAAGCCAGCGTCAATACGTGTTCTCCATAAAGAGGCATCTGCGATGACAGAGGACTAGAGTACTGGAGAAAAGGCAGGGCATCCCTCAGGCTCAGCTCTCAGGGCTGAGCTTACTCCTGAGCTTCTGTCTCAAAGTCAGAAAACTTTGTGTCATCTCCAAAAAAATATAACTCATCCCTTTACTAAGTCTGGTGAGGAGTCAAAAACGTCAAAAATGATGAGGGTGATGCAGGGAAAAAGGGGACAAATTACACGCAGCATTTTTATGCTTGCCACTGTAAGGGTCCAGGACTATATAGGTGCTGTTGTCTCTTTCTGATTATTCTGTAGCTTACCTTTTCAAATCCATGCTCCACTTTACTCATCTGGTGAACACTCTCGGCGCCAGTTCTAAAGACAAGTAAGTAAAGACTGAGTTTACAAAAAGTCACAAAAAGGAAGCAATTTTGTAAATGGCTACTCCAATTATTTCATTAGAAACCAGTTCTTTAGCCCTCTACTCAACATGATATATACCCTTAATCTGTATTTGTACTCATGTTTCAAAGTCTTCCTTAAAAATGAAAATATACACTCATTCCGCTTTTCTACTAAGACAAACAAGGAATTAAAGGAAAAAAGAGTTATGTGACAAGGGGGATGAGCAGATAGCTGAGAAAGCTTGTGAATCCTAAAAGGTTACAAGGGCAGGTAGCAAAGAACCACAGAAAGATCTGGCAAAACTTGGTCATGGAGCATGAAAATGGCAGAAGAAACTCTGTATGGGGAAGTCTGAAGGGATGCTTGTGCAGCGAAGCCATCCTGGCTTCACTTGAGGTGATCCGGTATCACTGGGAGTGTCGCTTGGAGATTCTGATTTCTCAACACTCGGTAGCACCCCAAGAAAACCCGAATCCCCCAAGAGAATTTAGGGGCAAAAGAGCTCGTCCAGAGAGCTGGTCTCACTACAGCAGATGCACTCCCTCCTGGGGCAGGGAGGATGCTTGGCCTGAATGAGCTCTTCAGTCTAACAGTGTAACTGGAAGAAAATGACAAGAGGCAAAGGACACAAATTGCAAAACACAAATTGAAATTTGAACACAAGAAAAACCTTTTTGACTAGAACTGTGGTCATACACTGCAGCTGGCTCTCCACAGTTGTGGTGGTTCTACCCTCAGAGTCTACTCAAGACCTGAGGGAACTTGCTTAGGGTGACCATGCTTGAGCAAGGAGGGGTTGGACTCAATGACATCAAAGGACCTGTCCAACCTCAACCATTCTGTAAAATCCAGGATACTTGGGAATTGCCACGAGAAGTTTAGCTACCGAAGAAACAAATGGAGAAGTCACGTGAAAATACTTATTTGTATGCACGACACGTGCGGTTTCGTGAGACTTTAAAGCACTTGAAAAAGAGCGAGTTCCAATGCGTTTTGCCACCAGCCTTGAGCCAAGAGGGCAGCATTCATCAGCTGGCTCGACGGACCATGCTGGGAGGCAGGTGGAAAACTGGTTCCAGTCCTTCCCTTGCTGTCCCAGGCTCAGGTGTGCAAGCTGGTGCACTGTTCTATCTGGCTGCTGAGCTATCGCCTCACCGTGACTCAAAAGGGGATGTGAACACAGAGAAGTTAAACAGGCAGAGCTCTGGTCCATGGTATGGGAACTTGGAAAGTACAGGACCGCTTTTCTCCCAATATGATCAATGATGCTTAGATTGTTACTTATGGAAGAGAAGGAAGAAGAAAAATGGTGCAAAGGACTGCACAGAAATTAAACATGAGGAAGGTACAAGAGACATTAAAAATATTAATATGTGTCCTGGGAGACTCCTTTGGAGTCAACTGACCTGTCCAGACATGACTGTGGGCATGAGGTCTCAGCTCTGACTTCCACTCTTCTCCTCTTCACTGCTTCTTTCACTGCAATACTTTCTGACGTTTCATTTCTTCTCTTGACCTTAAAAACATTGCAAATTTGGTATTGACAACAACTGATTTTGACTTTTCTATTTTAGAATAAAATTCATAGTTAATATACATTCATGTTTTGCAAAAATTGTTTCTGCTTATACATCGAAAACCAAAAAAGGATTCAGGACTAAAATAAACACTGAGAGGTCAGCCAGAGAATTATGCTCAACAGTTTTAAACAAAATATTTCTTTCTGGGAAAGAAATCCTATTTCCTCCACTTTCAGAGGACTGCCAAGGCATGTAAGTATCAGGAATGCAGAGATAGAAAAATTCCTTGGTGGAATTTGGACACTTCCTTGGGGGAATTCGGATTTGAATTATTCTTCATTAATAATTCATTCCATCTTCGGACACTTACCATATTGAAAAGAAACCTACCCCAAGCTCTCATTATACAAAACCTTCTCAAATAAGCTTAACTTTGCTGTTTATGACATACATGGTGCCTAGGGAACTACTCAGCAATAACAACCTCACAGACTTTTCCAGCGAAGAAAACACTGGACAGCTCACTCGGTTGGGCTCGCAGAAAATTCGCGGAACCGAAGGCAGCGGGCTCTCGGGTCCCGATACAGGACCGCATTTCAAGCCCGGCAGAACTGTTGGAAGAACTTCTCTCCCCTTGGACGGTTCTAGGTGAGAATTCAGTGCCATTTTACACTGACTGAGTAACTCCTACACGTAGGAGAACTCCGGCATTGCCTAAATACATATATTCTGCTTCTCAAGAATACTTAGAACATAAATTAAAGAATGAAACAAAACCAAATGCACAACTTACAAGCCCATCACTGCCCTTGTTTACTTCTTTACCTGCAACAGAGGTATAAAACTTGGTGAATATTTAGGCTGGACTTTCTTTAACCAACTGAAAAGCACAATTTTGCACCACATTTCCTCTTCCGGGAGCAAGAGAAACTATCGCCGGTCTGGACTTGCGTAGGATACGCCGAAAGAGAAAACCTTCAAATACAGCTCTTTCTGAACCGGAATTCCTGGCTACGAACACGAGATATCAGTGGGTTGGGACAGTTGCTTGTCTTGAAGAAGTCGAAGCTGTCTTCAGAAGAGAAGGGCCTGAAGAACAGTTAGCATCTCGCTGTGCTTTGGGCACCGGACGGAAGATGCAAAGACATCTGGAACGCAGCCTCTAGAGACTACCGGCCAGTTATAGGACGTATGGGACTTGCACATATTTCCCTAAAGAAAAATCCCCACCGACAGAAATTTGAGACATCAAGTCTGAAAGTAACAGTGCCTTTCACCATTCCTAATTTTAGGATAGCAATGCTATACAACTGTCTGGAGAGGACAATTAAATACTGAAGCAGGTGTACAGGGAAGCAAGCGAACTCTCCACAGTTAGAAGATTTTACATCCCAACACGGGACATTTGATAGGGAAAGAAAATAGGTGAGACTTAGAAATTACTAGTTGGCCATTTAATAAAGATCAGATTATCTGCTAAGCAGTCATAAAAAAGCCCCAGTAACTTTCTTCAGAGCCTGATAAAAAGAACAGGAAATATTAATAATACTCAGTTTTCACAACAGGGGAGTTTAAATGCAGAGTTCCACAGGGGCCCTAGCTGTGGCCTGAGGTCGTTCAGAGAATTCAGAGAAAACCTGGAAAACAAGACACTATTGAGGTGAAAATGTTTTCTTCCTATACAAAAGACATGATTACCCTGATTACTATCATTATTTTTTTACAAAAACCCATTCTTTCTTTAGGAAAATAGCAACAAAGTGTGCGATGCTCAACATCAAAAAATGCAGTCGAACGCAAGGAAGAAAAACACGCGTTCCAAATACACGTACGTGCTGGCTCCAACCCAGAGACTGACATTAAAAAATGAAGGTTGGGAGCCACCGGGAATCGCTTCATAAAAACACCAGCTAAAGAGTCAGCAGTGGTTAGAAAGAAAGGGAAATTCAGGGAATTTCAGAAAAGCAATACGAGACAATAAAAAACACCCCATTATGCTCTATTTCAAACTCACGGTACAGTCACGCCACACGCAGTTTCGCTCTCTCCAATTCAGGTACGAGTAGGCGAAGGAAAAGAAAAAAGCAAGACACAGATCACAGATGTTTCCAGAAATTACCCAAACGTAATCACGGTGACTTACCGCACGGTAAGTTTTGCTGAAATGAGTTCAATTCTAGATACAACGTGCAGATGTAGGGATAAGGCACGAGATGGACATTCTCATGTTTGAATTTCATCTTTGATACTCGCTCCCACTTACTCAAATCTGAGAAGAATGGTAAGACTTAAAAACACAACACTAACGTTTCAAAGGAGCACGAGTCCTGACAATGTCTTTTAAAGCTTCAAAAGTCACAGCACACTACACATGTGCACAAGAGAGCACATACAACCTGTTGCTATGAACTTGCAAAACTGCACCAGTAACACGCTACAGGAAACCCTTATCCAGGTGACGCTGCCCCATCGGTCACCTGTATTAACAGCGTTCTCTTCCCTTAACTGCATTTGCTTTCGGTCCCGATGCCCTCCCGCAAAAAAACATGCTGGGCTCTTCCAAATCTACGAATGAAAAAACCCCTCAAGAGTCTTTGTAATTAAAAAGGAATTATATTACAATTTTATTTAAAAATTGAAAAGGATTGTGATTCATAGAAGCAGCATCATTCAATTTACTTCACTGTTTGAAATTGGGGAAAAAAGATAATTGACAAGACAACCACCACAGTTCCGGCCATTCCTTCTTGTGGGTGCAGTTCTGACATCCAGGAGCTTGCCTGGAAGAACAAACGGTCCTGGACTTAAGTCTCCTCACATACCTCTGATCTCAGGGAGAAATGGGTGAAATGAATACTGTTAGTCCACATTTGCTAGCAGAAACTAACATCCCAGGAGCAGAAGATGATGAAACATTGATACAATCGGTTCCTTTACAGAATGAAATTGCCCGGCTTTTGGCCTGAAGGACTTATAGCTGGCGACTAATAAAGAGTCGCTCTACGGAGAGAAGCCCGACACACCAACTGCAAGGCAACTCCTCACGCCAGGCCTCTGAGCTCACAGTTCTCTGCCGGGCCCGGCGCCAGCTGAGCATCCGGACAGACTCGCGAGTTGTAGAAATACAAGTTTGCAAACCAAATGCTCCTCGAGGCGCGGGCAAAACCGGCCGAGCTCTAGAGCCGAGAACCGATGGTTGGGTTGGGCGTCTCCCGTATAACGACGCTCTCAGCTACCTTCTCTTCTTGACAGTAACAGGAATAAGTCGCTGTCGTACGTACCTGCTTCGGACAGAGAAAGAGAACGGCCTCGTTCCTGCCTGCTATTAGGAGGCATAACGCAGTCCTCTAAGACAGGAGGGGAATGCCTCAGAGGTGCTCATTACTCCTGGGTGCTCAGAATCACTGAAGGTGATGCCAGATCCGATCCAAAAGCTGACAGGCCTTTAGGACTGGAAAACCCTAACATTTAACTGAGTTACTTTTGTGTTCAACAAGAGCCTCAGGAGAGTAACTCCTACTCCAGCTAAAGATCTGCACGCTCCTACACATAAATGTTGAATTATGCAATGACCAACGGGTACGAGTCATCGAATCTTTTCTTTTACGAGCAGGAAAGAAAGGATACATGGAAAGACGGTGAAGTGGTCTGTAGAAAACGGATGCAAATCATCAAGATTTCCAAGGATTACTCGAATCACTTCCTGGAGAGGCCAAAAAAATAAAAAAAAGGAAAAATACTAAAAGCATAGTTGCAATTCCACTTTTGAGTACACTTTCTAGGCTCGTGAAAAAATTACCATTACTTTATAGCTTGCATGAATCATGGAAGACCAGGTTCTAGATACTGTTTTTCCTCCTCCCCTGCTTCTCCCCACTCCCTCCCATCATTCTAGAGTGGCACCGCACTGACGGACTCACAGAAATTTAGGCGAATGAGTATCTTAACCTTGAATTAACATAGAAGAATTACAATGGAAAGTGGAGACGTGCTTTTAAATTTAAGAAGTTTTAAGTTTAAAAGGTGTCATTTTTTTTCCCTGCAAAATACACATAGCATTTACCTGTTTTGAAAATAAGCATATTCCTCTTTCTCTGAATATTGACCCAAAGCAGTTACTAGGCAATTGCAGTTAAGCCCCAAAAAACTCCTTCTCTACAAACTCAAAACTTTTTCTAGCAAAACCTTTCAATATTTTCAAAAGCGGAAAAAAATTGTAATTCTTCATATCAATTAAAATCAGTGCATTTTCTTCAATAAATTTTTAATGCTATTACTGTATTCTGAACATTTTTAGGAATTAAGTAATAGGAAGGGGCATTTTTAAGCAGCCAGTATATTTATCTAAATTTCCCAGTAGCGGCAGGGGCTTTCTTCCATCTCAGGAAGAAGACAACAATAACAAAACTCATCGATCGCGACCGCCAATTTGCGCTCGGACGCGAAGCAACGGCATCGTTAAAAGAACACCCATCAGTTCCGCGGTCGTGAGGAAAGCACGTGCAATTAGATTAGCCTCCCTCGAGCCAGCTCACCGGTACCACTACAGCTCCCAAAAAACCAAGAGGGTTTAATGGCCAGTCGAGCCCAACGACTCGAAAGCAGTGCCCAGGTTTGAGGTTGAGACTGAAAGCCTGGGAAAGAGCTCCTGCAAGAATGACTCTGAAGAGGAATCAGACAGGAACCGGGTGCAATGAGCTCAAGAAACAGGAGTTTCCATTTGTCCAATTTTAAGTCAGTAGCTTCTTTGGAATATTTCAAACAAAAGCATGACTCTCCTATGGTAAATTTTGCCTGTTGAGGAACAGTTTTCACTTATGTAATTTTTTTTTTCACCCTCAGACTCTCCGGGGAAGTTCCCCATTACTCACACTCGAAACACTGCATTTGACAAAACGTTCTCAGTCCCGTAACAAGCGTACGATTTGTTCGGCCTAACGCCCATTCAAGGTCCTACGGACCTGCCTCAGCTCCTACCTCTGACTCCTCGGCAGCCCTTTTGGCAAGATCGAGATCAGGAGGGCTGTGAAATGAAGAGAGAGTTGGAACCGTCCCAGTCAAAACGCGATAAAGCTACATTTTATTTAAGAGTTTAAATGGCAATAAAACGTTAATTCCCACCGAATGGGAAAAAATACTTAGTGGGCAGATGAATTCCTGATCTATTACTCTTAAAAAAAATGCCTTATTCACACGGATTGTTCCTCATGAACTTTCTACCCGCTCGTGTTTTGCGCGTCCGAGGGTACGACGGACGAGAGATCTCTTCGACTGATCCTCAACAACCCTCGGGACGGTTTTCTTGACGCAGCGCCCTCAAAACAGTCCCTCTCTCTTCCCGTATCTCGGTGCCATTCCGCTTAAGGGACCGAAAGGAGGAACTAGGGGCACGCGTCCTTTAACGCCCTCCCGCGCAAGCCCACAGAGGAATGGCCCTTCGTGGCGCCACAGCTAGGCCCCGGGATGCTGGGAGTCGCGTACCACCGACCTCCAACTGTTCCCAAATACTAACTACGGTTTCTGGAAGCCATCTTCTCAGAAGCCGTTTGCTGCCAGGTATCAGCCAATAATCAAATGCAGAGAGAGAAGGTCTTAAAGAAATTGGACTCGTGCTATTCTCCTCTGCTTACATACGTGTCTTTCGCTTTACTTATTGAGCAACCTGTCTTTATCTTAACCCGTAAGTTCTACTTTTACACTTCTAGCCTTCCAGTTCTCTCCCTCGCTCCACCGCAGAGCAAAGCTGCCGCGTGAGTCTCAGTTGCCAGACAGCAACTTTAGAGCCACTACTAAGGCTCTAAAGTTTCTCAAACACTTACAGAATTTCAAAATACCGTCTGTAAAAAGCTACTCTTTTCCATCAAAGTGCAAAATTCACACAAGGTAGGGAAAGGGGAGCGTTTGCTACAGCTCTTAATTACTCAGCATGTGAGAGTGCAGCAGCAACTTCTAAACAGCCGCTTTCTCGGTCGGTGAAAAATAGGGAGGAAACGAGCAGCCCCCGAAATCCGAATTTAAGGTCTCGTATTAACTCGCCGACACGCACGGTCGACGAACCGCGGGCTGACTTCTCGGCTCTAACGCACGTACCTGCTGAAGTTGCCGTACCGGATCTTAAATTTGTACACGAGCCCGCCAGCGTGAAGAAACCTCGTTTCGGGCAACGGATAGGCGAACGGTTTCAACGACATCTCTCTCTCCCTAAGCGCCAGACTAGGAAAGCAAGAGAGTCAAAGGTCAATTCCTAAAACCCCTCACCACATCTTGTTCCGTCATATGAAAAGTTTACGTGCAGTTTTTCTTCCGGAGGACATTTGCAACGAGAACTCTTCTCCCAGGCAGCAAACGCCCGATCCGAGCGTCCCTTCCAACAGCGCCGTGTTTTTGAGCAGGATCCGAGGACAGACCCGGAGCAGACGACCACCTTATCTTCAGCCGCGCCGCCCCGGAACCGTTTCTGCCGAGGTCCCCAGAGCTTTACGGGCCCCGTACCCCGGGGCCGGCAAACCCCCCCGTCCGCTCCTCCTCCCGCAGAGCCCCGCGGGGCCCGCGGCCGGCACCGGCCGACAG